>JARQOC010000011.1:157658112-157915818 GCA_033576535.1 Allobates femoralis | reverse complement strand
GCAGAACCAGGGTATTATAATTGTAGATGTTGACCGGCGAGAATGTGAACCTGTAATGTTACTACCGTGTTTCCCCGAATATAAGACAGTGTCTTATATTAATTTTACCCCCAAAAGTCCCACCCTGACTTATTTTCGGGGTATGTCTTATATTTCCCTCCCTAACCCTAGCCCTAACCCTAACCCTAACCCTAACCCCAGCCCTAACCCTAACCCTAGCCCTAACCTAGCCCTAACCCAGGGGCACACTCACACATACAGGGGCACACTCACACATAAAGGGGCACACTCACACATGCAGGGGCACACTGACAGGGGCACACTGACCTGGGCTCTTCCGACCACCGGGGACCGCAGCACATCCCAGGCATCCACATGCCTGAGGACCTCCGACATCCCGGGCACCTCCGACATCCCGGGCACCTCCGACAGCCCGGGCACCTCTGACATCCCGGGCACCTCCGACAGCCCCAGGCACCTCCGACAGCCCCGGGCCACCTCCGACAGCCCTGGGCACAGCAGCACGCAGGCTGGGCATCGTCGCACAGACAGCCCGGCCTGCACACGTGCCGCTGTCCCGGCCAATCACAGGCCAGGAGCTGCCTGGGGAGCCAATGACAGGCCAGACTGACGTCATGCAGCATGACTGGCTTGTGATTGGCCTCTGGGCAGTTCCTGGCCTGTGATTGGCCGGGACAGCGGCGGGGGATTTAAAATACCCGCCCTGCTCACCCAGGCATCGGGAACACAGCAGGGGCACCGGAGACAGCAGCGGCAGCAGCGGTAAGTATGAGAGATTTCCCTGGCCCCCCCACCCCACCAAATTTTCCCCGAAAATATAATCGGGGTATGACTTATATTAAAAAAATTGCCCCCAGCCCTGCCCTGTCTTATAATCGGGGGTGACTTATTTTCGGGGAAACACGGTAGGAATGAATGTAATTGAAAAGTGTTTTTCCGAGGTAATTACTGTCTTACAGCAGATCGCCGAGACTGCCAGGACCGGACAGCAGAGGCTTCTGTAAAGGGAAATAAAAGCCCTGATGATGAAACAACAAGTAGAACTATCAGGAGGTGAAATCGGCAGTGTACGAATAAGTGATCCGATACCCATTGTAATACCATCCGAAGCTGAAATGTTGGTCTGGTGTAGAGCCGCAACAGGCATTAAAGGGCGAGACTATCAAGCCCTGGTAGAACCCGTGTACTCAGACAGTAGACCCACTATACTAACAGCCAGAGGGGTAGTCGAGGTACACTGGGGAAGAGTGCCATTACGCCTTCTAAATTGCGGGGAAGATGAGGTCACCTTACCAAAGTTTGCTACCATGGCTAAATTATTCATGGTTGATAACAATGCCATCACAGCCGTCGAGCCCTTGAACTCGTCAAGTCAGGCGGATGACAATGGCTCAGGGGAAAAGCTGGAGGACTGGTGCCAAAAGCTACATGTGGGTACCAGTTCTACACCTCCCTATCAAAAGCATGGAGTATACCGGGTAGTAAAAGAATATGAGCAGATATTCAGCAATCACCCGTTAGACTTTGGGCAAATTAAAGGGGTAGAGCACACTATACTGACAGGTAACCATCAGCCTATAAAAGAGAGGTATAGACCATTACCACCCACTCACTACCAAACCACCAAAGATATGCTCAAAGAAATGAAAACTGCAGGGGTAATAAGAGACAGTTGTAGCCCCTGGGCAGCGCCTTTAGTGTTGGTTAGAAAGAAGGATGGGACCATGAGAATGTGCGTAGACTACCGGCAGATCAACCGCATTACACACAAGGATGCATACCCGTTACCTAGGATTGAGGAGTCATTAGCCGCATTAAAATCTGCTAACTACTTTTCTACCCTTGATCTGACTAGTGGGTACTGGCAAGTTCCTGTGGCTGAAGCTGACAAAGAGAAGACAGCATTTACTATGCTGATGGGGCTCTGTGAGTTCAATTGTATGCCGTTTGGACTCTGCAATGCACCCGATACCTTCCAACGCCTGATGGAGAGCTGCCTAGGACATAAGAACTTTGAAACTGTCCTCCTGTACCTAGATGACGTTATAGTCTACTCCAAGACGTATGAGCAACATCTACAAGACCTGGCAGAAGTGTTTGAGGCCTTATCTGGATACGGCATGAAAATCAAGCCATCCAAGTGCCACCTTCTCAAGCCAAAGGTACAGCACCTGGGACACGTCGTGAGTTCAGAGGGAGTAGCACTGGATGCTGATATACGGTAGTCACCGTGATAAAGGATTGGCCAAGACCTACTAATATGAAAGAAGTGAGGCAATTCCTGGGCCTGGTAGGCTATTATAGAAGATTTATCAGAGGATTCACGAAGTTAGAAGCTCCCCTGCAAGACATCCTGGTAGGACAGTCAAAAAGGTCTTCAACCGTAATCCTCCTTTCCAGTGAAGTGAAGTGAGGGAAGACTCCTTCAAAAAGCTGAAGTGTGCACTGACAGGAGAAGAGATCCTGGCATATCCGGATTACCATCAACCCTTCATTCTGTACACGGATGCCAGCAACGTGGGACTGGGAGCAGTACTGTCACAGAAGCAAGGAGGCAAAGAGAGAGTTATTGCTTTTGCAAGCAGGAAACTCCAGCCTACGGAAAGAAACCCTGAGAATTACAGTTCCTTCAAGTTAGAACTACTGGCAGTAGTTTGGGCTGTAACCGAGCGTTTCAAGCACTACCTGGCAGCTGCAGAATTTACCATCTACATTGATAACAACCTGTTGACCCACCTGGACTCAGCAAAATTAGGTGCGTTGGAGCAGCGATGGATAGCCCAGCTGTCTAACTACAATTTTGTCATCAAATATAGGGTAGGACGCAAGAACGGGAATGCAGATGCCTTACCCTGGATGCCACACCTGAAAGACGAGGAAGAGGAACCGAAGGAGTTGGAAAACATTGAAATACCGGCCTTTCACCGTTCTAAGGTAGAAAAGTATCAACCAGGCATCTACCAAAAAGAAGAGCAGGCAAATATCAACCCGTTAGCACCAGGGCTGTGGAGTCGGTAAGCCACAGTTGCAACTCCGACTCCTGGATTTTATCAGATTCCGACTCCGACTCCGGCTCCGTCATAAATGGCCACTTCGTAACAATAAATTTACTGTTGTAAAATATTACCATCGTGCTTATTCAGTTTCTCACCATCATATAAGTAATCAGACCACTTAGAGCAAAAACTATATTTATTAGAATACAATTAGAATATAGCAAATAACTTTTATAAACTTTTCCAAACTGTAAGTAAATATGCAATAAACACTGTTATGCAGTTAATAAGAAGAAATCTATAAATTTGTCCTCAGAAAAAGTATTGCCTCTGTCAGATCCTCCTTCATGGATGCCCTCAAATCTGATCTAATTATTTTGAGAGCAGAGAACAACCTCTCTACACTAACTTGGGTTGGTGGCTAAGCAGTAACCACTCGGGAAACATCTCTGAAATGTCAGGATACAGAGGAATCGCTTGTTGCACTGTTGTTTTTGATGAACGGTCAAATTTCTCAATTTCTTTTAGTGCACATGAAAAATTCTGCTGAAATGTACTGGCTGTGGTCTTTGATTGGGATGACTCTTCTTCTATGCGGGAACACTTTGCATGGTCCTTGTGATCCAAATACTTTTCGAAATTAAATTCATCAGTTGATGATGAGGGTGAAGATGTGGCAGGACGACCAAATTCTTTTTGTTCCTCCTGACTGTTCTGCAACCCTTTCATCCTTACTGCTATTTCAAACAGAGCTTCTTTTCCTTTACTTAGCTGTTGATCATCTAGAAGAAACCGATGCATTGGGTCTACATAAACAGCTGCCAAAAGAATGTTATTTTGTAATAGTAGCTCCTCTCTCCATTTCATTGATGTAGCAATGCCACTTGCAATTAACCCTCCTCTTTGGGACAGGCGAAACATCAGGTTATTCCATTCCTTTAAGAAAATACCTGGAGTTAAGTCCTCTGCTTGTAATTTTTTAGTCACTGTAAATGGGTGCTCTAGCAATTTTTCCAGCTCAGTCACCTGATTCCACTGAATTTCATTTAGCGTCAGTTGAGGGTTAGTCATGTCTACAAGAAAGGTTTTCAGTTCAACCAAGCGCTGAATCATTAAGTACTGCCCCATCATGTGGCTTGATCAATAATTGCCCCTTTTCCAGCACGTCTCTTCAAAATTGAGTCAACTTTAGGGGTTCTGGCAACAGTAGCCAATTTTCTCACCTTTCCAATCAGTGCAGAAGCATGTCCTTCTTGCAGACTGTCTCTTATAGCCAGCTGTAGCGTATGCACAACACAGCACATGTGATGAATGAAAGAACGTATTGACACAGTTTCAACAAGATCATCTTAACTATCATGTTGCTGTTCATCTGAAGCAACTTCAGTTTGCTCCTCAGTTACAATACTGTGTTCCTCTATTTCAAACATTTCTGTGTCTGTGGACCCAGAATGTTCTTCTAGCTGCTGGTCACCATCATTACACTCATTCATTAGCTTAATAGTACTTATCATATTTGAAGCATTGTCAGTTACGACAGAAAGAACTTGCTCTTTTTTAAGTTCATAGTCTTGCAGAACCTTTTCCACCAAGACCTGGAGAAACTCACTGGTGTGATGAGCTTTGGTGTCTTTTACTGCCAATGTCTTGGTAACTATTTCATTTTTGTCACAAATCGTACATTGATGGCAAAAAGTTCACTCTGTGACGTGTGCAGGCATCCATTTAAGAAACAGAAAGCGTCCCTTGAGAGTTTTTTTTAAGTTCTTCATTTTGTTTAAAAGCTTCTTCGATTACTAATTTTCTAATACTCTCTCTCTCCAGAGAAACACCAAGCTTGCGGGCCATTTCCCCATTCAGACACATAAAAGCTGGTCGTGAAAATAATGAAATAGGCACACTATCCTTTACAACAAGCTCTATGATCTGTTTTTTTAAATGTATCTACTGTCATTGTCACAGTAACTTTATCACTGACAAAATATCTTGCAACTGATGGCTGCAAAGTTCTCTGCTCCTTTGTTTGGCTGGAAGAGCTGGGCACTGGTTCCTTGGTTTGGATGCAGTCTTTCTTTTCCACTGCTTTCAGTATTTCTGGATGAAAGCGCTGTAAATGTCTCTTTAGATTAGAAGCTCTGGTAGGAGCATTTTTATCTTTGCCTGAATATGCACTGATCTTGGCTTGACAGCATCTGTTTTCGTCTGGATCATTTGTCATACACTGACAGACATAATGTTTTCCATTTTGAGCGATGGTGAAATGTTCAAATACAGCTGATTTAATGTGATGCCTCTTTGACATTCTCAGGTTTTTAATTCTGCATTCACAATCCAAATGACAATTGTTTTTCCTAAAAACAATTGTACATAATTATTGCCAGGTCGTACAACTGATATAGTGGTCAGTAATACTGTTATTATTCCTCATGTACTCACAGTTAACTGATGCAAAGTTTGTTGAAAGGACAATACTTCTTACTGTCTTCCTCTTCTTAGTAGCAGGCAGCTGTGAGATGCTTGGGAGATGAACACCTAGTATGATCTAGTCTAGACGAGGAGGAGCTTTACTACTAAGAATTTGCAACACATTTTCACTTTCATACATTGTAAGTAGGGGGGTTGGGGCAGCATGAGGTTAACCAAGTATAAGATTAGAAGGGCAATGGAGAACAGTGACACACAAGAAGTAAGAAATGTCTCTATCTCCAGCAGAAATGCTTATCACTGATGTTCATAGTTTGATAGAACATATATATTTGAGTAACATTTATAAAATTCATATGAAAGTTCAATTATTAAATATTAATACATTTTTTTAAAGCTGGAGTCGTAGTCGGTACTTTTCTACCGACTCCGACTCCAACCAAAACTAACTCCGACTCCACGACTCCACAGCCCTGGTTAGCACACTATGGATGGGATGACACCCAGGATAGCGATCCAGCTATGAAACTAGTGAAAGAACTGCTTACACAACAAGGTGGTACCCTAATCAGAATGCCCCAGCTGAGACCCAATACCTCTGGAAAGGGAAAAGCAAGTTGTTCCTGTATCAAGGGAAGCTCTGCAGAGGGCACACCAACCCTAAAACACATGAATTGGTCTGGCAGATTATCGTACTCAAGTGAAACGTCAAAATTGTCTTAGAAGCCTACCACGATGGTGCAGGTAATTTTCAATAGAAGAGGTTGGAAGTGCTCTTAAAAGAGAGATTCTACTGGGTTGGCATGAGAAAATCAATCGAGGATTGGTGTAGAAAATGTGACCTGTGCAACCTCAGAAGAAAAGATCAACAGAGAGCCCCACTCCAGTCCATAGTAACCAAGCAACCACTTGAGTTAGTTGCGCTAGACCATGTCAAGTTGTCACCAAGCCGGTCTATGTCTATGCCTTAACCATCGTGGACCATTATTCCCGCTTCTCAGTGGTGGTACCCGTCAAGGACGTGACAGCAAAGACAGCTGCAAGAGCGTTTCAGACGCATTTCTGTAGACCTCATGGCTACCCGGAACAAGTCCTTGCAGATCAAGGTCCAGCTTTCGAGTCAGAGATTTTCCAAGAATTCTGCAACATGTACGGCTGTCAGAAGATCCGCACGACAGCCTACCATCCCCAAACCAATGGCTTATGTGAAAAGATGAACCATATTGTAATTGACCTGTTGAAAACATTACCAGAGTCAGAGAGAAATCAATGGCCAGAGAAATTACCTGACTTGGTAGACCTGTACAACCATGTCCCGGTGAGTTCTACAAACTGCACCCCAGCCTACCTTATGCGTGCAAGACCTGGTAAGCTGTCAATTGATTTAGATATGGGAATTCTGAAGCCAGATGCACAAGTGGAAGAATCCAATTGGGATACCCTACGTCAACAGCAGTATCGCCAAGTACAGGAGTGCGTAGAGAAAAATCTTCAGCAAGCTAGAGCAAGACAACGTGCTCAAGCAACTCCATTACAACCCGGTGAGCAAGTTCTCAAGAGAAAGAGACGCACCAACAAATTGGATAATCAGTGGAAACCACCCCATATAGTCTTACCATAGAATTTAGACAATACTAAAATCTGTCTAATAAGTAAAGACGAAGGAAGAACGTTAGCAGTTGTGTCAAAGACCATCTCAAATCGTGTCCTGAAACCCTGAAGACACAAGAAGTAATCTTACCCGTGCAGGTCCAACTTGTCAAAGAAGAAGATGAAGTATTCCATACAGTCTTAGGAGATTTCCCCAAAACATGGCCAAATTACTACGGAGCAGTTGTGGTTCCAATGATTGCTTTCCCACCAGTGGTTGAACCAACACCGAAACCCGTACAACCAGAAGTTCCAAGACATGATGAACTGGAAATCGAGCCAATTCCTGGTCCCAGTGAGCTTGCCAGTCCTATAGTCAGATCTCCATCTGCAATAGTACCAGACACTCCAAGTAGGTACACGTCCACCCACACCAATATGCTACATACATCCAGTATACCCGTTTTAACGCAGAACACAGCGTAGTACCCAAGGTCATATACCGGCTAGGTACAGAGATTGAAATGTAAAATTAAATGTGAAATGTAAATATGTTTGTGTTAAAGTAAATTGAACCCGTTACTGTGTAAAGTGTATAGAAAGAGTGAGGATAGCTTGGTGTTAGGTGGCAGTCACGGAGAGTAAGAACTTGGCCTCTTATGCGGTGACCTGAGGGCTTAGGAGCCTACAGCGCTTACAAACCAGAGACACCCGTACGTGTTTATATTGTTTGCAATGTTAAAAAAGCCCAGTACCTACAGAGACTGTCCTGTATGAACTACTTTATAAATTCTTGAACATTTTCTAATGGACCATATCTACCACAGGACTGGTTGTAGTAAAGACTTATTTGTATTTATTCACCAGCCCCGGAGGCAATGGACTAAACCCCCGGAAGGACTGCTATTTTGAACTTTTGGACTCTTTTTGAGCTTTATGGGTTTATTGTATATTTTTATGACTCTGTAAATATTGTTATGCTAATTGTTTGATTGTTTTTCCACAGTCCCGGAGAACTGTCTTTCACTAAGGGGGAATGTGGCACTGCAGGGGTTAACACGCCACAGTAACAACACCATGGGTTAACTCCCCACACAACCCACTACACTACACTAGCACCTCTAGGCCAGAAGGGGAGCTAAAGCAGCTCCCCTATATAATCTGGTGTGGAGGGGAAGTGGACAGTTCAGTTCCTGAGAGAACTGAGGAAGGACTGTGGTGTAAAGGAGGTGTCTTAGGCTTCCCTACGTCCGCTGCCCAATTCCAGGCCTAGCTACGGTCTGAGGAGAGGAGTTAGAAGGAAACAGAGGAACACAACTGGGAAACTGAGTTATCCCATAACTCACCCCGGAGAAGCGCAAAGTATGGATACCGGATCCGAAATTGTGCCTGACACCAGCAGCATAGTAAACACCGGACTAGTGGAGGTTATATATCTTCACTGTACCACAGCGAAGCAACCCGGCAGGGTCAGAAACACTAATACAAGACTCAAGTTGCCTAGCAGATTGGTACCCATGAGGGGAAACAGGGCCGGCAGCTCAGCTAAAGCAGCAGCAGGGCCACACACAAAGTGCAGTAGGAAGCCAAGGACCCGGTCAGGGTGGGAGCAACCCGGCCACGGTACAGACCCCGTGGACAGTATTTGCTGAACAACAACTACAGTAAAGCCTTGGAAAACTACAAAACCGTGAGTTCGTGTGATCCTTGCACTCAAGCCCTACTCTCCTTCACAAACTGTTATCCCCTTTACCAACATCCCTGCCCTACATCATCCATAGACTTCCATCATCACTGCCCTGGGGACCTGGCCCTACCCATGGAGGGCCATTACATCACCGGCTGCCTTCCATCATCCCCGGAGGTTCTGCAGCAGCGGCGATCACCCTGATCACATACCATGGGTGGCGTCATGACTTCATCCCTGTAAATAATTCCCCTTTTTCTTTTGGGGGGCCCGGGACACGGTCCGGACCAAAGACTGCCGTGATCATTCCCCAGTGCTACCCCCGGTCTGGTACCGAGTACCCCGTCCCCGAGGGCCACACACTGTCACTCCCGTTGTCCTGTCTCTTGTGGTCCTGTCCCCCTGCGCTCCTGTGTCCTGTCTACCTACAGTCCTTAATCCCTGCGCTCTTGTCCCTCTGCGGTCCTGTCACGATCCTGTCCCCTCGCGGTCCTGTCACCCTGTGCTCCTCTGTGCTGTCTCCCTGTGGTCCTGTTCCCCTGCGCTTCTGTGTCCTTTCCCCCCTGCAGTCCCGTTTTGTGTCCCCCTGCTGTCCTGTCACCCTGTGCTTCTTTCCTTCTGCGGTCCTGTACCCCTGCGGTACTGTCCCCCTGAGCTAATGTGTCCTTTCCCCCATGTGGTCCTATGTCCTGTCTCCCTGCTGTCCTGTGTCTTGTCCCCCCACGGTCCTTTCTTCCTCAGTCCTGTCCCCGTGTCCTTTTTTCCCCTGTGGTACTGTGTCCTGTCACCCCATGGTCCTGTCACCCTGTGCACTTTTACACTTGCAGTCCTGTCCCCTGCAGTCCTGTGCCCCCAATGTCCTTCCCCCATGGTCCTGTGTCCTATTACCCCATCATCCTGTCCCCCCCCCGCAGTCCTTTCCCCACATGGTAATGTCCCCCCCTTGGTCCATTCCCCCTGCGGTCCTGTGTCCTTTCCCCCCCCCCCGCACGGTCTTGTGTCCTGTCCCCTGCTGTCCTTACACCATGTGTTCCTTTCCCCCTGCAGTCCTGTTCCCCCTCGGTCCTGTCCCCCTACTGTCCTGTCCCCATGTGCTCCTGTGTCCTTCCCTCCCGCGGTTCTGGGTCCTGTTCCCCCCCGCGATCCTGTCCACCCTTGGTCCTGTCCCCCACAGTCTTGTCCCCCTGCGGTTCTGTGTCCTGTCCCTCCATAGTCCTGTCCCCCTGTGTTTTGTCCCCCTATGGTCCTGTGGCCTGTTCCCCAGCAGTCCTGTCCCCTCACAGTGCTGTACCCGCCTTGGTCCTGTCCCCCCTCGGTCCCTTTCCATACAGTCCTGTGTCCTGTCCCCCTGCAGTCCTTTCCCCCTGCGGTCCTGTTCCCCTGTGGTCCCATACCCCCGCAGCCCTGCCCCCCTACGGTCCTGTCCCCCCACGGTCCTGTCCCCCTGTGGTCCTGTCCCGTGCAGTCCTAGCTCTCCTCGGTCCTATCCCCCTGCAGTCTTGTCCCCTTGTGGTGCTGTCCCCCATCGTTCTGTCCCCACTCAGTCTTGTCCCCCTGTGGTCCTTTGTCCTGTCCCCCCGGTTGTTCCCCTGTGATCCTGTCCCCCTGCGGTCCTGACTCACCGCAGTCCTTCCCCCATCAGTATTGTCCCCACAATGTTCCTTTCCCCCTGCGGTCCTGTGTCCTGTCCCCACTGCGGTCCTGAACCCGCATGGTCGTGACCCTCCTGCAGTCTTGTCCCCCTGTGGTCCTGTGTCATGTCCCCCTGTGGTCCTGTTTCCCTGCAGTCCTGTCCCCTGCGGTCATGTGTCCTTTCCCCGCGCGGTCCTGTCACCCTGTGCATCTTCTCCCTGCGGTCCTGTGCGCTTCCCCTCATGGTCCTGTGTCTTGTTCCCCCACGGTATTATTCCCCCAGCAGTGCTCTCTCCACATGGTCCTGTCCCCCTCATGTTCACGTCCCCTGCTGTCCTGTCACCCTGTGCTTCTTTCCTGTCCTGTCCCCCTGCAGTCTTGTTCCCTCTCGGTCCTGTCCCTCACTGTCCTGTCCCCCTGCGCTCCTGTGTCCTTTCCCCCAGTCCATCCTGTCCCCCTGTGGTCCTGTCCCTGCAGTCCTGTTCCCCCTCGGTTCCTGTCCCTCACTGTCCTGTCCCCCTGCGCTCCTGTGTCCTTCCCCCCAGTGATCCTGTATCCCCTGTAGTCCTGTTCCCCCTCGGTCCTGTCCCTCACTGTCCTGTCCCCCTGCGCTCCTGTGTCCTTCCCCCCAGTGATTCTGTCCCCCCTGTGGTCCTGTCCCCTACTGTCCTGTCACCTCCGCCGAACTGACACCCTATGCACTTTTCCCCCCGCGGTCCTGTCAACCTGTGCATCTTTCTCCCTGCGGTCCTGTCCCCCTGCAGTCTTGTTCCTCCACTGTCCTGATCCCTGCGCTCCTGTTTCCTTCACCTGTGGTCCTATTCCCTTGTGGTCCTGTCCCCCCGGCGGTCCTCTCCCCATACGGTCCTGTCTCCCTCTCGTGATGCTGTCTCCCTGCGTTCTTGTCCCCCTGCGTCCTGCTTCCCTCCACGGTCCTATGTCCCATCCCCAGCTGTCCTGTCACCCTGCGTCCTGTTTCCTTCACCCCGCGGTCCTGTGTCCTATTCCTTGTGGTCCTGTCCCCCCGGCGGTCCTCCCCATACGGTCCTGTCTCCCTCTCGTGATGCTGTCTCCCTGCGTTCTTGTCCACCTGCTCCTGCCCCCCCCTCCACGGTCCTATGTCCATCCCCAGCGTCCTGTCACCTGCGGTCCTGGCTGCCCTGAGCTCGGGCCGCTGAGCTCTGGAGAGTTTCGGGCAGTTTCCCGTATGTCGCCCCTGCTGGCGCCTCACAGCTCCGGAGCCGGCGGACACGTTGGACTGGTTGGGCTGCTGTAACAATGTGACATTTATGAGGCTCCGCCCCGTCCCATCCCGCTGCCGGCGCTGATAGGTGGATGTGGAGGGAGTCCCTGCTCCACACTGTACGGCACAAAGTTACCAGCGCCGGCCGGAGCCCGGACTAAGACTGCGGGGATTACACTGGGGAGCCCGAGCCTGCACCACTGTCCTGCCGGAGGATGAGGACTACACTGTGACCGGTGAGTGACAGGAGAGGAGCGAGCACACATGGACTGGGGCAGAGAGAGTGCAGCGGGGGACACTACAATATGTACATGTAGACATACACACCACACATATATATACACTGTATGTACTACAGCGGGGGACACTCACATATGTACATGTAGACATACACAGCACACATATATACTGTATGTACTACAGCGGGGGACACTCACATATGTACATGTAGACATACACAGCACACATATATATATATACTGTATGTACTACAGCGGGGGACACTCACATATGTACATGTAGACATACACACCACACATATATACACTGTATGTACTACAGCGGGGGACACTCACATATGTACATCTAGATATACACAACACACATATATACTGTATGTACTACAGCGGGGGACACTCACATATGTACATGTAGACATACACAGCACACATATATACTGTATGTACTACAGCGGGGGACACTCACATATGTACATGTAGACATACACACCACACATATATATACACTGTATGTACTACAGCGGGGACACCACATATGTACATGTATATACACAGCACACATATATATACTGTATGTACTACAGCGGGGGACACTCACATATGTACATGTAGACATACACAGCACACACATATATATACTGTATGTACTACAGCGGGGGACACTCACATATGTACATGTAGACATACACACCACACATATATATACACTGTATGTACTACAGCGGGGGACACTCACATATGTACATGTGGACATACACACCACACATATATATACACTGTATGTACTACAGCGGGGACACTCACATATGTACATGTAGACATACACAGCACACATATATATACTGTATGTACTACAGCGGGGGACACTCACATATGTACATGTAGACATACACAGCACACACATATATACTGTATGTACTACAGCGGGGGACACTCACATATGTACATGTAGACATACACAGCACACACATATATACTGTATGTACTACAGCGGGGGACACTCACATATGTACATGTAGACATACACAGCACACACATATATACTGTATGTACTACAGCGGGGGACACTCACATATGTACATGTAGACATACACAGCACACACATATATACTGTATGTACTACAGCGGGGGACACTCACATATGTACATGTAGACATACACAGCACACACATATATACTGTATGTACTACAGCGGGGGACACTCACATATGTACATGTAGACATACACAGCACACACATATATACTGTATGTACTACAGCGGGGGACACTCACATATGTACATGTAGACATACACAGCACACACATATATACTGTATGTACTACAGCGGGGGACACTCACATATGTACATGTAGACATACACAGCACACACATATATACTGTATGTACTACAGCGGGGGACACTCACATATGTACATGTAGACATACACAGCACACATATATATACTGTATGTACTACAGCGGGGGACACTCACATATGTACATGTATATACACACCACACATATATACTGTATGTACTACAGCGGGGGACACTCACATATGTACATGTAGACATACACAGCACACACATATATACTGTATGTACTACAGCGGGGGACACTCACATATGTACATGTAGACATACACAGCACACATATATATACTGTATGTACTACAGCGGGGGACACTACAATATGTACATGTAGACATACACAGCACACATATATATACTGTATGTACTACAGCGGGGGACACTATAATATGTACATGTAGACATACACACCACACATATATACTGTATGTACTACAGCGGGGGACACTCACATATGTACATGTAGACATACACAGCACACATATATATACTGTATGTACTACAGCGGGGGACACTCACATATGTACATGTAGACATACACAGCACACATATATATACTGTATGTACATGTAGACATACACAGCACACATATATACTGTATGTACTACAGCGGGGGACACTCACATATGTACATGTAGACATACACAGCACACATATATATACTGTATGTACTACAGCGGGGACACACTCACATATGTACATGTATATACACACACCACACATATATACTGTATGTACTACAGCGGGGGACACTCACATATGTACATGTAGACATACACAGCACACACATATATACTGTATGTACTACAGCAGGGGACACTACAATATGTACATGTAGACATACACAGCACACATATATATCTGTATGTACTACAGCGGGGGACACTCACATATGTACATGTAGACATACACAGCACACATATATATACTGTATGTACTACAGCGGGGGACACTACAATATGTACATGTAGACATACACAGCACACATATATATACTGTATGTACTACAGCGGGGGACACTACAATATGTACATGTAGACATACACACCACACATATATACTGTATGTACTACAGCGGGGGACACTCACATATGTACATGTAGACATACACAGCACACATATATATACTGTATGTACTACAGCGGGGGACACTCACATATGTACATGTAGACATACACAGCACACATATATATACTGTATGTACATGTAGACATACACAGCACACATATATACTGTATGTACTACAGCGGGGGACACTCACATATGTACATGTAGACATACACAGCACACACATATATACTGTATGTACTACAGCGGGGGACACTCACATATGTACATGTAGACATACACAGCACACATATATATACTGTATGTACTACAGCGGGGGACACTCACATATGTACATGTAGACATACACACCACACATATATATACACTGTATGTACATGTAGACATACACAGCACACATATATATACTGTATGTACTACAGCGGGGGACACTCACATATGTACATGTAGACATACACAGCACACACATATATACTGTATGTACTACAGCGGGGGACACTCACATATGTACATGTAGACATACACAGCACACATATATACTGTATGTACTACAGCGGGGACACTCACATATGTACATGTAGACATACACAGCACACATATATATACTGTATGTACTACAGCGGGGGACACTCACATATGTACATGTAGACATACACACCACACATATATATACACTGTATGTACATGTAGACATACACAGCACACATATATATACTGTATGTACTACAGCGGGGGACACTCACATATGTACATGTAGACATACACAGCACACACATATATACTGTATGTACTACAGCGGGGGACACTCACATATGTACATGTAGACATACACAGCACACATATATACTGTATGTACTACAGCGGGGACACTCACATATGTACATGTAGACATACACAGCACACACATATATACTGTATGTACTACAGCGGGGACACTCACATATGTACATGTAGACATACACAGCACACATATATACTGTATGTACTACAGCGGGGGACACTCACATATGTACATGTATATACACAGCACACATATATATACTGTATGTACTACAGCGGGGGACACTCACATATGTACATGTAGACATACACAGCACACACATATATACTGTATGTACTACAGCGGGGGACACTCACATATGTACATGTAGACATACGCAGCACACATATATACTGTATGTACTACAGCGGGGACACTCAATATGTACATGTAGACATACACAGCACACATATATATACTGTATGTACTACAGCGGGGACACTCACATATGTACATGTAGACATACACAGCACACACATATATACTGTATGTACTACAGCGGAGGACACTCACATATGTACATGTATATACACAGCACACATATATATACTGTATGTACTACAGCGGGGGACACTCACATATGTACATGTAGACATACACAGCACACACATATATACTGTATGTACTACAGCGGGGGACACTCACATATGTACATGTAGACATACACAGCACACATATATATACTGTATGTACTACAGCGGGGGACACTCACATATGTACATGTAGACATACACAGCACACATATATATACTGTATGTACTACAGCGGGGACACTCACATATGTACATGTAGACATACACAGCACACATATATACTGTATGTACTACAGCGGGGGACACTCACATATGTACATGTAGACATACACAGCACACATATATATACTGTATGTACTACAGCGGGGACACTCACATATGTACATGTATATACACAGCACACATATATATACTGTATGTACTACAGCGGGGGACACTCACATATGTACATGTAGACATACACAGCACACATATATACTGTATGTACTACAGCGGGGGACACTCACATATGTACATGTAGACATACACAGCACACATATATACTGTATGTACTACAGCGGGGACACTCACATATGTACATGTATATACACAGCACACATATATATACTGTATGTACTACAGCGGGGGACACTCACATATGTACATGTAGACATACACAGCACACACATATATACTGTATGTACTACAGCGGGGGACACTCACATATGTACATGTAGACATACACAGCACACATATATATACTGTATGTACTACAGCGGGGACACTCACATATGTACATGTAGACATACACAGCACACATATATACTGTATGTACTACAGCGGGGGACACTCACATATGTACATGTAGACATACACAGCACACATATATATACTGTATGTACTACAGCGGGGACACTCACATATGTACATGTATATACACAGCACACATATATATACTGTATGTACTACAGCGGGGGACACTCACATATGTACATGTAGACATACACAGCACACACATATATATACTGTATGTACTACAGCGGGGGACACTCACATATGTACATGTAGACATACACAGCACACATATATACTGTATGTACTACAGCGGGGGACACTCACATATGTACATGTAGACATACACACCACACATATATATATACTGTATGTACTACAGCGGGGGACACTCACATATGTACATGTAGACATACACATCACACATATATATATATATACACTATATGTACCACAGCGGGGGACACTCACATGTGTACATGTAGACATACACACCACACACATATATATACTCTATGTACTACAGCGGGGACACTCACATATGTACATGTAGACATACACAGCACACATATATATACTGTATGTACTACAGCGGGGGACACTCACATATGTACATGTAGACATACACACCACACATATATATATACTGTATGTCCTACAGCGGGGGACACTCACATATGTACATTTAGACATACACACCACAGATATATATACTGTATGTACTACAGCGGGAAACTCACATATGTACATGTAGACATACACACCACACACATATATACTGTATGTACTACAGCAGCATGCACTGATACTAAATATAATATATATATACATGCTTTCTGTGTGCCTATGCACATATACACAAAACACCTACACGAAATATAAAGACACTGAGGTGTTAACACTGAGTGTCCTATATACTCCCCGATACACATAGGGGACAGTAAGCCTGGATACCATTGTCCCCAGTCACGGTCATCCATAGGTTTCTCTCCACGTTTATATATGTAACTCTCCAGTTATGGCACAGTACAGACAGTCTCTGTGAAGTTGATGGTGTTTCCTCCGGTCAGTGCAGGGTATATGGACAGTTCTTACTATTGATTGTGTTTATTGGGCGAGTTCCTGTGAATGTATCATGTGCTGAGTCTGTGACCAATGTTATGTAACCATTCCCCTCCGTATCACCACTGCTATGAGCCAATGTTTAGGGTGGTCCCTGTGCCCCCTCCCAAATAAAAGTGTCTCTTTCAGGGGAGTTTTATCTATCTGTATCCAGATGTGTGACGCTGAGTGGATCCCCTGCACACAGCTACATGTCCTGTATGTGTGTAGGGACTGACGGGTTTTGATGGTTTGCCCCAGGTATTTATCCATTTGGGTTGAACATTCCAAGGCTCCATCTCCTCATCTTACATGTTCTTCCTGCAGACTTTGGCCCGGATACCTTGTGAGCAGGTTTTACTCCACACTCAGGTGTAATGATAGGTCGGAGCAGGACAATTTCAGTTTCACTTAGGTGAAGGAATGTCTCATCTTTAAACCTTGTGGCCTTTTATGACTCCACATATATATATATATGTGTATGTGTGATGTGATTAACCTCCTTATTCTATATAGCGTTAATGTCTTAAAATAACATAATGTTCTATGAATAGACCTGAAATTGTATAGAACAGCTGGTGTTATGTCTTGGCAACTACTTAAAGTGTTTTTCTTATCTCTCCACTGGGCTGGTGTTTTAAATGTAAGTCCCCCTGCCTCCTGTCTTATGGCCCTGTCACACGTGTCAACCAGGGCTGCGATGTCGGAAGCGATGCGTGGGTGCACGCTTGCTTCCGTCATCGCAGCCTTGGTGTCACACGGCAGGATGTTGCCGTGTAGCGGGCGGAGCCATCGCTCGCTGGGCTGGGATGGTATAGGCTGGATCGCCGCCAACATCGCTACTGCAGTGTCAGACGGCGCGATCCAGCCTAATCGCTGGTCGCAGGTTGACAGGTTTATGAAAATGTTCATAAACCTGTCAACCTGCAACCAGCGATAAATTGCAGTTGCGTAGCGCTGTCACACAGCACGACGCACTTGCAATATTGTTAGCGACATCGCTGACGCGTCACTTTTCAGCGATGTCGCTAGCGACATTGACACGTGTGACAGGGCCATTACTCTCCCCGCCACTATTTTCAACTGTTTCCAGTCATCGCTCCCTTCACTCGTTGATAGTTTGTGACCAGCCGGCAGCTACAGTGATTCTAAGGGTACCTTTACACGCCGCTACAACAGGATGGATACAACCTGCTACAGGCTACAAATGTAGCTTGTAGCGCCAATATCGCCCGTAGTAGCGGCGTGTGAAGACGGGACGCGACAGCCGGCTACAGATACATCTGTTTCCGAGCACTGCCCTATAACAGATGGCTACAAAGCCGATTGTAGCGAGCTGTATCGGCGTGTAAAGAAGGAACAGAAGAGTTGTTTCTACACCATGCTATGTAGCTGGGGCGTGACACAGGCTCCGGGTTTCCGCGCCCCCTTCAGCGATCATTGGAGGAAGCTCATGCGTTGCGATTGGTTGTCGCCGCACAGGGCGGCATATTTAAGGAGCTGACGAGTCACACTACACAATTGCTCGAGCGTCAAGTATTAATCAGCCTCCTGCGATGCCTGGCCAATCATGGTATTATTGCTTTGTCCTATCAGCGTACGGACGTCTCGTAATCCACAATTGTAGCACGCCTATGTGCTGTCCCTGCTGCACCAGGTACGCCCATAGTAGCTGGTTGTAGCGGTGTGTAAATGAGCAACAGATGGCTACTTGAGACACCCGGCGATGTATCTAGCTGTAGATGTAGCGTAGCGTAGCGCACCTTGTGGCGGCGTGTAAAGGAGGTGCGTTTACCGTTTGTAACCGTTTGGGCGTGCTCGTGCACGTGAAGTAGCGGGTTGTATCCATCCTGTTGTAGCGGCGTGTAAAGGTACCTATAGAGTGCGATGGAGGTCATAAATGAATGCAAGTCTATAAGGGCCTCATTCTGACCTCGGTGTGGCTCTCATAGACTTGTATTGATTGCTTGTGATGTAACTTCTTACTTCCAGCTAGTCAGAAGCTACGGGCACAAGATGGCATTGCGGCACTGGCACTGAAAAGGATGAAAATGCCAGAGGACAAGTATATGACAGTGGGCAGGGGGTTTACATCTGAAGCACCACTCCAGTGATACTGTAAATAGTTGAAGGGCCTTTCCACATCTTTGTAAAACTTGGCAGAGAGAAGTGATTGCTATAAAATGAAGTCATTTTTACCACTCAAACCCTTCACTGTTCCAGCGCTGTCAGTGACTTCAGCGGCCAGATGATCGATGGTCCTGGCTGAGACCACCATGGCAGTTCCTGGGTTGTATCCCTGAATAATATGACCAGTTGGAAGAATGTAATTGCCTTACAACTCCTTTGAAGACACTGTGGTTGTTAGGCATTGTCGTCCTAGTTACTGGACTGTCAGAAATACCTTAAAACTTGATTAAGCCATTCTAGAGAGTAGAGAATTGGAAAGATCAGCTGTTCAGCAGCTCTGTCATACCATCCATGGCATGCTGTGATATTACTCCTGTCAGAAGCTATGTTTTGGTGGAGAAGCTCTCTATATGGGACACATTCGTTGCGCATTCCTTGTTACTGTAGCTGTCTGAAATGTTACCACCGAGTTGTATATACCGCTTATTATGTTTGGTGCTTCTTTGGTTAAGTTGTAGAGCCCAGAGCTATGGCACAAGCTGGTACATAACACCAGGCAATAAGCCAATGGTAGGATTCTTATGTCACATGCTGTACATGATTCACTTTAAAGAGAACCTGTCAGATCGTTCTACCCCCCTAGTCTACCACTGTCTGCCCCTGCATCTTGCTAGCTGATCCCTAACCATTCCTGTCTCACCTAAAATTGCCCTAAAAAGATTGAGAAAAATGAGTTATAAACTTACTTAAGGTACCGTCACACAGGGACATATCGCCGGCGATGTTGCCGGGGATCGCGGGAGCGCGCATCCCTGACAACATCGCCGGGGAGATGTCACACTGAGCAACTTACCGGCGGCTAGTTGCCGTGGCTATCGCTCGCTGGGTTGCCCAGCAACCCAGCGAGTGATAACCCGCAATGTTGTAGATAGGCGGAATCGCCCGCAACATTGCAGGTTGCCGCGTTACACAGGGCGATCAGGCAGGATCGCCTGAGCAACATCGCCAGGTTTCCCAACATTGTTGGGAAACCTGGCGATGTGACTCAGGCGATTCATTGCCTGATTATCGCCCTGTCACACGAGGCAACTCGCCGGCGATGTCGCCGCAACCTAGCCACGCCCCTCAGTTGCCGGCAACATCGCCGGCGATATGTCCCTGTGTGACGGGCCCTTTAGAGTTTGAATCTGGAGACTGGAAAGGCAGGGTCCGGGGTGTGCTGAATGTGTGGATGGGAGAATGGAGCCTTTCCAGTCTCCAGATTCAGACTCTATGTAAGTTTATAACTCATTTTTTTCAATCTTTTTAGGGCAATTTTAGGTGAGACAGGGATGGTTAGGGATCAGCTAGCAAGGTGCAGGGACAGGTAGTGGTAGACTAGGGCGGTAGAACGACCTGACATGTTCCCTTTAATACATGCTGAGCTGCAGTACTAAAGATTGGCCACTTCCCAGTGAACGGCGCTGTGGTGTTCCAACTTGGAACTTGGTAACAGCTGATCAGTAGAGGTGCCAGGTGCCAGACCACTATCAATCTTATATTAATGACCCTATCTGAGGATAGGTGGATTATATTTCATTCCTGGACAGCACCTTTAAAGGATTTTTCCCACAAGAGGCAATTGTCAGCCATCTACTGGGAAGCCCCATGCTGGGACTCTCACCAATCACTTGAACCGAGCCATCTTTTTTCCTCATTGCATAGTTGAAATCAAGAGTTTTAAAGGTACAGTGATCAAGCACGCGCGGTGCTGCTCTATTTAAGGAAGCACTCTCACCAGACGTGACTTTTACATTGTATGTCTATGGAGCCTGAGAATGAGGCTTCATAGACTTACATTTTAAAAAAGAATTCCAGGTGACACAGAACACAGTGCGACCTGGGCAGTCTGAAGAATGGAGCTGGACTTCAGAGAGAGTGGAGGCAGGTAAGAATATTAATACACTCACACTACATTACATTCAAATACACATACTTAATGAATAAAAAACTTAATGAGAGGTCTACTTTCAGTATCTGAGACTAATAGGGCTCCCCAGGGCTCGGTTCTTGGACCATTACTGTTCTCAATCTACACTCTCGGTCTAGGGCTCGCTTCCTTAAGCTGAACATGGACAAAACCGAGTTCATAGTCTTCCCCCCAAGATGCTCCCCCTCACTACCTGACCTATCCATCGTCGTCAACGACTGCTCTCTCTCTCTCCAGTCCCCCATGCCAAGTGCCTCAGGGTTATCCTTGACTCTTCCCTCTCCTTCAAGCCCCACATCCAGGCCCTCGCCACCTCCTGCCGACTCCAGCTCAAAAACATCTATAGGATTCGCACTTTCCTTGACCACGACACTGCTAAAACCCTTATTCACGCTCTCATCATCTCCCGCCTCGATTACTGCAACCTCCTGCTCACCGGCCTCCCCAATACCTCCCTTGCACCTCTCCAATCTATCTTGAACTCCGCTGCCCGCCTAATCCATCTGTCTCCCCGCTACTCCCCTGTTTCCCCCCTCTGCCAAGCCCTTCACTGGCTCCCTACTTCCCAGAGATCCCGGTTTAAAACATTAACCATGACATACAAAGCCATTCACAACCTGTCCCCTCAATACATCTCTGACATGGTCTCCCGATACCTACCCTCACGCAACCTGCGATCCTCCCAAGAGCTTCTCCTCTACTCCCCCCTCATCTCCTCTTCGCACAAGCGCATACAGGATTTCTCCCGTGCTTCACCCAGACTCTGGAACTCTCTGCCCCAACACATCAGACATTCTCCTACACTGGGAACCTTCAAAAGAAGCCTGAAGACCCACCTGTTCCGCCAAGCCTACCACCTGCAATAAGACCCGGTCCACCACACCGCCTCATGACTGGAATTTCCCCCTCCTACTGTATCCCCACCTGCCCCTCGTAGACTGTGAGCCTTCGCGGACAGGATTTCTCCCCTCTTGTATCTGTACAACCGAATTGTCAACATTTATTTGTTACTTGTATTGTTACTATGTTACTTGTCCTATTCTGCCCTTTTAGCATGTAAAGCGCCATGGAATATAATGGCGCTATATAAATAAATAATAATAATAATAATAATAATAATAGAACTAGCTAAGCACTCTACTGGGCTGTTTATGCCAATTCCAGACTTTGAATAGAGAGAAGGTGTGAAATATACTAAACCTCTACTCCACTGAAACATACTGCGTTTATGTAGTGAGAAGGAACCAGGGATTTGGGACCCTATTTCTAGTGATCAGTATTTAGGAATATTAGGCAGGCACTCAGATCAGGGCAGGCAGGTGTGGTACCCGTGCGGGGATTGCCACAGGATCCACCGGTGCAGGGAAGGATATACACCTTGATATACACAACACACAACACTTCCAACCCAGGCCTGAAAGGGGAGCTCCATTTACTGCCTTAAGCAAGATCCCCTATAAAGATCCAGACCTGGGGGAGGAGACAGTTAGTGTCAGTTGACAGGAGCAGTCAGAGAGTGACAGTTGAAAAAGAGACTGCCAGGAGCTGTGTAGCACCCTGGAGAGGGACGGAGGCAAGTGAAGAAAATTAGGAAACTACAAAAGAGGGGACATCACTAATTGCCCTTTAGTCCATCTGGACACTGGTGTCCAAGGCTGTCATTAATCCAGATATAACAGATAAAACCTGGGCAGACCAGGAGGATTCAATCCCCCTGGACCTCAGGAAACCAAGACCCCAAACCTGACCAAACATAGGACCAGGGACCCTAAGAAAAGGATAGGGAATCCCACGGGAAAGGTCCTTTCCGTTCGGTTGTGGAAGTTGTAGCCTGAGAGAGAGGGAGAAAAGGAGCGGCAGGTTCAGCTTGAGGCAGAACTGACCCTAATTACCACAGACAATAGAAGAGGAGGCCTCATAACTTTCAAAGGTGGATGTCCTAAACTGCATCGGCCACTGGTTACCCTCATGGACCGTACCTGCTACCCGACATCAGTAAAAGGTACTGAAACAGAGACTATTGTGTGTATGTGCCTGATTCACCGCCATCGAGAGAACTTACACAAAGCCAAGGACTACTACTCCTCTCATCCACCCCACTGCCCTGAGGTAAAGCTCTGCCTATGGGGAGCTGTACTACCCAAAGCTGCATCACCATCACCTCAGCGGCCGGCTGCAGCGCTGGTAACTACATTACCAGGTACTGCAGGTGGCGTCACGTATAATCCCCCATCCCAAATAGTTTTCCCCTCTGCCATTGAGTGTCCAGGGCACAGGACCAGGACCCGACCAGCCGTGATCCCCACCGAAGTAGCAATCTGCTCCGAGTACCCCCTACCCTATCGACCGACATACAGGTCATTAGGAACAATGCATACTGGGAAGTGAGGGTGGATAGCACTTGCTGATGAGCAGATGGAAAGTTTTAGAGCATGTGAATCAGGACAGGTCCTAGACTTCCAAGATTGTCATGTGCTCAGGATGCAGGTTTTAATTGTGGGGATGAGGGCAGCAGGATCATTGTTTTCTACAGGTGTTGTAAAAGATACCACACCACGGGCAACAAGACTCAGTGTCTGGCCATATGATAGCAGACAAGTATACATCTGTGAAGTGCACCAGCGTTTCAGAAAAAATATAGCTAGAAGATAGAGCTTTGGACATTAGCCAACGACCAGACCAGTATGGCGCTGTCCCTGGACAGCCCCTCCTAGCACTACAGTAGGTGAATGACAGGTCTCTCCCTCATGGGCACGTAGGAATAGACCTGGCAATCCCTAAAGTGGTGCTGGAAAGAGCTTCCAGGGCAGCGCCAGTCTAGTCTGGTCACTGGCTAATGTCCACAGATTTTTCTTCTAAGTATACTTTCTCAGAGCAGCCACAGTGCTTCATAAAAGAAAACCTGGCTACAATCATACTCAAATTAAAGATACCCACGGTTTAGCCAGCATGAGTCAGATGACAGCTGACTGTTTCCCTTTAAATACAAAGAATCCATATTGTTATATGATATCAATAATCTTTAATATCGTAATCAATATTAAAATACTTTCCACATTCTAATAAAGTGGCCCCCAGCTCTTTTGATACTTTCATTAAGCTGAACTCCGCATTTGACTAGCCCAGGGCAATACGGGAACTCAGGTGTCTGGGCCCTCTGCTGGCGGCTTGCCCAGACCCGTGGCCCTGGTGGTCAACTACAAAGGGGTAATTGAAATGGGAATAAAAGTTTGTAAGTTTATCGTGATGCCACCCGCAGATTCTGGTGATATAGCACCAGCGCCGCTACAGACCTCCGGAGGGTGATGGTACAGCAGCTAAGATGGTACAGCTCCCTACAGGCAGAGCTGGCTCTCCGGGGCAGGGATGCATCTGTAGTGGTGGAAGTGCTGATGATGGAGATAAACAAGTTGCAGTGCAGCAGTGAAATAAGCACGTAGACTCGGTTACTTCACTGGAACAATGCTGGTGGTGGTACAGTTCACAGAGGACAACAGTTGTTAGGTAAGGGTAGCCGGCCAGGTAGTCACAGTGGGCTGCAAGGCCTCTCGGAGTCTCCCGTGGTATGCCTTCCTTACTCTGACCCGTGTCCTGCTGCTGCCTGTCCTGGAACAGCCCACTTAGTACCAGGTCCTATTGGGTGCTTTCTGAGTGTCCCGGCTTTCCGCTCTCCTCTCTCCTGCACTGGAACTCGACCCCGTGGGTTATCCTGGTGTGACTGATTCCTTTCTGACAGGGTGTTGGGGGCTCAGGGGTTGAACTCCCTGTGCCGCATCTTCGGAACCAGCACTCCGGTGTATGGACCAGGGTTCCCTCCCGGAGTATGGACGCTCCGATTCGGGGTCCCCTCCTTCAGTCTGGGCTGCCTGTTTTCCTTCTCTCCAGGCCCCCTCTCTCGGAGTCTCCTTCTCTCTCAGGGCTCCTGTGCTCCTTCTTCCCTTACCCCTGCATTCCCACTGTGACAGGGGTAACCGCACTCTCCTTTATGGGTGCAGTACCCCCATTGTGACACCTGACCAGTGGTGTGCCACACATATACTCACCCTTCCCCTGTCCAGCACCACCTCCCTGTCGCTCCTGTGCTCTCTGTGTATTAACTGCAGCAATACCTGCTGTGTTTTTTTTTTAGCCACCATTCATTCTTTTGAGGATCACGGTTTGAAAGTGGAAAATGTCTGTAATCCATTATTCTGAATGATTCTTCTTCTTCCTTTTTCTTTCCCCTTCTTTCCTGCCATATGTAAGTGATATTTTCAGGCTGTGGTGTTATTGACAGCATCCTCTTACAATTGTCTATTCTTGGCCTGTGAAGTGTGGAGAATCACTCCCATCAGATTGGCAATGTGTAATGTGCTCAGTAGTTGAGGAGAACACTCCCATGTTCTCATGAAAGAGTTTCTACTTCTGCCATAGAAACTGCTCTGTCATAACATGTAAAGCGACTGGGAGCCCTCTCATTAAGAAGGTGGTGCAACAGCTTTAAGAAGACCAAAGATGTACAAATGTCTTTCTTATACTATAATCCTCATTGTACCTAAGCAATATCTGGAAAGTTGGGCTTGTTCTCGCTGGATATATAGAAAGTTTCAGGCATCTGCAAAGTTCTGCATCATTGCAAGAAGTATTTAGAGAAAATGTAAATTCATTGGTTTCACCGTCCACAGGGTGTGTGTCTGGTTCCTCAAGAATTTCTCACGAGATAGATAGCTGGAGCCAGGCTTGTGCTCCCAGTTACAGCCCTTCTATCACAAAGCAGATTCTGTTCCCAACACACAGACATATGCCAGTTCCTTCCCTGAATAAAGGGGTTTTCCGTGGGTAACATTTTTTCAAGTTTCTTCTCTAGTTACTTGTCCTTGGAATTGTTCCCGTTTTGCCTCAGTGACGGCTCAAGTGATCGTCATCACACAAGGTCATCACACAAACATAATTTACCCCACTACCCTCAAGATTAGTGATAAACGTCTGTTCGCTGGGGCCACGCTTCCCCATAGACGTGGAATGGAACGGCGGGATACATCCTCAAACTCCATTCTATTGAAATCACTACACATTGCAGTGGTGAGGCTTCTAATGATTAGGGAGGGCCCAGCAGTGGACACCCAGCAAGCAGACCTTTATCATCTAAATGCTTATGACGGGAAACAAATGATTGACCAGTCACCAGATATTGATGACTTATCCTTCTCAGATTGACACCCAGCACCCCCACCTATCAGCTCTTTTAAGCTCAGGCAGCAGCTAGATGAAAACATTGAACCTAACTGTACTCGGTAAGTAGGAGCCGCTGCCGGGTACTGCAGAACGACTCCTATTCTATTGAATTTGACCACCCCCGAGGTGCTATTA
This sequence comes from Allobates femoralis, assembly GCA_033576535.1. NCBI lineage: Eukaryota > Metazoa > Chordata > Amphibia > Anura > Aromobatidae > Allobates > Allobates femoralis. The sequence goes on along the minus strand of JARQOC010000011.1, from coordinate 157,888,894 downwards.
ATGAGCTATGCTAAGTACACCAATATCTGGTAACTGGACAGCTCCTTTAAACATAAAGATATATAATCTTCATGTAGTTTATCCATTTATAATGCATAAAAATAACATAAAATATGTAATTGAAAGGGGTTTGCTACTTACCCAGAAATTAGGGTTTAAAGGGTGAAATGAAATAGGATGTCCCCGACTTCCTCAGCTGCTTGGTTTTTGTGTACTGTGCTGCAGTGACTACCCTCTGGACCACTGCACGTGATCATTGACCTCAGTGGTACACCGGGACATCATTACTGCAGGACAAACTGACACAGAAATACTGACAAATTTAATGAGTCTTTCATTATTTTATACAATTTCTCCTCTCTTCACCCATTTTTTTCTTATTTCATAAACCCCTTTGAATAAATCTGGTAAATGTGAGGCCTCCTGAGATATTAGTTGTTCTATTCTTCTATGGATCACCAGCAGCCGTTATTACTGCCAGGGTCTGACAATGAGTTTGGTAGTTTGAGTAGGTGCACACTTCTCTACAGCAAACCTTTACCAAGTCCACATGACAAATAGCCACAAGGTTTTGGCAGATATCTCACATGAGTTGGTATGTTTTCTGATGGATATACCGACACTGTATGTTGTTTTCACTTTCCTTTTTACTAAACATAAGGCAAAAGCAAAGTTTGGAACAACCCAAATTTTTCTGGCTCACGTGTCATAAACTATTACAACTAATGTGTATGTGCAGTTGATTTTTCAAAAGGTAACAGAGGTTTTCCAAGCAAGAAACATATGTAGGGTAAATAGATGTGATTTTATTACACGTAACAGCTCTGTATGCTGAATAGTGAAAGTTTTCTATCACCTGGAGAGTCACAGATTGCAGGACACTATATATGTTGCATACATTATGTTATATGTATTAAATACCATGCCCTCTTATGTTTGCTCTAATAAATATTGCATAGGCTAAACTTTCCAGACAGATTAGAACCATTAATAATATTTTATTACAAATGTTTCCCTTACCAAATATGCCCAAGTCATCATTTCATTTTTTGAGGGTGTGAATACCTTTAATGACTTTACGATATGTTACAAATTCATAACTTTTTGTCTTTTGTGTATTTAAAGAGCTTATCCATTATTTGGATACCCCTTATCAATCAGAGTGTTTGTCCCTGTTAAAATAACAACACTTATACTCACCCCCGTCGCCAGCACAATTTCATCTGTGTCTGCACTCGCTCTCCTAGGGCTCGTGACATTGTTAAGTCACCTGAGCCCTATGCCCAATCAGCACCAGGCTCGTTCTCCCCACCTTCAGAAGAATTGAGCATCAAGCCGCTTACTTCCACTTGATGTTTGATATGTCAGAATGCGGGGAGAGTAATTTCAGCACTGATTGGGCGCATTGTCACATGAGCCCCAGGAGAGTGAGTGCCGACTCATGAGTGTTGTTATTTTAAGCAGGGGCAAACACTGATTGATAAGGGGTTGTCCGAGTAGTGGTCAACTGTTTTGAAATCCAGATTTTTTTACATCAGTGTGGCTTTTTTGTGGCTTTTGTTTTATATGGAGTCATCAAATTAGACTTTTTGAAGATTTGGCACAGAGTCTGTCCCGTCTAACTCTTGTAGCTACATTATGTACTGCAGTTACTTTGGCACAATTTCTGTGCCATTTTGCAATATGCCTTTTGCACTCAAATGTTGCAAAACAGGTCAAAGACTGAAAAACTATTTTTATCTTGTACAAAATTCATGAAACAAGTGAGTGTGATGTATTTTGTGCAAAGAAACAGCAAAAACCACAAGGTAAAAAACAATTAAACAAAGTGACTTAAAAAAAATGTAAATGATGAATATCTCTTTCTTGTTTGACTTTTTCCAAATCCAATATTCACCATATAAACCGGGAAGATCCTTGTAGGCCCCATTTCGCCAACAAAGACCTAAAGAATGTCACTTTGGCCTCCATCAGGCTAGTATATGTTAGCATAAATTTGTTTAAAAGTGTGCTGCCATGTAGACATTAATGGCATAGCCACAAGATATACAGTGGCAATCAAATTTTTTTTTAGATTGATTACTTCTGTCTGGTTGTTGTGACACCATTTTCTCGGCGATGATTTGAAAGTACGTGAAGTTGTCATCTTGCAAGACCTTAATTTTAGCCCTTTCAATATAGGAGTTGTCATTTAATTGAAGAAAACTGCCAAAAGTTTTGCGTATACGATTTATTGATCACAACATAGAGAGTAATTCATTTTTTACAATGCTATAACTTAGTATTTTGTAGCATAACCTCTTGCTTTAATTATGGTACTTCACTTCACCAGCGGGCGTTGAAGCCACTAGGATATTCAAGACATCTTGAGGGATCTTGCTCCATTCCATGTGCATATCTGGAAATAATTTTTCTTTATTGCTATGGATACGGCCCCAAACTCATCATCCTAACTCATCCCAAAGCTGCTGTATAGGGTTTACAGCAGGTGATTGGCTTGGTCATTGCAACAGATGAACATTTTACTTCGCTAATTGATTGTTGACTAAATTATTCATGTGTGATTAGGATCATTGTCTTGCTGGAATCTCCAGCCCCTGCCTACTCTGGTTTTACCATATGGCAGCATTACATTCTCTAGTATATCCCTGTACATGGTAACATTCATATTTCTATCAGTTCTATGGGTTAATGACAGATGCAGAAAATCATCAGCCCCAAGGTGTTTGGTACCTTACATCATTACGTTTTCCAATTGGACAGTATATATAGTGTTTGACATGATTACCAAAGAGATTGAACTTGGATTCATCCTACCACAACACCTTACACCAATCTATCTCTTCCCATTGACTGTGTTCCTTAACAAACACTAGTTGGGTCTTCCGGTTCTTTGCAGAGATGAAAGGCTTCTTGACTGGAACTCTTGCTTTCAACCCTATCGCACCACAGTTTGGTGACTCACTTTGAATCCATATTCTTCCTTTATTTGACACTTGACCCTGAGAACAGTTGAATCCCATAACTCCTTTTTTTAACAGAATAAGAGGTAATTATCAGGATCACATGATGAAGGCGGAGTATCTGCTGAAACATGTTGTGATATACTTGAATAAACAAAGTAAGATATACTAAAAACCATTTGTGTTCCTCCATCCTTTTTTAGCGCCCTCCTAAACCGCTAATTACCTCTTATTCTGTTGTCTACACGCTGGCTTGGCGAGTGGTGAGGTGCAGCACTGAAGGATTGGAGGTTGTAATTGCCTGTAGGGAAGAGAGAAAAAGAACTGGCAAAGACCAAACAACCTGCGGTGACATCAGCGGCACGTGATACCCCATGTGACCAGTCTTCCTGGCAACCAGGAAGTAAAACACAGCGTGCGGTGCGCGCAGAGCACCGGAGGTCTTACAACCGAGTTATGCAGGCTGCATGCCCCACTCAAGTTAGTTTAAAAACCCCCAACTAGCCTGTCAAAATTGCCCCCAGATATAATCCCAGGAGTGCCTTCCTCTCTTGTTTTTATACATGTAACTCCTTTTTTGGATTTTTTCCTGACTTCACTCTCAGATTATTAAGCTTCCTGACATCTGGCTTTGTCTTTGTTATATTTTAACCGAAAAACACACAAACAATCAAAAAAAGAAAAACATTTTTAGGCAAAATTAGACTACCCATGTCAAAATATCTAGAAGATTTGGCCCAACAAAAATGGAAAACTAACACATGAAAGGATAAAACAATGTCAATCACTAATGCTAATGGCGTCATATCCGGCTCTGATGACGTTGGTACACCCTTTGGGCACATTGTGCATGTGCGCATTTAGCATCATAGATGAGCTGCTGTAAAGCAAAACTCACGCATGTACAATGCGCATCGTGAGGTCCGTCAATACACCCAAAGGGTATATACTTCCCCTGAGGAAGCTGCGCCCTGGCAGCGATACGCGTGGGGCCTGGGTGCCCTGCAGTCACCTCGCTTTATACCTCGGACTGACACTTCGGACAATTTACGGACTGGTAATATGCACTTTATCTTCCACTGTCAGTGGATACGGTGACCTACACTGTTTGACTATATGCTAAATAGGGGGTACCCAATATATATATGGGTGGTCTTTGTACCAATTATACGGTTAGTTAGCTCATGGATAAGATCTTTGTTATTATCCATATGTGACCACCCCTAGGGACCACTGTGTTTGGGACTACTAAACGACTCCTATTCATTGGATGATTTGCTGAATTTTTGGTTACCCATAACACTGTACACCTTATATTGGGCTAACAAGCGTATTTATGTAAAATATTGTGGTGAAGGAGCACTAGTACTTCTCGTACCTGCTCTCATCCCCCACCCTCGGGTCTCTCCCTACAACTCAATCCTGTATTTTGTCTAACCTGTTGTGATCACTGATATTGTGTCATATCCTGCTCATGTTTTGTCAGCATTGTATTCTGTACATATGTTCAGCGTTGTGTTCTGCATTGGCACCCCATGGTTTTAATTGCTTTTATTCTTGTTTGGTCTATTGCACTAATAAAGTTATAATTTTCACTATTCTACTACTCGTGTGTGTGTTGCTCCCTCAATGTGCCATGTCTTCTCTCCGCCTTGCTTTGGGTGCATTGTGCATGTGCGCATTTAGCATCATAGATGAGCTGCTGTAAAGCAAAACTCACGCATGTACAATGCGCATCGTGAGGTCCGTCGATACACCCAAAGGGTGTACCGACATCATCAGAGCCGGATATGACACGATTAGCGTCATAAAGGCTAATCTGCCCATGGATGAGGGCGAGGATGCTGCAGAAGCAGTATAGCACCCATTGGGGTGTGAATACAAGCGGCAGAGACTCAATCTCAGGGAACCCCTTTTGCAACTTCTGAGGGGAACAGAAGCCGCAGTTATGTAAGGATGAAAACCACTTATTTAAACTTTGAAAATACTCATTTAGGTTATAAAGGGATAGGTAGAATACCATTAGGAAGGTGCAGGGACAGCTATTAATAGCCTGGGGGCTGATTTTTAGGGGTCAGGTTTCCTTTAAAAAAAAAAAAAAGCTAAACTTTTGGTGGCCACTGTTTAGCAGATTGTTACTTCATTAATGGACTAGGCTGGTTGGAGTATCATGAAGTGGCAATGTCAAGTGCTCAATGCAGAGCGATGAAAGCAGTCAAGCAAATGACTGGAAAAGACATGCAGCAGAGTGAGGGAATGTAGAGGAGGAATAGTACAACATGCGTCTACAGTAACTAGTCCTCACTCGTCATGTGAGGACACAAAGATACTCAGAAAACCCCTTCAATTGCACAGTCAGAGCATGCCAAGTAATATTTTGACTCCTTTACAAAACCGCATACCCCAATCTGTCTTTGATTAAGGAGTCTGGAATTCAGTTGATCCATTTTCAGGTGTGGCTTTGACAAATATTTCCTGAATGGATCAGTCTGTTGGGTTGGAAGATCATACGTATGATGCAATCTTATGTATATTTATTTTTTTACTTGACCTTTTAACAGCCATAGATTTGGACATATTCATTTATACCTTTAAAATACAGTGCTGTGAAAAATGAGAACAATGCTGAAAAATAATAAATGTATGCTAAACTAATGTCTGCTTCATACTAGCAGAACTTACACTGATGTGCTTCTCTTCTTAAATTGTATTCTTTTCACACTTTAGGTAATAAAGCTTACCATAGTTTATTTTAACTTGCCTAAGCCCCCTAAATATACAAGCATATACATACAGATTAATATCAGATCCTTTTGACATCAGTGGAAATCAATAAACATTACCTTCACATTTGCGTTCCCCTCTGCAGCGTTCTGCGGAGGGGATCCGCAATGTGACCGCAGCACCCCAAGCCCCTATCTTTATAATGGGAGCGCACGGTGCTGCGCATAACCGTGCACACCCATTCACTGCCATATGTGATCTGGGCGCAGGCGGATGGCTGTGCACAAATCACCCAGTCTCGTCCGCACCATGAACGCGACATGTTGCATTTCTGGTGCGGACGAGACTGGGTGATTTGTGCGCAGGCATCCGCCTGCTCACAGATCACATATGGCAGTGAATGGGTGCGCACGGTCATGCGCAGCACCGTGCGCTCCCATTATAAAGATAGGAGCTTGCGATGCTGCGGTCACATTGCGGATCCCCTCCGCAGAACGCTGCGGAGGGGAACACAAATGTGAAGGTAGCCTAAGAGAAAATGAATTAAAAGTATTTTCTGGGGTTTACATATTGATCTATCTATAGGATATGTCATCAGTATCACTTTGGTAGGTGCCTGAAGCCAAACATCCCCACTGATCTTGTGATCTCTTTTCTTATGGTTGGCAGATATAAACAATGTATGGGGCACAGCAGCCCTCTATATTGCTTAGTGGCCGCTGCCGAGTAGCGCAGTTTATCACCTGAATGGGAAATTATATATTGTTAGGTCCACATTAAAACGTATGGAGCTGCTGAGTTCTGCCCCATACATTGTTAAAGATGCCCTCTCTAAGTTTTTTTATTCATTAAATGTATGCATATCTGCATGTAATAAAGTATGAGTGTATTAATATACTCACCTACTGCCGCTCTCTCCAGGGTCCAGCACTGTTCTTCTCTGCTTCTCTGTGATGTCACCGCTCTGCAGAGCGCAGCATGACCTAGAAGTGAATTTTACTAATGAAAGTCTATGGGGAGCCAGAATGAGGCCCATAGGCTTTTGTTGTAAAAGAGACTTCTTGCTCACACGTAGAGCATAGAGTGAGCCGTATAGTCACAATTGCGGTGACGTCACTGAGCGGAGAAGACCAGTGCTGGACACTGGAGAGACCCGCAATAGCTGAGTATATTAATACACTAACACTAAATTATATGCTCATATACACACTGTCATGCCACAGCAAGGAAACAATCGGTTTGCGGTGCAACAGGAAGAGAACACCCTGGGCTAGCCCTAGCTCGGGAGTAGGACAGCAAGATGCTAGTCTTAGTCTGCTTTCACATTAGTGTTTTTCACCATTCGTGGCAGATCCAGTAGTTTTGCCGCATCTGCCACGTAACAGATCACTTGCGGCAAGACTGCGTTCAGCCTAATTCATTCCCTATGGGACTTGCGGTCATGTGCGGCACTTGTGATTTTGCACTGGTGACACTTGCGGCAAGTCAAAAAAACGCTTCTAGCAGCGTTTTTTTTCCGTTGCTGCAAGTGCTGTATTTGCTGCGTTGTGGCAAAACCGCAAGTACTGCACATGACCGCAAGTCCAATAGGGAATGAATGAGGCTGAATGCAGTCTTGCCGCAAGTGATCCGTTACGTGGTAGATGTGTCAAAACGTCTGGATCCTCTGAGAATGGCAAAAATCGCTGATGTGAAAGCAGCCTTATAATAAGGCAACATGGGGAGAGAGACAAACAAGTGGGACAAAACACAAACAAAGGAACTCTACAGCTTCTCCAGAAAGGGATTTCTCAGCTTCTACTGGAAAGAATTCTACACCTTCAACTGGAACAACTTTACCAAGGAGTGAGTTTAAATAGAATAGTGGAAGGAGTGGTCATAAGGTACAGCAGCTGAGGATTAAAACTACACGGATTCTCAGCAGGATAAGAAAGGAACTCCAAGCTCCTACAGCACTGAAAAGAAATACTTCTGCTGTACTCATGATAATCGCTGAGCAGGCTCTAAACGGGACCTACAATCAGCCAAGTGCTCTGACCTTCTGATCCCAGATACTCCAAAGGTCACAGAAGGACGAGGACACACTCGTGGCACACACATTAAAAAAATAAAAGACTTAGTGGAAGTGTGCCTTTAAATACTGCAAATACCAGAGCAAATAACTGCTGAGACTGGTGTAATGGGTGTTGGACTCCCATCGATCTGATATTGATGACCTCTTCTGAGAACAGGTCATGAATAAGCATATCCTGGACAACCCCTAAAACCATGAAGAAACGTTTAGTTATCAAGGATAGGCATTCAAGCATACAACATGGTTTGGAAGCTAAGAAAACGTCTGTGACTCAAAAACAAATGTAGTGAGGACAGGTCATAGATAATCTCCATCCCTTAAGGGACTTTCCAGTGAAAAATTTAATAAATTAGTTGATTTCCCTGGAAATCCCCTTTAAACTAAGCCCTACTCCTTCTTATGCCCCAGACAAAAAAGAGAGAGAGAATGAAGGGGAAGAATGCCCCATTGCTCCGGCAGATCTCTGAATGGCTGTTTGTTTCAGGCCTTCGCAGACGTCTCTACAAACTGTTTTTTCATTACTAGATTTCATTTCCCTTTTGCAGTTTTTTTTTTCAAATAAGACTGAATGCTGCAATTGTCTAGAATTAAGCGAGACATCCAAATAATCTGTAGAAGGATCAATAAATAATATAAAAATGTAAATGTCAAGAGGCTTTCCAGGGAAAAGGCAATTTATTAAGAGTTTTCGAAGAAGTTGAATATCACTTTAATACTTCTCATAAGAGAACAATAATTTGATCTTAGGAAGGATCATACATGTTCAGGATAACTGGCTGTTGACTGCTGACACTAATAGGTGAAATAGAGTAATAGTAATACTGAATACCTGCACTGATCACTCCTATAATCACTACTTGGCAGCTTGTTGTCAGACTCAGTTACTTAGTTTTATCTTTGCAGCCAGGTCATCCCTTTATGTTCTTAAAAGGGTGCCCAGATCTTTGGGAATGGAATTTTTCTAGTTAGAGGTGAAGCCCTCTCATTAGCAGGTATGCCTTCAAAGCATTATACTGCTTCTACCACCAATAAAGCCATGAAGATAAGATGAGCTTTGGACAATGAAAAGTCATGTTCAACTCTGAACCACCTGTCTGACTTACATTTGACGTCAATGAGAGAAGCCATCAGACAAACTAATTGATCGGTTGGATGTCAGGACTATTGGCCAAATATGTTACAAATATTTGTATCTTTACTCTTATGGCCACTTTACACACACCAACTTATCTGTCCAACTTCTGAACAGATCTCTGGTTGCCATGAAATCATGGACACATTGCTCTATTTTGTGGCTGTGTACAATGGAACAATGTGTCTATGATTTCACTGCAACCAGTAAGTTGTTCAGAAGTTGGACAAATAAGTTTGTGTGTGTAAAGTGGCCTTTAGGCAAAGATCATCAGATCCAAAAATAAATGATTTTTTGACTTATAAAGATTTTTCGTTATGTAAACTTTAGAATTAGCAACAAAATCAGAATAACATATGCAGCATTATAAAAAAGAACTTTGACTAAGGCTGGTTTCACACTACGATTTTTCTAAATCCGATGCTGTCCGATAAAAATCGGACAGCATCGGATCCGAATTTGGCCCCATGCAGCCCTATGGGCATCGGACCGAATCGGATGTGCACTAAATGCCATCCGATTTGGTCCGATCCGATTCTGTCCGATTTTATTATAGGTGCAAAAATCGGAGCCTGCTCCGATTTTTGCACCGATAATAAAATCTGACAGAATCGGATAGGACCAAATCGGATGGCATTTAGTGCACATCCGATCTGACCCGATCCCTATAACATGGGGCCCTATGGAGAAGGGTCCGAGGAAACATCTGATGTCTCCTCGGACCCGATTTTAGTGTACTGAGCAAGCTCAGTACACTAAAATAGCTCCTAAAGGTGAAACAAAGGGTTAAAAAAATAAAAAAAATCTATACTCACCTGTCCACGAGGCCCCCGGCGTCTCCGGTGTCTTCCGGTATCTTGCTGTTCTGTCTTCTGTGCTGCCAGGACCTGCCGTGATGTCACAATCACATGACTGCCGGCTATTGGTTACTCGCAGTCATGTGATTGTGACATCACGAGAGGTCCTAGCAGCACAGAAGACAGAACAGCAAGATACCGGAAGACGCGCGGGACCGTGCAGGAGTCGTGGACAGGTGAGAAAAGATTGGAGAGGGGGAGGACACATGGGGGACCCGGAGGACACATGGGGGGACCGGGGGTGCAGAGAGGAGGACCGGGGGCCAAGAGGGGAGGACCGGGGGCCAAGAGGGGAGGACCGGGATGCAGAGAGGAGGACCGGGGATAAAGAGAGGAGGACCGGGGGTGCAGAGAGGAGGACCGGGGGCCAAGAGGGGAGGACCGGGGGTGCAGAGAGGAGGACCGGGGGTGCAGAGAGGAGGACCGGGGGTGCAAAGAGGAGGACCGGGGGTGCAAAGAGGAGGACCGGGGGTGCAGAGAGGAGGACCGGGGGTGCAGAGAGGAGGACCGGGGGTGCAGAGAGGAGGACCGGGGTTGCAGAGAGGAGGACCGGGGGTGCAGAGAGGAGGACCGGGGGTGCAGAGAGGAGGACCGGGGGTGCAGAGAGGAGGACCGGGGTTGCAGAGAGGAGGACCGGGGGTGCAGAGAGGAGGACCGGGGTTGCAGAGAGGAGGACCGGGGGTGCAGAGAGGAGGACCGGGGGTGCAGAGAGGAGGACTGGGGGTGCAGAGAGGAGCGATCTGACAGGAGGGCGGGCATCCTATTTTCTGTCGGAATCGGATGCCTATTTGGCATCCGATTCCAGGCATCAGAGGAATCCGATGCTGTCCGATTTATATCGGACAGCATCGGATTTAAAAAAAATCGTAGTGTGAAAGTAGCCTAAGAAGTACATCATCTTTGGTTGATTTGGCTTAGGCCTCTATAATATGCCAGCAGTGTGGATAAAACGGTCACAATGTTTAGGCCACAGAGCTTTCCAGCTGAGCCCTGTCCCTTTCCTTCTTCCAGCCAGTTGTCAAGTTAGGGGAATAATTGTCTTGCATAATAAATATGGCACAAGGTAAGTATGCTAGAGATTGCAGATTATTACTCCGGTATAGTTTTCCTATGGTCGTTCACACCTGTGGCTTGGTGGCAAATGTGGTTTGTGTGCAAACCCCTTTAACTAACTTTCTACCAGAACTGTTTGCTATTGTGTATCATCATTCACTTTAGTGAGGGAAAATGGAAAAAAACAGATCTCAATTAATTCATAAATTTCCTGCAGCAAAATCGCAGGCACAGCAGCTCACTGCAGAGTTCTAAGGGCCACATCACACTCATCAATTTACTGAATGATATCGCTTAAGGAACTTGCTTTTTTGATCGCTTAAGCGATATCGTTAGTGCATCGCTGCGTGTAATCAAGCGATATTTCTTTGAAAAATCGCTTGGTTGTTTGATCGCAGATTTGTGAACATGTTCACAAATCTATCGTTGGTCGGCCGGTGGACACAGAGCATCGCTGCATGTGACACCGGCAGACCAACGATGAACGAGCTCCCAGCGCCTCGCAGCCTGTGCTGGGAGCTCGTATCCATGGTAAACATCGGGTTACTAAGAGCCGCGTGGCGCCTAGTAACCCGATGATTACCATGGTTACCAGTGTTCTCACTGGTCCACATCACTGGTGAGGTTGCCTGTGTGATAGCTCACCAGCGATGTGAACGATATTGTTAGCGATCGTGTGTGCATGTGATCGCTAACAATATCATTCTTCAAATTGATGCGTGTGACGTGGCCCTAAGTCATGATTAGAGATTAGCAAACCTTTTGAAGTTCGGGTTCGAGCTGTGGAGCCATACCTTTTGCCGCACTGTTCGTGACACTGAACTTGACCTGAACCTCAATGGAAGTCAATGATTTGCCAAACAATTTGTTCAGCTGTCCGCCCACATACAGCCAGCCATAAGTAAAACTTTTACAGGGGTGGGAAGACGTTTTTTTTTTATTTATCAAATTATTTTTGGACACACACTACACCCAAAAACTGTGCTTTTAATCCTAGTGCGAGCTGATCAAACACCTCATGAGATTCACTCTGGACCAAGCACCAACTGTACTCGACCACAGCGATGCTCACTCCTGTGCTTTGCAAACATAAAGCACCCGAACTCTGAACCCAAATAGATTTGCTCAAAACCAGAATGTTTGGTGACCCGAACATAACGTTGAAAGGTTCAATCATCTCATGATGCTCCAGAATTGTCTTGACATTTCAGGAGATCTGGCCATACACACTATAGGGCTGTTGGCAGAATGCTGCTTTGGCTGATAGTTCAGGGTGGTTTCACACTGGCGTTTGTGTCTGCATGCGTATGGCATGCAGACTCAAACACAGTGCAAACGCAGCTCATACTAATGTGAACACAGCGGAGAATCTCCGCATGCGTTCACATTAGTATGCAGTCCGCCAGGCCAATCAGCTCTCTCTGGGTGGCTGGGGGGAGGAGATCAGCGGTAGAGATCTCCTCCTCCCGGCCACAGCTGATCTCCCGCCGTTGTCAGCGCAGGAGATTTGAAGATACAGCTGAACTGACAGCTCTTTAAATCTCCTGTGCCGACACTGAATAGGGTGATATCGGTGCAGGAGATAAGAAACAGCTGATCGGTGCTTCAAATCTCCAGCGCCGACATCACCTCTTCGGTGTTGGCGTGGGAGATTTAAACAGCTGTCAGATCAGCTGTTTCTCCCCACTCTCCCGGCCGACACTGGCGGGAGATCAGTGGCGGCTCTAGCTGATCTCCCGGTGGCCGCCGCTCATCGACCGCAGGCCACTGGGAGAGATTTCAATGTGATTCGCAGCGTTCTCCTGTGCTGTCATGCGGAGGACACTGCGGATCCATTGACTTCTATGCGTGGTTTGTGTGCTTGCGGGCGCTTGCAGATAAATCAAGCACCCGCGACCGCACAAAAAATGCAACATGCTGCATCCAGAGTGCGCTCGGAGGGTGCACAAATTGTGCGCATCCGAGCGCAAATGCAGCCAAACGCAGGAACATGCTTTCCTATGTTTAACATAGGAACGCATGTGCGCAAGCGTTTGGCTGCGTTTGGTGCACTGCGTTTGCAAACACCAGTGTGAAACCGGCCTTAGCCATCTCAGCTAAGTCTCCCTTAAATAGGAGCGCTCATTCGGCTGAGTGCTCCTGTGTTCTCCATGAGAAAGCTTGTAGTTTATCTTTAATGTTATCAGCAGTCTAAAATCAGACATATGTGATCAGTATCAGTTAGCCAGCATCCCAATCACATTACATTTTTGGCCAAACCCATCAATATCAGTAATAATCGCATGTTTACGGAAGATTTATGCCCAGACTGCATTGTTCTATCTGAAATATCTGTTAAGGTACCTTTACACGCCGCCACTATCACTGGCAATCGGTAGCAACCGTACGTGCACATGCACGTTGCTAACGATCACCGATTCCGCATGTACACGCCGCCATTGCGTTGTCAACTCAAGGTATCGTGGTTCCCCAGAAGTTCCATCAGATCCTGTGGATAACCTCCTGTTGAATCCCGTCGCCCCTTCACACGCCGCAATCAGTAGGAGAATGTGGGTGTACATGTTCTGCGGCGCCAAAACATAGGCGTGACGGAGTGTGTATTCCGTGACGCTAACACGCTGATTGGACAATGCAATAGCGTCATGATTGGGCAGCCTGCACAGTAAGGCTGGCTAATACATGATGCCATTGCAATTGTGTAGTGTGAATGGACAGCTCTTTAAATATGGCGCCCTGTGAAGGGACAGCCAATGGTAACACAGTAGCCCCCACCAATCATCGCTGAGGGACGCGGTATCCACACGCTGTGGCACGCCCCGGGGAAATCACTACGCGACGCTGATTCCATCCCTGTCCCCCGTTTACACGCCAATACCAGGGCAATTCTCCCTTTGTGTTTCCTTGGATTTTAGAACATGGCTCAGAAACCGCTACCCGAAGCAACTACGAGGAAACCCGATCACTTACCCAAATTACACACCGCTCTTCGTAGCAATTTCAAGGTAAAAGGACAAAAATCCCAATTGCCAGGCAGTTGCTACCACGCAGTGGCAGCGTGTAAAGGTACCTTTAGGCTACCAGAGATACTGGGGGAATGTATTAAGGACTGTGCCCTAGAAGAACTGTGAGGAAAGAAAATAGCACAATTTTGCACATGCCTCTTTTTTCAATTTTCCACCTCTTGCCATTAACAAAACACAAACAATTGAATTGGTTGACTGTTTACACAATTAATATTTTTCCTTCTTCCTTATATAAATAACACTCAGATGACACTGCATGTCTGGTATGATAAGAGTCTATATTTCATAGCTTTTATTTTTATTACTTATGTAATAAATTACCGGAGCTGATTCATGTTAAGAGAACTGGAGTTCAGAATAGGGTGGAGAATTGATCCTGATTATGTACAATCTGCACAGAGTTGTTGGCTGTGTTCATGAGATAGGATAAGTAATAATCAAGCACACCTTATGTACAAGTGATCAGCTGTGCTGATTGATAAGTTCCTTGTGAAGCCCCTGTGCCCGTATACTCTTCATGTGCAGTCTGTGCAGGTTCAAGCCTGTTGGATTTGGAATGAATAATCTCTAATGTCAGTTCCTCAGAAACAACAACAATCTAGACAGGAAAACAAGTTCTTCCTCTGACTTTGATCTCTGCTCCCTACTTCCTGATCTCCAAGTCCTTGTAACCTAATGCATTACTGGAAGACATGGAAAGTAGATTTCAGCTGCTCAGTAGTGGAGTTGCAAGAGGTCAGCCTTGGAGAATATAGTAAAAATAAATATAGTCGTAGTTGTTTGAGGCCTGCTGTTCACAGAGTGACTCGAATGTCAGCTTCCTATTTTAACATATCTGTCTCGGATGTACACATGGTACTGAGTACACTTATCTTCTGTACAATATACAGAATTTATCCAGATGTCTAAAGTTTATCCACAAAGAACACATAGCAGTCATAATAATGATATTTAGTAACATAAGTTATTCTATGTATTAAAGGGATTTTCTGATTTTGGAAAACTTTGGTCCCGTGGCTGCAGTTTTCTTAAAACAACAAATTGTGCTTCACTCCCTCTTGTTGGGTCCAGCTCTGAGTCTCTGCTGCTGCTCCTGGCTGTCTTGGGCTGCATACTCATGGTCCAGAGGAACTGCGTGTTGGACACGGCTCCTCCGGACCTGAGGGAAGCCTCGGGTGGCCACAGGGAGACCGCAGCCGCCCTGTACTCACCGTGTGCGGCGGGTGCAGGGCGGCTTCTCCCTGCTGTCACCCGATGGGAGCCGCTTCCGACTCCGCTGCATGAAATGAACCTGCTGCAGAGGAGCGGACTGCTGGCAACCCGCACCGCAGCTCTAAACACGCTGCGGGCGGGTTAAGCATAGTTAGGATGGGATTTCTTGAAATCCCATCCATTATGCTTGTACTGTACTACGCAACTACGGCAAGACGCTGCATCCAAAACGCTGTGTATACTGATCGTGTGCACGCACCCTTAAGCACTAAACATCAACAGCGCTGCAGTCAATCATTCAGCTCATACTATGCTTGAGTAGACTGCACAAGGTTCTGAGAACTGCTGAGCTCGCTGATTGGCTGCAGTCCTCTCAATGTGATTTCAGCTCTGCAGACAACCGGGAGTAGCAGCAAAGACTCCGAGCTGGACCCGAGGAGAGGGAGTAAAGCACAGTTTGTAGTTTTAAGCAAACTGTAGCTGGGGATCCAGGGTTTCCAATATCTGAAAAAAACTTTAATAACTAGAAAAACTAATGGTACTTAAGAGACTCAGCGCTTGATCTGAGGGAAATGAATACAGACCAGTTCGGTCCTTTAATTAGTATTATGTGAACATTCAGTAACAATATTTTAAAATAGAAGACTGACATTCTAACCAGAAAACCCTTTAAATTTTGTTCCATTTTCTTCTATTTCCAGTTATTTACATAAAGAAAACATCACCAACTTCCAAAAAATTATTTCTAATATCTCAAAATGAGTTAAAATAATGAAAGGAGGAATAGACTCACCATTAATTTCCCTTCCACTCTCATTCCATTGCTGTGCCGAATCAGTGACATGTGACCCCTGCAAGCAATCACTGGCTTTAACGGGACTTTGTTGTTATTAATGATTGGCTGCAGTGGTCACACGTGCCTGTGTCAGCACTTCATCACTGTGGTTGAATTTAGAGGTCAGCAGCAGGCAGGCAGTGGGGGGTCAGAGCGTGAGCTTTCTTACGGTATATTATTTTTAACACATTTTGGACCACTTAAAAACATTTGGATTTGGCGGAAAACTACAATCCTTGAAGAGTTAATAAACTTTATTTTTTACTTATTTACACTCATATTTTACAAATTGAAACTTTTGTACTTTAATTACAAAATCTGTATGTGTGTCTTGATATCTCCTTCAGCCCCACGTATGCAGAATGGAGCAGTAGTTCACATCTGACCATTCAATTTAACTTACATAGGAATCTTTGGTCCTGGTTTTAGTCATTTTGTGAGGAAATTTAGGAATTTATGTCCCATGTCTCTGGTATTGGTAAACTATTCCTATCAGAACTTTTGTGATCACCCACCAGTCAGATGTTTTCAACCCAGTGATGGCTGGTACTAAACACTAAACTAAGCCAAATCGCAACTGAGTAGTGGCCATTGCTAAACATGCAGATAATGAGTTGAGTTATCACCAACTGAGAAAAGCCCTAAAATCATCTGAATATGCTGGAGACCTTCAGCAGCACATGGGCGATGCTAATCAACCGCAAGAAAACTAATATTGTGGTATTCCACAAAAGAAAGCAGAAACCTGCTGGCCACCCATCCTGTATGATAGACAACTGTCTGTTTACAGAATCTAACAAGTACCCCTACTTGGGCCTAGAACTCAGCTAATCAGACAGCTTTAAGCAAACCATACAATTACTGAAAGACAAGGTATCCAAAGCCTTCTATGCCATCAGAAGGCATCTGTACCATCTCAGGGCACCTTTAACTGTCTGGCTAAAAAATCTTTGATTCCATCCAAGGTGGATTTGATTTAAATCTAACTGATTTAAATCACGATTTAAATCATGATTTAAATCACTAGTCAGTAAGGCTTGATTTAAATCAGTGATTTAAATCAAAGTTTCTACCTAAACTAGTTCTTGCTACTTTAACATGCAAGTAGAAGAAGATTTTTAGAATCACTTTTTATATTACTTTTTTCTCCCCAGTTTAATGGGTTAATCATTCATATTTGGACACCACTGTTCTGTTGTACTTAGGAAGGAGAAAAATAATCCTGACCTTAATAACAATTTAAATAGATTTATTCAACTGAAACAATAACAACATTACAGCATAAGTTATTTGCTTAAACAAACATCCATGTTTGTTAACTAATTTGGCTAACAAAATATATATATATTTTAAGAAACTTAGACTGTCAGCCCAGCCGACACATGAAAAACTTAAATACTACTGTCCCTGCCGTCCTCTGTAGCTCACTTGTCGTCATCTTCATCATCATCTTCTTCTTTGTTCCTATTCATAATCTGGAAAAGAAAAACAAGCTTTCCTGTTTTATTGGGTCCCAACCGATTTCTCAATTTAGAATGAATGAGTCCAAAGGAAGAGAATATTCTTTCAACGCCTGCAGAAGAAGCTACTGCTGTTAAAAGTGAAATCATTACTTGAACAGTCTCTAAATCCAAGCGCTTAAGTGACTTCCACCAGTTTACTGGTGTGACCTTCCTTAAAATATCTTCAGCAAACATATATTTCTTGAATGGTTCCCCCTTAGCTCTGAAGTTTATTATAGTTGGCATTAAAGATGGATGATTGCTGGATACCCATGTCATAGCTAACTCCTCTTCCTCAGCACTTAGGTTTTGACACTGATATTGGATATTGACAATATTTGCCAAAAAATTAGCTGGAGTCAGTGCTTGTCCCATTCATTTGTTTACTGCTTGTAATTTAATTCTGTCTATGTGTAGTTCTGTTTTTAAGTGTTCACTCAGTTCCTTCCAAATTTCAACAGTATCCGCAATAAAACAGCTATTTTTCTGTATTTTGTTTAAAGCTTGAGAGATGGGTTTCAGGAAGCTCAGCATATGTTCAACATTTCTCTTAAGCCCAATGTTGAGGATTTTGGCCGTGACAGTGCCATCTATTTTATCTCGATTTTCTTCACAAAGTGTCATCAGAATAGGCCAGTTTTTGATATACTGCTCAAAACAGTCCACCACAGAGTTCCATCTAACATCTTGTGGGAGCGTTAGCTTGGTTCCACCCATCCTTTTCAGAGCTGCTGCAGCAAAATGATTATTACGGAAGTATTTAGCAATTTCAACAACTTTAGCCTTTATTTCTAGAACACTTAAGTCTTTGGCTAAGAGGTGCAGCAAATGAGCACTGCAACCATATGTATCTCTTCTCATCTTGGATACGTTTGCAGCATAGTCAGTGACCAAACTGCGTACTAGACATTTGAATTTTTGTTCACATGTCGTTACAGCTTTTACTGCCACTTCTTGTAAGTATTCTGCTGTGTGTGCATTTCCTGACGTATCAGTTGTTTGTGCAAGGAAGACTTTACCTTCTTCTGTTGTTATACAAGCACATACAATAGGATCATTGTGGACATTACTCCACCCATCAATACTTAGGTTAACAATTTTACCCTCCAGAGCTGTTGCACCTTGCTCCATTTCTCTGTCATACACTTGATCCAGCAGTTTCCCTGCAACATCAGCTCTGCTGGGTGGACTGTATCCTGGTCTCAGTGACTGAACCATATTAATGAAATGTGGGTTCTCAGTCAGACGGAAAGAAGAGTTCGTTGCATAAATAAACTGGGCAATTTTTTCATCAATCAACTCTTTTTCTAATCTGCTAGTTCTTATCACAAACCTATCTATGGTGGTTCCAGGAGGTAAAGGTTTTTTCTTCCTTTTGGGTGATGATGATATGTGGCTGTGGGTGTCTGATGATGATGCTGCTGCTAATGAAGCACTATCCTGGATGGATAACTCTGAAACTGTAGAACAGGATGATGGTGATCTTGGAGGTGGATAGTTTCCAGAATCCATGAATTCCCCTAAACAAAAAAAGTCAATGCTGTTATTTTATTGTTTATTATACAATTTCTGCTTATTGTACACAACACATCACTGCCCCTGCCCCAAAAGGAATATTTGTTTTTCTTCATAACTGTACCAAATGACAGTAACATGCAGTAATAATAAGAAATATAATTTTTCTCACACGACAGTTCAATCTTTAGAAATAGGATTAAATAAAAATGTTTACCAACCTGAAGATCCTGCCTGTTCAGAAGTGTTTCTTTGGTCATCTTCATCACCGCACTTCTCATGATGTTGCCTCATTCGCGCCACCAGGCCTTGCATCTCTTTGTTGCATCGTTTGCATTTTGCACGCATGCCTGCCTTACCGATAGGCGAAAGAGCTTCATTAAAATATTCCCAAACTGTGGCTAGCCTGATTGAGGTGACCACGGAGTTGAAGTTTCCACTACTCCCGCAGTTTGCAGTCTTACATATTGGGGCAGAATCCCTACCGCCAATTCCCCGCCACATGATCTCTTACATCCTGATAGCAGCCAGACTTTGCATCGCTGCTTTATGGAAGTCCACGACCCCTCCCACGATGTCAGATCTCGCGAAAAGGCTGAATGGAATATTTGCACATGAATTCCACCTAGCACTGGATGGCCCCACGAGACGGTATGTGGCTGAGGCTTGGGACCTGTGGGCAAACCACCCTCTTGCAGATAAACCCCCTCCTTAAACAGGCCTCAGGGGGTAATGTTTGCTATTTTCTATCTTCTATTTCTCTCTTTTTTTCTTTTTTTTTCTCTCACCTTTCGTCTCTTTTTCTCAATCTTTCCTCTTCCCCCTCTCATTAACCTTACTTACTCGAGACCCCTCTACCCCCACCTCTCTGGAAACCTTCCTCCTTGCCTCTCACCGCTAATCCTCCACTCCCCTATCCCCCACCCCCTCTTTTGGAATGACCCTCTTGTACTTTATCTACCCTCTCCCCACACCACCTCCTCCCATGAGGGAAAGTTGCGGATCAAATTTGTTTTGTATGACCCGGAAGATCCATTGCATTCATCTTCAAAGGTGAAGAACATCTGAAGTTCACTCTCAACTCTGTACTCGTATGAAAGTCACTCCCACTCTGTGATACGATAAAAGGATGTCGTCCTATATAACTACAATCCCTTTGAACTTTTAAGGATCTTGCTGCAAAACGATTAGTATTTGGGGTTCACCCTGTTCATTATCCCGGATTCCCTTCTTCCACCCCCTCTCCTTATACCCCTACCTCCCCCTCTATAATAACATGTGGTAGAGTTATAGAGCCAAGGTTTTTTATACTCTGTCATGAATATTGTATGTGATTCTTAGGCCGACGGGGATTTTCCTATAGGCCTTGATTATGTTATGTCTTATACGTGTGTATGTTGGTACAAAACAATAAAATACTTTGAAGACTAAAATATTCCCAAACTGGGTCTCTTTTACGGCCTGCTGCCATTATAAGGAAAGAATGTAATAAACCTCAGATCGTGCACACAAACAGATCCAGACTTGTCTGTCTGTGGCTAAGCTGCAGTATTGTGCTCAAAGTTTCACTTTCATTGTCTGCTTGCCCTTCCTCCTCCTCACACTTAGATTCACATTCTTCTTGTGTTGTGCAGATCTATTCCACTCCAAACAATCAGAAACATATTGTCTAACTTCTTGGACTTGGCACTGAAGGGGTTGATTCTGTATTCATAGGTTTGTAGAACAATAGGATTAAGGTCTTTTTCTCAACTCTGTTCATGTTGTAACATTTTTGCCGCGAAGAAGAGGCTGGGACCTCTGCAGAGTCAAATTCAGTTTTGAGAACTGCGTAAGTAAAGCGAGCGTCTGTGATAATATAGGAGAGAAACTGCCCACTAATCCTACAGAAACCTCTGGAAGAGCATGGCATTGTGAATGTTACACATATACAGCCTTTATTCTACTGAGTTAAACAACTCAGCTTTATCTCATGATGGAAGAACCTTTGGATGGTAAAATATTTTCCTCAAAAAGCAGTTTATTGAAAAAAATCCGATTTAAATCAAAAAAAATCCGATTTAAATCAAAAAATTCCGATTTTTTTGATTTTTAAAAAAAAAACACTGATTTTTATCCACCCTGATTCCATCATTGCCCCAATCCTTCTGTACAGCAGTGAAGTCTGGGGTCCAATCTCATACCCAATCTGGTCAAAGTGGGACACTGGGCCAACTGAAATATTGAGTCCTGTAAGCAACTTCTCCAAGTCCATCGGAGCACATCAAACAGTGCCTGTCGAACAGAGCTGGGCTGATTCCCACTGCACCTTGCAATCCAAAAGTCTGCACTATCGTGCAAGGTTCATCTACCAAGTATTAGTCCGAGGAAGCCCCAGTAAGCCTCCCAACATGAAGCACACAAATCCAGCCTGACCAAGGCACCAACCTATATGGCCTGACAAAAGGCGAAATCCAGAAGATGGTACAAAAAGGCAAAGAGGAATATCTCAGCATCTGGAGGAACGACATAAACAAATCACAGAAACTGACAATATGCCAGAACCTACAGTGGGAGTACAAACTTGCCCCATATCAAGAGAAACTAGAAAACCCCAAAGAACGACAGATCCTGAGCTGGTACAGACTGAGAAGCCACAGCCTAGTCATAAAATCCAGGTGGCACCGACAGATCTACATGCCTTGAGAGAGCAGACTCTGCCAGCATTACTTCCAGGTGGCCATGGAGCATTAGGCCCATTTCTTGCTGAGGTGCCCCAAATACTCTACAGTGAGAAACATTTAAGGAGACTGTCTGATCAACAGCGAGGTTCACAACAGGGAAGTGCACATGTTCTATCACCGACATAGAGTGATGTAAAAAAAGGGTAGATATAGTGGAAGGGGAGGGTAATTACAGGCTACAGCTGAAGGTTAAGAGAATATAAGAGAATACTTCATTCAGCAGTGAAAAGGCCCTTAACCCCTTCAGCTTAGCAGAGCAAGCACATAGTTAAAACTGTTAAGTGAACTCTGCAGAAAGGGTGCTGACACCTTCTGACCTCCGATCCCCCAGATGTGACAACAGGACATGGCATACTCATGACATCATGGAGCAGCATGTTACTTGTCTAGTTACTACAGAGCGAGATGTAAATAGTCTCTACTACTCAGGACAGAAGAGGCCGTCAGAAGATCTACTTCCTCTCGGCAATAAATCCAAACTCCTTTGTTAGACTTGCAGTTAATTCCGGTGTAATTCAGGTCTGTTGGCAATGGTGCTGCTTATTATCCTTTCCTGGCATGTTCTTACTGCTGTAGAGAGACAGAAATAAGAAGTCTGGATAGAAAGTGGAGACGTGTAGCCAGCTTGTTTAAAAAATGCTTTGTAGTGAGTTAAAGAATAAACCATTATATTAGTTGGCTGGAAAACACTGTCACTTTTTAACTGAATACCACCAACAGACTTTATATTCTAAAACCATAGTATGTTGGCTGATTCTGCTGATACTGGATAGGACTGGTTTCCAATTCCTATATATGCTAAATGAATGCATATATTGACTTTGTGTCATTTGTAAGATAGTTTTCTGTTGTTAAAGAGGACCAACCAGCAGGTTTTAGGTTTATAAAATGAAGCCACTATCTTACAGGCTCTGAGATACTGAGTGCGATCATACCTTCACTTCAATGATTCCATGTATGATTTCTGAGATAAATGTTATAGAAGTCCTTAGAAAGTGTGCAGCAGGGGGACGAAGTGTGCAGCACATTAGCATAAGAGGGGCTGGGTTTCTATGTATTACTGCCCTATTTTGTCTAAACCAAACCCTCCACCCCTCCCTCCATCTCCCTGCTTGTGATCCTCACAAGCAGGAGAAGCCCCCTTCCTCCAGTCTCTGCATCCTGATTTGTCTCCTCTCACAGATCTGGATAGATCCCTGCTATTGTCAGCACAGATCACAGATGACAGATGGGGATCTGTCTATGGAGCATGCTGGGAATTGTAGTGTCTCTGGATCTGCAGATCCTGAGCCAGTGACACTACAATTCCCAGCATGCTCCATCACACTGCCTACAGATCCAGAGACACTAAAAACCCTAGCATGCTCCATCACACAGTCTGTACATCCAGAGACACTACAACCCCCAGCATGCTCCATCACACAGTCTGCACATCCAGAGACACTACAACTCCCAGCATGCTCCATCACTCAGTCTGCACATCCAGGGACACTACAATTCCCAGCATGCTCCATCGCACAGTCTGCACATCCATAGACGCTACATCTCCAGCATGCTCCATCACACAGTATGGACATCCAGAGACACTACAACTCCCAGCATGGTCCATCACACAGTCTGCACATCCAGAGACACTACAACTCCCAGCATGCTCCATCACACAGTCTGCACATCCAGGGACACTACAATTCCCAGCATGCTCCATCGCACAGTCTGCACATACATAGACGCTACATCTCCAGCATGCTCCATCACACAGTATGGACATCCAGAGACACTACAACTCCCAGCATGGTCATCACACAGTCTGCACATCCAGAGACACTACAACTCCCAGCATGCTCCATAGACAGATCCCTATCTGTGATCTGTCATCTGTGATCTGTGCTAACAATAGCAGGGATCTGTCCAGATCTGTGAGAGGAGACAAATCAGGACGTGTAGAGACTGGAGCGGGCAGGGGCTTCTCCTGCTTGTGGGAAATGGATGGAGAGAGGAAGGGGGCATGGAGGGTTTGGCTTAGAGAAAACAGAGGAGGAATACAAAGAAACCCAGCCCCTCTTGTGCTAATTGCTGCACACTCCGTCCCCCTGCTGCACACTTTCTAAGGACTTCTACAATATATATCTCAGCAATCATACATGGAATCATTGAAGTAAAGTTATGATGGCACTCAGTTTCCCAGAGCCTGTAAGGTAGTGGCCTCACTTTATAGACCTAAAACCTGCTGGATGGTCTTCTTCAAAAATTACACATTGATAAAAAGGCTGCATGTATGTAATGTATAGAACCTTTGTGCAAGTGTCGAGCCCCAGGCCCTGGAGTACTCGGGTATCAGGCTCGGTGGTGTTCTCACTGGGATGTCATGGGTAGCAGCGTCTGAACCTGTGGCCTGTGTGACACTTCAATAAGGGGTGTATGTACAGGGGATTAGAGTTTGTCATATGACGCCACCTGTAGTACCTGGTGATGGGTCACAACGCCGCACAGTCCTTCAGAGGTCGATGGTAATGCGACCGAGATGGCAAAGCTCCCTACGGAGCTGTCCTGGTAGCATTCCTGTAAGCATACAGGTTGATGCAGATAACCACACAAAGGCAATGTCACTTTCTCCCAGGTACTTTACTGTAGATGTTCAGCAGCAAAATACAGATCCACAGTTCAGCAAGATGGTATTCAAACAGGTAGCCCTATGGGTGGCTGCAAGTGTGCCAGGTGGTATGGAGAACCCGTGGTAAACCTTAGTGACGAACCCATGTCCTTTCTTCCCCACCTAGGATGGGTCTATACCCAATGGCTCCTTGTAGGTAGACTTGAGGGCTTCCATCCCTCGTGGTGAGGAAGCAGGCAGACCGCTTCATCTGGCAGGGTCGCAGCGTGACAACTGCAGCAGCCGGTTGATGACTTTGAGAGATGGACTCTGGCCGTTTCCTCGGGTCGGCGTTCCCATGGTGGACTGGGGAATTTCCTGGAGTATGGTCACTCCATGCTCGGGTACCCCTTTCTCTCTAGGGCCCAGACTCCGCACGTCAGGTACCCTGTCTCAGGATCCCCTCACGATCCTCTCTCTTCTTCCCTCCGGATCAGCGTAGAGCTGTCCGGGTAAAACCTTCCGCCTCTCTCCACACTCCAACTCGACTCTCTCACTAGAGACTCTCTTGTTCCTCCTAGAGGTGAATTTTATCTCCCTCTCGGGTAACCTCCCACCACTATGCTAATGTGGGAGTGCAGGAATGGGTCCCACCCACCAACCTATGATCCACTTGCAGCTGGGGAAGATTAAACCTCTTTTACAGGTGCAATACCCCACTGTGATACCTGACCATGTGGGGCGCCACACAAGTCCAGAACCCAAATTAGACAATAAATGTCACAACTCGCGAGGTATTCATCAATATTAATTAAGACTTATAGTACAGTACACACAGAGTTTTATCAGAGGAAGATGCTTAAGGTAAATGGCAACTATTATTTCCTGAATTTCCCTCTTTGGTATCTTGTTACGTTTTGTGGCGGTTTCGACTCCGACATATACATTTTTATATTCTATCTATAAAACGGCGGCATCGTCCAAGCGGGAGCTGCCTGAAGAATGGTCAGGTCGCTTCTTCTAGCAGCTTCACAGAAGGAAGAATGTTAGACAATACTGTGCATATGTCCATTATTTTTTGCATTTTATTTTAGATCATTAGGGCGCATTCCTGGCTAAACCCGTGTAAAAAGATCTGTGTGCATATACTTTGTGCCTAATGTAGAAGAGACTAGGTGAGAGGGGTGGAACGTTTTGACAGGTATAGCTTAAAGTATGGCTGTGGAGTTGGTAAACCAAATCTCTGACTCCAACTCCCACTACTCAGTTTTCCTGAATCCAACTCCGACTCCACCAAAATGGACACTGACCCCACAGCCCTGGTGTGCAGTCTGTAAGCCAAACCTTGGACTCCTCAATTTCCCTGAATCCGACTCCAACTGTGACTCCACCACAATGGATACCGACTCCATGACTCCAATTCCACAGTCCTAGTTTAGAGGGAATGCGTCACCAGATTTTGGGTACTCAACCCTACCCTTCACTGTTAGTATCATATGAATGGGGTTCCTGTAACCTCTTTACATTCTCAGACGTGCCCCTGCATACCTCTGAAAAAGAGTTTTAATCTTGTCTCGCGCTGTATGTAAATAGTTCAGTTCGCAACCATATAACTGTGAGATCACTAGAGACCCATGTATTCTGGGATATGTGGTAGAAACAAGGACCAGTAATGTGTGGAAAACGGCAATTGCTAGACTATCGTACGCGGCCCGTAGACTGATTGCAAAACATTGGATAGATGTAGAGGCCCCGTCAAGGAATGAATTCTTATCCCAGGTGATGCATACTATAAATCTGGAAAAAAGAATATATCGTAGACGGAAACAGGAGATAGTCTTTGAGAGTCTATGGTCGCCCATAGATTGTTGTGGGGTGGGGGGTTGTTCGGGGAGGGCTTGAACTAATTGTAAAACTGACAAAGTGATGTTTTTTTTCTGTACTTTGTAATTTACTAAATAAAAATTATTTGGTTTAAAAATAGTTCAGTCCTGCTGCGATGGCTGTCTCCAGATTGCGATCATTGCCGCCCTGCTTCCTTCGATGCCACCTTATCTAATTGCATGCAAGTGGATGACATTGCTATGTCACAGTAACATAGTAACGTAATTTTTAAAGTTGAAGGTAGACTATAAGCCCATCTAGTTCAACCATGTCATCAGAACAGTTCCAGAACCTCGCCCCTGCGCTGTGGGATCGGAGAACTGCCCAATCGTGCCTTACTGCCCTATTGAACAACCAGTGATTCCAATTTGCAGGCTTGAAACGTCAGACACTGTGTGGCTGATGTAGAAACCAAAGTCTTGAGTCTGCTCAGTGAAATAGGAGACCTTCCCCAGGGTGCCTTAGGCCAGGGCCACACTTGTGTCTGCAATCCAGTTACTGGGTCCATTATTGACATGTGGAAATTGTAAAAATGCATCCGTTAACGCACCATAGACTCCAATGCAAAAAATGCATTGCAACTGTGAGCAAAAGTGCAATCCGTTTAACACATTGTGTTTTTGAGAAATCTGTTTTTAATAGGGTCTGCAACGTTTTTTGGTGCATTTTCAAAAAGGCATGCGTTTTTGTAACATGGGGGTCTATGGGAAACGCATGCGTTAATGCATGGGCTAAAAATGCCTCAAAATGGACAAGGAACAAAACTGGATCCATTAACGGATCCAGTTAGCGGATGCAGGCTCTCAAGTGTGGCCCTAGCCTTACTGTTTATATTGAACAGCCAGTGATACAAATGGGAACTGTGTGGCTGATGTAGAAACCACTCACGCTTGCGCAGGTCTCGGATTCCACTGCACATGCATGGGTCTTTGGGCACTGTATGGATGACATAGAGACGTCATTCACTTGTAATTAGAAGAGGTGGGTTTGAAGGGAGCAGGGTGGTGCTGATCGCACTTGGAGACACCAATCAGACCAGACCATAACATTTACATACAGTGCATGACAAGAATACAATTCTGCGATATGCAGAGGCACATATGGGGATATAAAGGGGTTACAGGAACCCCATTTACATGATGTTAAAGGTGATAGCCAGGGTTTGGAACCGGTTCACTTTAAATGTGACACCACGCACCAACATTGCAAAGTATTGATGTAAACTAAGCCACCAGGGGGTGGTGTAAAGTTAGACAAAAGCATTTAATATGCATCAGATTTATCATCCTGCATGAGCTACTGTGATAAATCTGGTGCATTTTCAGACTGTCTGGTGTAAGTTTACACTGTCTAAATATCAGACATGATTAGTAAATCTGGCCACTGTGCTGAGTGATGACAGTAGAGAATTGTCAGTCTGCTTCCATAGAACTACCTGCATGTTATCAGGAGGTTCATGATGATGCTGAACCCACTGATCCGCTAGTGGCCATTCCTAGTTTAGGCTTTGAAGTAGCGCTTGAGGTAACCCGGGGTAAACTCTTCTGGTATTGTCTTCTCAGCCTTTCTCATCCATGTTTCTCTCAACACATTTCTTTGAACTCTGTAGAACAGCCCTGGACAAACCCTAGAAGTCAGGCAGCCTGGCATATTAAGGGGAAATACAATAGAAAGGAACATTTTGGTTGTTTTGCATTATTGTTTTTTTACTGCTGGAACATTCAGGGTATCGAAGTTGTTTTTGTAGGTTTATATTTCAGTTTAAGAATTGCAAATCCCTATCAAACTTCATATAAAACGTCTGCAGGATGCAGGACTCGGTTCAATAATCACTTGCAGATATTTGTTCCCATATAATCCTATTTCAACTGCAATTTTCCAGCAGTGTCATTTGTGTCACCCCGCTCAGTTGCATCTATACCTTTTTCTTCTTCATTGCAGACAGTTGTGTCATGTATTTCTCCAATCAGACTCTTAGTCAGGTACATTTTCTTATGTGTAGACAGGATGACAGTCTGCAACTTTATGTGATCTACAGGATGGCATCACCAGAAGCCTCCATGTAGCTTTCAGAAATCTCCGCTCCTCAGTCATCTCTCTCCTACTTCATCTGTAGGCCCCCACAAGTTGCTGAAGAAATTATTCTGCTTTATTTAAAGGGGATTTCTTGCTTATATTGATGGCCTATCCTCAGGATAAGTCATAAATATCAGATAGCATCGGTATCTGACCCGCTACCCCTAACAATCAGCTGTTTTGAGGGTGGTCAGAGGAGGCAGAACAGCACAGCTCTGTTCATTATGTAGAGGCGGCTCCCGGGTGAATAACGGCTGAGCTGCAGTACACAAGTCTGTTCACTGTTTACATCTGACCACCATTGAAGATGAAGACAGCTGATTGGTGGGGCTGCTGGGTGTTGGACCCTCATCAATCCAATCTGACATTGATGGTTATCTTAAGGATAAGCTGTATGGGTATTTCAATGAAAAAATAATAAAGTTATGGCTGTTTGAAGAAAATGATGAAAAATAAACATTTTAAGGGAAGCACTTGGGTATTCTGGTTACAAGTAAGCTGAGCAGCAGTACTCAATGTCAAGCAGCCACTGCAAAATGAGATTTTAGGGTGTATAAAAAGAGAGATTGTTACACCTTCATAAATCACTTGTAAGGCACATCTAGATTATGGGATCCTGTTTTGAGCTCCACATTTTAAAAAGAATATTCAGAAATTAGAGTCAATAGATTATTACAAGCAATGGAAGGCCTTCCCCATATGATAAGAGGTTGGAAAAGTTGGCCTTGTTTAGCTTAGATAAAAGACTTCTCAAAGGAAATCACATTACGATGAACCAGGGGTCACTCACTGTGGGTGGAAAAAAGCTGATTCCAGCAGCTGCATAGGAAAGAGGTCTTTACGGTTAGAGCAGTCAGACTATGGAGTGCTCTACCACAAGAGGTAATAATGATCGAAAACTATAAGCAAGGGTCACATTAACACATTAACGTTAAAATGAGCTTGCGTTAAAAACATAGGTTTTGGCAGCCTTAACACAGTGCTACCGCCATGGTAGTGCCGTGTTAACGCTGCCAATGCTTACCTATGGTGACACAGTGGCTAGCGCGGCTCAAACACCCGCATCTGAATGAAATCTCGCGCTTTGTCCTAACCTGTGAAAAGACATTGTTGAAAGCGTCTTTTCTCGCGATAGTTAAAAGTGCAAGATTTATTCAGATGCGGTGTTTGAGCCGCGCTAGCCACTGTGTCACCATGGGTAAGCATTGGCAGCGTTAACTCTGCACTACCATGGTGGTAGCACTGTGTTAAGGCTGCAAAAACCTATGTTTTAACGCAAAGCCCCTTTAACGTTAATGTGACCCTAGTCTGACAGCTTTTAAAAAAGGGCTGGACAATTTCCTTAGTGCACATAATATTGTCGGTTGTAAATGACAAAGTGACAAAATGTATAATTCACGAAGGAAGGTTGAACTCGATGGACCTAGGTCTTTTATAATCCTATGTAACTGTAAAATAGAAAATTACCTTGTCAAAATGGGGTTCAGAAAGCAGGGCTATAGTACGATATACAATAATTATCTGCAGAGTTGTACATTTCCCTGAAAAAAGTTTATATTATTTTTAAATATTAGTCTATGCAAGCAAAAAAATGGTCCTTTAATAAAAAAAAGTCATCAAATGCAATTACCGTATATACTCGTGTATAAGCCGACCCGTGTATAAGCCGACCCCCTACTTTTGCCCCCAAAACCTGGGAAAACCTATTGACTCGTGTATAAGCCGAGGGTGGACCCCAGCACAGGTATACAGCCCCCAGCAGTGTGGTATACAGGCCCCCCCAGTGGTATACAGGCCTCCCCAGTGGTAGTATACAGCAGCCTCCCCAGTGGTAGTATACAGCAGTCTCCCCAGTGGTATATACAGGCCCCAGAAGTATATACAGCAGCCCGAGTGGTATACAGCAGCCTCCCCAGTGGTATATAATCCCAACGTATTAAGCAGCTCCCCAGTGGTATATACAGGCCCCAGCAGTATATACAGCAACCCAGTGGTATACAGCAGCCTCCCAGTGGTAATACAGGCCCCCAGTATATACAGCAGCCTGAGTGGTATACAGCAGCCTCCAGTAGGTATAACAGGCCCCAGCAGTATTACAGCAGCCCCCAGTGGTATATACAGGCCCCCACAGTGTATACAGCAACCCCAGTGGTATACAGCAGCCTCCCCAGTGGTATATACAGGCCCCAGCAGAATATACAGCAACCCCAGTGGTATACAGCAGCCCCCAGTGGTATATACAGGCCCCAGCAGTATATACAGCAGCCCCAGTGCGTTATAGCAGCCCCAGTGTATATAGCAGCCCCAGTGGTATATAAGCAGCCCCAGTGGTATAAGCAGCCCCAGTGTGTGTATACAGCAGCCCCAGTGGTATACAGCAGCCCCAGTGGTGTATAGCAGCCCCAGTGGTATACAGCAGCCCCAGTGGTGTATAGCAGCCCCAGTGGTGTACAGGCCCCCAAATGCTGGCACTCGCCCCCCCTCTGTTGTAAGGCCCCCCCGCTGCTTAACTTACCATCCCTGGTCTTCTGCACAGCGCCGGTCTTCTGTGCTCCGTCCTCCATGCTCCCGTCCGGCTGCATCCGGCCCAGCCGTCGCACGATGACGTCAACGTGACTGCGACGGCCGGGGATCCCGGATGCAGCCGGATAGGAGCATGGAGGACGGAGCACAGAAGACCGGCGCTGTGCAGAAGACCAGGGATGGTAAGTTTAGCAGCGGGGGGGCCTTACAACAGAGGGGGGGGCGAGTGCCAGCATTTGGGGGGACCAAGTACCGTATTGACCCGTGTATAAGCCGAGGGGGTAACTTTTCAGCCCAATTTTTGGGCTGAAAAACTCGGCTTATACACGAGTATATACGGTAGTATTCAGTTTTGGTAGACTATAACGGTGCATGGACGCATGCTGGGCGTGCCTGAGGGCCACAAACTGTTTTGCTTCTAGACAATTATGTTGAAGTAACAAGATCTGTTTTCGCCTTCAGTATTTGTATATCTGGAGGATTCTAATAAATCGCCTTCCACATTCTATATTTATGGTTATACATGTATACACTATTGTGACTACAAATAAAATACAACCCTGAAGCCAATGTGCAATAAGCTGAAGCTTGTCATTGCTCGAGCACGAAAACAGAAAGTGGTGGAGACATCGGGGTCAGAAATGGTCTATGTGCATTATCCATTTATCTTTCCCTCACAAATTTGCAACATAAAAATATTAGATTTTACATTATATTACCAGTGTAGCAGTTTAAGATGCCTCATGCTAAAATGTTGCTTCATTATGGTTGATATTAAAAAGAGATACTCTAAAGTGAACCTGTCACCAGGTTTTCCCTATATAAGCTGTCAGCCATCACTAGTAATCCCTTATATACAGTATTCTAGAATGTGATATATAGGCCCCCGGCGGATCTGTATTACATAAAAAAGAGCCTTTATTATACTGACCTATGGGGTGGTCCTACCTGATGGTTGTCGCTAATCTTGATCCGGTGCCTCCTCTCTTCTTGCTATCGCTGTCCCTGCTTCGTCTAGATGACGACCCTACATCATCCAACAGTGTCCACCATGACGCTCCTGCGCACACACACTTCTCTCTGCCCTGCAGATGGCAGGCCAAACTGTTGTAGTGCACAGGTCGTGGGAAAAGGGTCAAAGATGCCAGTGCATACTGATGACTGCTTTATTGTGAATAATGTGTGAATAATGCCCTGCGGAACTGGATTATGAATGCCACACAGTTCCAGGCACATTTACTTGAGGTGAGAGGCACCCAAATGTGACATCAGACCATTCAAAAATGTCATATCAGTGGGGTCTGTGTGCAGTTTCTTCAGACTTCTGAATCCTATAGAAAACCTATGGGATCACCGTGTAGAGGCTCGTAACTCTCTATCCCAGAACCTCAATGATCTCAGGTCGTCCTACAAAAAGAGTGGGATTCCTGTAATTGATGCTCAAGGCTACCTGACAAGGTATTGAGACAGACATTTTTTGTTGGGGTATACACACCACTGTTGTTGGATTTTGTTTCAATAAATTGTTGGCAGTGAGGAAATCACCATTGCATTCATCTACTTAAATGCCTTGGTTTCATGATAATATATCACTGCAGCGTAGAGTTTTTTATGTTTCCTATAAATTTCACCAGAATACCAGATATCCCTAACTTCGTGTTACTAGTGTACAGTATATGATGTGTGAGGAATGCAAACCTTTCTTAAAGATTCTTCTAAAGCTGTGGACATCTTTGACATGGAAAATATGAATGTATATTTTAAAGTATATAGGATGGAGGTATGACTGTCCATCAAATTCAGCAAAAGTGCTAATGTTCTGTATTCCAGAAGTTACTCAAGCCCCTAGCGGAGTGGCGAGGCGCATAGCGTGCAGATGAGACTAAGAAGATATGCCAAATTCATTATGTGGTGTGCGCCACTAATGAATATGTCATATCATACCCAGCTAGCCTTTTATTGAATAATTGGGCCTCTAAGTTTCTTTCTGCAATCTTTATTTCTCCAGTTTTGCACCAGTTTCTAATTCTAGGTTTATAATGTGTAGGGTTATCTTCACACAAATTGCAAATCCAACATAAATAATGTAGTGCTTTACTACAAAATTGTTCAGATTCCTACAGTAAATTACAGTTTAAACTGTCCTGCACTTACATGTGAATTAATGAGGTTGTGCAAGCTTATGACATTGATGACCTTTCAAAAGGAAAGGTCCTTAAAGGGGTTGTCCACTACTAGGACAACCCTTTCTAATTCCACATGTCTCCATCAGGTAAAATATAAAAAGCCTATACTAACCTCCTGTGCTGGCGCCTTTCCTGTGGTGTTGGTAATCACACGTACCGGGCTCACGTGATGTTATGATGTCATGTGAGCCCTGCGTTAAATCACCGCTAGATTTTATCTAAGCGCCTATGGACACAGGAGCAATTAACAGGAAGTAGCAGCTGCAGCGCTTCATTTCAGTTGTTTAACTCTTTGTCTGAAGGTGAGGAAAGAGAAACCTGTGGCGATTGGACCCACTTGATGAAGAACGAGGCAGCTTTGAAATGAGTTGAGTAAAGGCCACCATGTATACCCATTGACTTGTCCTGGATCTTCCTGGCATCATCTCTCCACGGCAGCGCACACCGGCACTTTTTCTACTCTCCTGGATTGTAAAAACATGGTGCCACATTCCCTTTAACATACTGGAGTAAAAATAATCTCTTGAATAATTTTTTGTTTTTTGTAAGGATTTTGGAACAGACTAATAATAAAAATAGTTAAAATAGTCATAGATCATGGCTGCTTGTAAATGCCTAAACATTTCTCTGTAGCTATCAGTAAAGCTACAAGTGACGTCACCAATGTCCAGACTTTTGAGGAGTGTAGTGTGTCTCAGTATGACAATAGGCTGGAAATAGCTGAGAAAGTATAATAAATCTTCCTTTATTTACATTCAATTACTCCAAAAGAGACTTGTCACCCGCATAAAATAGCTTTTACGACACAAGACTCTGAAATATCACATACCGTTATGCAATCCAGTATCCACAAAATGAGCAATGTATTGTGATAAAGCCATGGTCACAGATGATCTAAGTCATTTACCTTGACGAGGCGCCTTCTCATGGTAGCATAATAAAATGTGTGTGGATTTATACAATTTACATGTGATCGATGGAATAATCAAGTTAATATTATCATTATTTAGAATATTTTCCTCATGAAGACTTATTTGCCTTCAATCTCCGAGGTCAATTAGTTCTCTATGTGCTTTACTGCTGTGCTGGGAAAGATTTCGTTTTTAGGTTAAGTGAACATGGTATCTTTTTCAGACCAATTCCACCTAAAATCGGCCTGAATAAACACCACAAAAGTGCCCCATAAAATGAGCATAATGAGCAGCAATGTCAAAAAGATTTTGTTGTGCACGTTCCATCTTAGGTCACAGCTTTTAACCACTTCAGGGTTGAGAAACAAAGTGTCATGCTCAATCACATGCCAAAGTCACCTGCTTGTCTTCCTGTGACAGTATGATTTAGGGTGTTAAGCTGCATCTTTTTTCTGCCATTGAAGTCTATTAAGTCTTGGTTGGTAGTTATGGTCATATCCGAGAAGATCTGAGATTACTAGGCTCAGTACCGTATATACTCGTGTATAAGCTGAGTTTTTCAGCCCAAAAATTGGGCTGAAAAGTCCCCCCTCGGCTTATACACGAGTCACTATACAGGGGTGAGTGGGGTGGGGGCTGTGTCGGGCTGGGGAGGCAGGAGGAGGCGGGGGAGGCTGCTGTATGAGCAGCCCCGTCACGTGGGGCCGCTCATTACATATGCACTGCATCCCCTGTCAATCAGCGCCAGGGGGAGCAGTGCATATAGGTAGATAATGCCCCACATAAATGCTGGCACACGTCCCCCCCTGTTGTAAGGCCCCCCCTGCTGAATACTTACCATCCCTGGTCTTCATCAGCACCCCGGCGCCGGTCCTCTGTGCTCCGGTCCTCCACGATCCCGTCCTCTGTGCTCCGTTCCCCGGCTGTATCATGTGACCGGCCGGGTCGCAGAAGCGATGACGTCATCGCTTCTGCGATGCACGGGGATCCCGGATGCAGCCGTGGAGCGGAGCACAGAGGACGGGATCGCGGAGGACCGGAGCACAGAGGACCGGCGCCGGGGTGCTGCTGAAGACCAGGGATGGTAAGTAATCAGCAGGGGGGGTCCTTACAACAGGGGGGGGACGTGTGCCAGCATTTGTGTGGGGCTGCTGTATATAGGGGCTGCAATACCACTGGGGCTGCAATACCACTGGGGCAGCTGTATATAGGGGCTGCTGTATACACCACTGGGGCTGCAATACCACTGGGGCTGCTGTATATAGGGGCTGTATACACCACTGGGGCTGCAATACCACTGGGGCTGCTGTATATAGGGGCTGTATACACCACTGGGGCTGCAATACCACTGGGGCTGCTGTATATAGGGGCTGTATACACCACTGGGGCTGCAATACCACTGGGGCTGCTGTATATAGGGGCTGCTGTATACACCACTGGGGCTGCTGTATATAGGGGCTGCTGTATACACCACTGGGGCTGCAATACCACTGGGGCTGCTGTATACAGGGGCTGTATACACCACTGGGGCTGCAATACCACTGGGGCTGCTGTATATAGGGGCTGCTGTATACACCACTGGGGCTGCAATACCACTGGGGCTGCTGTATATAGGGGCTGCAATACCACTGGGGCTGCAATACCACTGGGCTGGGTGTATATAGGGGCTGCTGTATACACCACTGGGGCTGCAATACCACTGGGGCTGCTGTATATAGGGGCTGCTGTATACACACTGGGGCTGCAATACCACTGGGGCTGCTGTATACAGGGGCTGTATACACCACTGGGGCTGCAATACCACTGGGGCTGCTGTATATAGGGGCTGCTGTATACACCACTGGGGCTGCAATACCACTGGGGCTGCTGTATATAGGGGCTGTATACACCACTGGGGCTGCAATACCACTGGGGCTGCTGTATATAGGGGCTGTATACACCACTGGGGCTGCAATACCACTGGGGCTGCTGTATATAGGGGCTGTATACACCACTGGGGCTGCAATACCACTGGGGCTGCTGTATATAGGGGCTGCTGTATACACCACTGGGGCTGCTGTATATAGGGGCTGCTGTATACACACATGGGGCTGCAATACCACTGGGGCTGCTGTATACAGGGGCTGTATACACCACTGGGGCTGCAATACCACTGGGGCTGCTGTATATAGGGGCTGCTGTATACACCACTGGGGCTGCAATACCACTGGGGCTGCTGTATATAGGGGCTGCAATACCACTGGGGCTGCAATACCACTGGGGCTGCTGTATATAGGGGCGCTGTATACACCACTGGGGCTGCAATACCACTGGGGCTGCTGTATATAGGGGCTGCTGTATACACCTCTGGGGCTGCAATACCACTGGGGCTGCTGTATACAGGGGCTGTATACACCACT
Organism: Allobates femoralis; assembly: GCA_033576535.1. Taxonomy (NCBI): domain Eukaryota; kingdom Metazoa; phylum Chordata; class Amphibia; order Anura; family Aromobatidae; genus Allobates; species Allobates femoralis. The sequence goes on along the minus strand of JARQOC010000011.1, from coordinate 157,852,712 downwards.
GGGGCTGCAATACCACTGGGGCTGCTGTATATAGGGGCTGCTGTATACACCACTGGGGCTGCAATACACTGGGGCTGCTGTATAGGGGCTGCATACCACTGGGGCTGCAATACCACTGGGGCTGCTGTATATAGGGGCTGCTGTATACACCACTGGGCTGCAATACCACTGGGGCTGCTGTATATAGGGGCTGCTGTATACACCACTGGGGCTGCAATACCACTGGGGCTGCTGTATATAGGGGCTGCTGTATACACCTCTGGGGCTGCAATACCACTGGGGCTGCTGTATACAGGGGCTGTATACACCACTGGGGCTGCAATACCACTGGGGCTGCTGTATATAGGGGCTGCTGTATAACCACTGGGGCTTGCAATACCACTGGGGCTGTCTGTTATATAGGGGCTGCAATACCACTGGGGCTGCAATACCACTGGGGCTGCTGTATATTTAGGGGCTGCTGTTATACACCACTGGGGCTGCAATACCACTGGGGCTGCTGTATATAGGGGCGCTGTATACACCACTGGGGCTGCAATACCACTGGGGCTGCTGTATATAGGGGCTGCAATACCACTGGGGCTGCTGTATATAGGGGCTGCTGTATACACCACTGGGGCTGCAATACCACTGGGGCTGCTGTATATAGGGGCTGCAATACCACTGGGGCTGCTGTATATAGGGGCTGCAATACCACTGGGGCTGCTGTATATAGGGGCTGCAATACCACTGGGGCTGCAATACCACTGGGGCTGCTGTATATAAGGGCTGCTGTATACACCACTGGGGCTGCTGTATATAGGGCTGCAATACCACTGGGGCTGCTGTATATACCACTGGGGCTGCCGTATATACCAATGGGGCTGCTGTATATACCACTGTGGCTGCTGTATATACCACTGGGAGCTGCTGTATATACCACTGGGGGCTGCTGTATATCATACTGCTGGGGCCTGTATACCACTGCTGGGGGCTGTATACCTGTGCTGGGGTCCACCCTCGGCTTATACGCGAGTCAATAGATTTTCCAGGTTTTGGGGGCAAAAGTAGGGGGGTCGGCTTATACACGGGTCGGCTTATACACGAGTATATACGGTAAGTATTGCCTGGGTAACTTCTTGCACCAAGGGTTGTGAGTCAATACACTGTACACTGTGTGCAGAATTATTAGGCAAATGAGTATTTTGATCACATGATACTTTTATACATGTTGTCCTACTCCAAGCTGTATAGGCTTGAGAGCCAACTAGCAATTAAGTACATCAGGTGATGTGCATTTCTGTAATGAGGAGGAGTGTCGTGTAATGACATCAACACCCTATATATAAGGTGTGCTTAATTATTAGGTAAATGGCTTTCCTTAGGCAAAATGGGTCAGAAGAGAGATTTGACAGGGCTCAGAAAAGTCCAAAATTGTGAGATGTCTTGCAGAGGGATGCAGCAGTTTTGAAATTGCCAAACTTTTGGATGGGCCAGAGGCTGGATCAGTAAAGGGCAGAGAGCTCCACTCCGACTCAGACGCCAGCAAGGTGGAGGTGGGGTACTGGTATGAGCTGGGATCATCAAAGATGAACTTTTGGGACCTTTTCGGGTTGAGGATGGAGTGAAGCTCAACTCCCGGACCTTCTGCCAGTTTCTGGAAGACAACTTCTTCTAGCAGTGGTACAGGAAGAAGTTGGTATCGTTCAGAAAAACATGATTTTCATGCAGGACAATGCTCCATCACATGCATCCAACTACTCCACAGCGTGGCTGGCCAGTAAAGGTCTAACAGAAGGAAAAATAATGACATGGCCCCCTTGTTCACCTGATCTGAACCCCATAGAGAACCTGTGGTCCCTCCTAAAATGTGAGATCTACAGGGAGGGAAAACAGTACACCTCCCGGAACAGTGTCTGGGAGGCTGTGGTGGCTGCTGCACGCAATGTTGATCGTAAACAGATCAGGCAACTGACAGAATCTATGGATAGAAGGCTGCTGAGTGTCATCATAAAGAAAGGTGGCTACATTGGTCACTCATTTGTTTTGTTTTTTATGTCAGAAATTTTATTTTATACATTTTGTGCAGTTATATTGGTTTACCTGGTGAAAACAAACAAGTGAGATGGGAATATATTTGGTTATTATTAAGTTGCCTAATAATTCTGCACAGTAATAGTTACCTGCACAAACAGATATCCTCCTAAGGCGGCCGTCAGACGCTTCAATATCTTCAACGATATCGTTTAAGCGATCTGCTTTTTGATCGCTTAAGCGATATCGTTTGGGCATCGCTGTGTGTAATCGTTTGATTGTATGATCGCAGATTTGTGAGCCGGAGCTCATATCAAGCGATAATCGCTTGATCAATCTGCATCATCGTGATGTGTGACGCCACGATGAACGATCTCCCAGCGGCAGAGCCTATGCTGGGAGATGGTAACTATGGTACACGTCGGGTTACTAAGCGCCGCGCGGCGCCTAGTAACCCGATGTGTACCATAGTTACCAGCGATCTCGCTGGCCAACATCGCTGGTGAGTCTGTCTGTGTGACAGCTCACCAGCGATGTGAACGATATTGTAAGCGATCGCGCGTGCATGTGATCGCTTACAATATCGTTCAAGATATTGCACCGTCTGACGGCCGCCTAAGATAGCCAAATCTAAAAAAAACCACTCCAACTTCAAAAAATATTAAGCTTTGATATTTATGAGTCTTTTGGGTTGATTGAGAACATAGTTGTTGATCAATAATAAAAATAATCCTCTAAAATACAACTTGCCTAATAATTTTGCACACAGTGTATATTTTACTTCCCTCAATGTTTACATTTATTGTACGTTCACGCTGGTGAACCAACACTCTTCTTTGGTCTGAGCAAGTTACATATTTTTCTTTGATAAACCCATACATGGACGAGTAGATACATTGGAACTATTTCTGAACCAAAAGTATTTTTTTTTATGTTTTTCAAGAGGAGTATGATATTTTTTTCGATATTGCCTTTGGACTTATCATTTTTTTAGGGACTCTTGGATAGACATATCATTGGTGCAGGTGTACAGAGGCCTAACAGTAAAGGGGGCTGACTTCCACCACCAAAGCAGCACTTTACAGGATGCACTATGATGAAGCATTGGCCTGTAAAAGGCCCACATACTGTTTTTGCCCAGGGGCCCTCTTCTGTCTGCTCTCCCCGGGGGGACACTGTTACTATAATCTCCATGCCTGATTGTATTCCTAGAATTTTGATGATCATGTGTTTACTGTACTTTTAAAGTACGGATATAATGTTTGTCTTCCACATACAATTGTACATGGAAGTATTTGCATTATTTTTACCATTTTGAGGGCACATATTCATCAATATGGCCTAAATGTTTTGACTTCTTTTGGGATTACCAATTTGTTATAAACGGTTTTTCCAAAGTTGAAAGTCCATATTTTACTTTATAGCAATTAAAAAACCAGGTTTAAAGAGGACCTGTCACCCCCATGGTGCTATGCTAACTGAATGCAATACTGAATGCAGAGTATCTGCAGCATTCAGGGAAGGGGTCCCCCATGTCTCTAGCCCCCCTGTAAGCTGTTAAAAAGACTTTATAAAGTGTACAGATAAGGAGTCCGGAGGGACTTACTCAGTAATGAGTCATCGCTGTTGCTGATATCCTCCCCGCCTCCAGCCCTCTCTGTGCCACTTCCAGCCCTCTCTTGTTCAGCCTCTTTTATGTGTCTGCCCTCCTTCCCGCTCATGCGCCTCATCATCTTAATTGACACAGGCGCAGCGCGAGCAATGTTTTGGAGCTGGTCACAGCAGCTGAAAACCCTCCTGCCGGTGACGTCAGCGCCAGATCCCGCCCCGCTCCAGATTATACTGTATTTATACAGCAGGGTGGGATCTGGCGCTGACGTTTCATAAGCAATACCCGCATAATATGCTGTAACACTTTACAAAACCTGTAAGTTACCTGGCACAGCGTGATGTGGCAGACAGAATTGAAGTGTCATTGTTTTAAATGTTTTTAAATTGGTCACGGTATTCCTGTTATCACTTTGTTAAATAAAACATCAATTTTCACCAGCAACATTTGTGCGCGTCTTTACAGAAGCTCTTTTTTCTTCTGCTTTAATTTAGTTTACTTCTGTGACACTGCACCTGTATCACCTTTCCTCCAGGCTGTGCACTCGTATATTAGTGTGTCCCTATTGAGACAATATGGAGTGATGCTATATACCATTTTTTTGTGTCCTATTTGCCTAATGTAACCAAGTACTTTATAGCTTGCATTCTGTGTACCCCTGGAAAGGTTTTTTTGTAGGCAAGGATGGTGATAAGATAATAAACATAGGCATATGTCTAGTGCTCCCATGGAAACAGCACAGACCACCATAGAAACCAGCTCCAGAAGAGGTGTTCACTCCATTTGGAAATTGTCTCTTCAGGAGGGAAGTAGACAAACTATTGGAAGTAGAAATCTTAAAAGGCAAAATTTACCCTTTAACGAGGCTTGCAATATGACTTAGGATTTACTCCAAATCAGAACCCCAATTTGCAAGTGCTGCGTTTCGGGGTGATTGCAAAGTATAGTATCTGATCTGGCTGTATAACCGGCAAAGACAGGGTCTAAGGGGGAAGTTTTGTCCTTGTGGAGACTGACACACCATTGCGCCTATAAGTCTACTCACTACTGTCAAGAAAAGCTTTCCCCTAAAGCTCAATTCACAATGTGCATTTTTGATGTGTTTTTGCTCATCAGTTTTTGTAGCCAAAACCAGGAGTGGAACAATCAGAGGAATTATATAATAGATACACATCACCACTTCTGTATTTATCACCCACTCCTGGTTTTGGCTACAAAAACCGACGCGCAAAAACAGAGCAAAAACGTACAGTGTGAATGGAGTCTTACACTCCATTTGGAAGTCACAGAATCTCTGCAGTCATTACAGGTCAGGTGACCAGGAGAACGCGCCATCTAATTTTTCTCTGATAAAACTCTCTTTTAGTCCTTTGTCTTCTTAATGGAGCAGAGGCAGATACTGCTTGTTGAGCTGGCACACATTCCCCAGAGCTGCATGTGCTGTATCTGTGAGAGTTCTGGAAAGTGATTATTCCTCCCCTTATTATTTTAACACCATCAACTCATAATAAAAAAATGTCACTGTCAAGACAACACCTTTCATGTTGTTAACTCCTCACGGACTGACTGCCCATCTACTTTAAATGTCCGGGTGGACCTGCTGCTACTGTGGAGCCTACTGGGACAGGGTACTCGGTACCGGACCGGGGTGCTGCTGGGGATATCACGGCAGTCTTGGTCCGGACCGTGTCCCGGGTTCCGCAAGTAAATGGGGGGATATTTATAGAGGAGTTTGTCGTGACGCCACCAACGGGTTGGGGTCAGTGAGGGAACCACCGCTGCTGCAGAACCTCCAGGGATGATGTTTGGCTGCTGGGGATGTAATGGCTCTCCACGGGTAGAGCTTGATTCCCAGGAGCAGTGGTAATAATAGTCTATAGATGGTGCTATGGATATTGTAGGATAAGGGTAGTGATGGAGATGATGACAGTTGGTGAGGGAGAGTAGGACTTGAGTGCAAGTATCACACAGACTCACGGTTTTGTAGTTTTCTAAGGTTTTACTGCAGATGATATTTGGCAGAGTACTGTCCACGGAGTCTGTACCGGGGCCAGGTCGCTCCCACCCTGTCTGGGTCCTCAGCTTCCTACTCCTGCGCCTTGTGTGTGGCCCTGCTGCTGCTTTAGCTGAGCTGCTGGCCCTGTTTCTCCTCACATGTACCCCCTTTGCTAGGCAACTTGAGCCTTTCCGTGTGTTACTGGCCCCGCCATGTTGCTTTGCTGAGGTACAGTGTGGATATACAGCCTCCACTATCCCGGTGTTTACTGTGCTGTGTGTGTCAGTCACAGGTTCGGATCCGGTATCCGGTCTGTGCGCTCCTCCGGGGCGAGTTGTGAGGTAACTCAGTTTCACAGATGTGTTCTCCTGTTTCTTTTACTCCTTCCCTCAGACCCTGGCTAGGCCTGGAAGTTGGTAGCAGGCTGTGGAAAAGCCTAAGGCAGCCCCTTTACACCACCAGTCTTTTCTTCCTCAGTTCTCTCAGGAACTGCACTAACTCCAACTCCCTTCTCCAACTCAACTTAACTCCACCTCAACTCAACTCCAGCTCAACTATCACTGACACTCTGAGGTATACAAAATTAGCTCCTCCCACTCTTGCAGGTACCACTTAAGCTCCACCCACCACTCTGCTCTTCCCCACTTCTTCACCCCAGACCAGAATATATATAAGAGAGCTGCTTGAGCTCCCCCTTCTGGCCTACAGGTGCCAGTGTAGTGTGGGGAGTGCTGATGTTTCTGTGGAACATTAACCCCTGGGGTGCCACACTACTTTGTAGTGATTTTTGAAACCGTCAGTACATAAGAGCGCAGCTAGACGTGATTGTTTAGGATGAGGAATCAGGAACTCTGGAGTTGCTATAGAGAATGCTCTGATTATTTATTAAAGGAAGCCAACCAACAGAATTTAGGGGCTGTAAATTGCCTTACAGGCACTGGGATATTGAGTGCAATCATACCTTTATTTCAATGATTGCAGAGAAAACTGTTATCAAACACCAGGAAAACAGTGCAGCAAATTAGCATATATGCAGCCCAGCGCCACTTTGTGGGGTTGGGTTATTTTTATTACTCCTTTGTAGGTTCTAAGCGAAATCCTCCCCCCTCCCTCTCTTCCTCCCTGTCACTATATACCAGGCACACTACATCATTGTGTATGGTGATAGCACAATGTCAGGCATCCTACGTGATCATCACTCCCTCCGCTTTCGTCTCCGGCTTCTCACTGCTTCTCCTGTCTGTTATCGGTCACAGGAGTGCAGGAGAAGGCCCTGCCCGCCCCTGTCTATGCGCGTCCGCAGTCTCCTCTCCTCACAGTCATAGACCGTGGGAAGATCCAGGAGAGGAGACCGGGACAGATGTGATGACAGTAGTGGTGATCTGTCCTGGTCTCCTCTCCTGCTTGTGACCGTGGTATGTGAGAGTAGAGGAGACCTGCATGCACTCCTGTGACTGCCCGATCACAGACAGGAGAAGAAGCAGTGAGAAGCTGGAGATGGAGGGAGGGCAGGAGAGGGTGATGAGCTCAGCCACATAGGATGGCTGACATTATGCCAACACCATGCATGACATCAGATGTAATGTGCCTGATATATAGTGAAAAGGAGGGAGAGAGGGTGGGGTGTGTGTGGCTTAGAGCCCACAAAGAAATAATAAACATAAACCCAACCCCTCATAGTGTTGCTTTGCTGCACATATGCTAATTTGCTGCATTGTTTTCCCGGTGTTTGATAACACTTTTCTCTGCAATCATACATGTAATTATTGAACTAAAAGTATGATTGCACTCAGTATCCCAGAGCCTGTAAGGTATTGGATTCACTTTACAGTCCTAAATCCTGCTGGTTGCTTGTCTTTAATGTCTTTGCCGCCTCCTTCGCTGTATTCACAGTCCTCCTCCATATACAGCGGTCATGTGATCACTGTGTATAGTGAGGAAGCAGGAGCTGCCGGGTCACAGGAGACTCTGACAGCTCTGCCATGCAGCCAACCTGCTACATTTCCCTTGTTATTTGGGCTAATAAACCAGCTCCAGTTACAAGAAATAAGATGAAAATAATAATATTTTGATATTTAAATGCCTTCCCAAAGGACTTTTATCATCTTATGAGAGTAGGATGTGGGGCAAAATGTGTAAAACAAGTAAATAATAATTAAAAAATCACAGGTAATAAATAATTAAATAATAACGCGATTGTCAATCCAAATGCCTGTTATTTGCCCTGCCCCTTTTAAAAAATAATAAAATTGTCCAATTTTTTTTTTAAATCTTTGTTACAGAATGGGGATCACATTTTACATGTATTATTAGTAGTTCTGTTTGGTCATTTAAAAAATAAGTTAATAAATAGGAAAAACACATTAATATCCCCTATTTTTCCACTAATATCTCCAGATATCATCAAAGAAAAAAAAAAGGTAATACGACAATGACATAAAAATGAAGTCCTATGTTTCACAAAAAAGGCACAAAAGTTATTTGAATATCTGAATAAGGAAAAGTGTTGTTTCTTTATACCACATGTACAAAAAAGACCTAAAGTGTTACTGGCCAGGAGGGAAATAGCCGGGACTGGAAGTGGTTTAAGGATAACCATTGTTTTAACTTTTTAGCTTCATAAATCCATAATAGACATGAAAAAAATACATTTTGTAGTATTTTTTATTTGAGAAATCTTCTTTCTCCTTCTGAACTAATCATTTATTCTCTGTTCTTAATTCACAAGTAACATCGGTCTTCGTTCAATACAGAATTTCCCATTATGAAGATAGAGTATGGCACTTAATGCTCATAAAGTTGGTTCTCAAGTTTCTGGAAAACTTGCAGCAGAATGTCTCAGTAAAGGGAAAAAGATTTTAAAGATTTCATCAATGAATTAAGAGTGAAAGATCAAAAAGAAGCAGTTTCTCTGATAAGATATTATACAATTACTCTTTTTCCAGTGTACTGTTCAGGGGCATAACTACAACAGGTGCAGGGGTGGCGATCGCTCCCGACCCTGTGGTCCTAGGGGGCCCTTTGTCCTAAATAAAATGACCGATACTATTAAAGACTTGCAATAATTGGGGGCCCCCCAATTATTGGAGCTTTGGCATCAGGTCCCATGAGCTTCAAGCTACGCTACTGGTACTATTGATCTATGAAATGAAAATTATAATGACGATTATGCTTTAATCTAACTGGTAAATACAGCAAATATATGGTCTGTTCCTTTTTTTTTTCTTCACTGTACATCAGGATACAGTAGTTATTTTAAAAATTATTTTAAATGTAATAGATTTTTCCTCTGCTTTGTAAAAACATTGCAAATACATTGGATATACATTGTACGAATATCCAGAGTTCAAATAGTATTGACCATGCGTAGCAATGATTAATCAAATTATAGGTCTGCAATAACAACACGGGCAGACTGGCCCAGGTGGCAGGGGGGCAAGCGCCCCCCAGGCTGGCTGTAATGGGCTCATCCAGGGCTACCCCCATTCTAAAATGGGCCGGTACGGGCTCTGCAGCCGCTCTCCTCACAGCCACCCCCGCTCGCCAAACTTCACTAGCACACCCTAACCCCCGCTCCTCACTTCGCCAAATTCTGGTAGCGCCCCCCCCCCGCCTCTCACCTAGAGCTGACAAGGAGGGAATGCCCCCCTGAGCCAGGTGCACCAGCCCGCCCCTGAACAACAACAGACAATTTCTTACAGTGCACAACAGCAAATAACACATCACAAGCTCAATAATCTGGAGTTCCTTTCTTCATGTGAAAAACAGGTAACCGGCGAGATTTCACATATTGGAAATGTAAATATCACTCTCACGTGTCAGACACAACCGGCCTTAATATTTACCGCACATCTCCTGTATGTTGAATCTCGCTGGTTACCTGCTTTCTTTTGGAGAAATAAATGATGGGTTTTAATTATTTTGGACGCTGGCACCAGATTTTTCCTACTACTTATAGTCAACAGCCGTGTGACCTCAGGTCCAGGTGAGCGGAATAGTTATCGTCCCCAACTCCATGTTTGTGGTAATCTTCCTGAGTACACTTGAATCATGACCTGCCAAGAGGAATGACTTCTTAGTTTCAATTGCTTCTACCGTACATCAGTTCTGGCTTAGTAATGGGTTTTAAGCCCTCTCTGTCATTGCATGGCAGACTAAGGTGTCTTTACTGTTTCAACACTCGGCTAGTGCTTCCCAGATAGGGTTCCCCACAATGCAGGATTCCCTGGCAGAAAGCATCACTTTAAATGCAAGGTTTATAGTTAGTTTGTTCAAAGATGCTTGGCATGGGCTGGGTAAGACTTTCAACAAGTCTGAACCATGAAGTGCTTTCTCTGACCTCACATTGACTTTCTTTTGTTGTGCTAAGATTGGACATTGTGCTTATTGAGGAGATGACTGTGTGTTTTGTCCTTGCAATGTTGGGAAAGGTTCGCCAGCTGCCTTCACACTTGCAGATGGATCTGCAGCGTTTTGCAGATGCATCTGCAAGTGTGAGCATGCTGACCGCGGCCCTATGTTATAATAGGGCGCACGCGGTGTGAAAGCTCTCATTCATTCCTATATGTGTACTGTCAGCAGGCGTATGCCTGCTGACAGATCACACACTCCCGCCCGCAGCATGGACGCTACATCTCGCGTCCACAGTGCGGACGGGAGTGTGTGATCTGTCAGCAGGCATACGCCTGCTGACAGTACACATATAGGAATGAATGAGAGCTTTCACACCGCGTGCGCCCTATTATAAACATAGGGCCGCGGTCTGCATGCTGATACTTGCAGATGCATCTGCAAAACGCTGCAGATCCATCTGCAAGTGTGAAGCCAGCCTTAGGTGGGTAAATGCGGTGAATTGTCAACTTCATATAAATATACGGTAGGATTCAACAGGTACAAGAATTTTCACAATTTAGTGAAGTTGCTCTTGAAAATCATTTGACATGTGAAGTGCTTCTAAATGCTTTCAGCAGGCGAAATTAATATTGAACACCTCACCAATTTTCTAAGTAAATATATTTCTAAAGGTGCTATTGACATGAATGTCTCACCAGATGGCGGTAATAATCCATCCAATCCATATTAGCAAATAAATCAAACCATAGATGTCCATATATTAAATTATGTGCAATAATAAGAAATGACACTGGGAAAAAGTATTGAACACACTTACTGAAATTTAATTTGTACAGAAGCCTTCGTTGGTGGTGACAGCTTTAAGACTCCTATGTGGAGTATGGTAACTTTAGCATGCAATGCTCAGGTGTGATTTGACAACTCTTCTGATAATTCATTTCACTCTTTTGTATGAAATCTTACAGGAGGCATCTGGTTGTGGCTGGTCTATAGTGAAATTATGTTATTTTCTCTTCCAGATTATAGCTTCAACATTGCTCACTGGAACCTTCAGTATTGAGAAATTCTTCTGTAACCAATGCCATCAGTATGTCTTGCAACCTTAAGGTTCCAAAATCATTGAGACATCTCACTGGTTTTACCCATCATGAGAGGTTTCTTGTGTTGCACCTTGGTAATGAAACACCTTTTACAGTCCCATCAGATGAACCAGCTGATATTATTTTTCACTGTGGCAGGATTGGTTTCCAATTACTGATTGATCTGAGCTATTGTCTTGACCTTTCGTGGCTTTTTGTACCCTTTTCTTTTGTGTTCAAAACTTTTCTGTGTAATTTCTCCCTATTACCCATGACATATGAGCATTTCACTCATTGTATATTAAAATTACACTTAATACCTCCTATGTACAGAGGTAATGTGCAGCATTATAAAAGGACTACTATGTCACTATTCTGGTTAGTGAGTGGGATGACTTTATGCAACATCCAACCAAAGACCTCTCTAGAATGCATCTACAATATCCAATTACATGAAATACATGTGCATACATGTATCATTTTGATATTTTGATGTGAATGTATACTTCCCAGTTAAGTAAAAACCTCATATAATATTGAAATTAACAAACATAGATAAAATCTGCATTACAAGTTCTCTCTGGATAGTAAAATGTTTGCTACAAATAAGTATGGAGTAGATCACATTTTTACCATTCAAATAGAGAAAGTTCAGTTCTGTTTGAGGTGTTCAAATCGACCTTTCTTCTACAAATAGCTCATCTGTTGACATGGTCTGTAGTTCTGCCAACTTTCTAGTGATTTGGCAATAGACTATACAGTTTTCCCAGATCTGGAAAAGTTGTATAATGATAAGTTTCTCTTATTGGGAAGCAAGGCGGCTCACATCAGTTGATCTGGTGGCCGATCAGCTGACTGAATCAGCTGATCGGTTTGCAGGCCGGCAGGTTCTTGCAGCTGATCTCTGGACCGGACACCTTCCCCTCGCATCCTGGGACAGTCGAGGATAGATGAGTATTTCATTGATATTTTTTTTATTACAATTGCTCCCTTTTATTTCACTTTAGCAGCGTATGTACAGACAGCCAGAAGCTGCCTGCACATACACTGCTAAAGCAAAACTACAGACTACACACACAGACACACACAGACACACACATACACACACATACACACATAGACACACACATACACACACATACACACACAGACACACACATACACACATTTATCTCACATGGGAAGAGGAACAGAGGATTCGTAAATGGTGGAATTTCCTGTTTTTCCTGCTCCCGTGTGACATCACATCCTGCTGCTCCTCTGCTTTCGGCCGGAAAAGTGCTGAAATACAGCGGATTGTGTGAAAAGCAATGCGTTATTCCAGCACTTTTTTTTTAATATAATGGGGCCTATGGAGGAAACGCAGGCAAAAAAATGTCAATTAGTTTACATGTTCATTCTTTTTTCTACACCAAAAACGCATCCGTAAAAAGCGCTGTGTGTGAATGGCAAAAGTGAAAATCCATTCACTTTGCTGTTAACACAGACGCAGATGCGTTTTAAGGGGAAAACTGAGCCGGAAAAAAACGTGACAAAAACGCAGCGTGTGAACGTAGCCTAAGACTGATCACTTATTGCTAACTACTTCCAGTTCACTAGACTATAAATGTCTGGAGGTCGGGGACACAGTGACACAGACAGACTCTGCATGTCACTGCCTTCTCTATCATTGTATGCAATGATAAGGACCATGTGATGTTGCAATCGCTGGGCATCAGAAGATTGTAGGAGCTGCTAGGTCCTTGTCCACTGCAATGCAGCCAGTGGTGATTTTCCTCTGTAATTGGAGCTAATATTCTGGCATCAGTTACAATGGAAATCTGATTAAAGAAAAAAAAGTATTTAAATCATCAATAGCTCCCATAGTGATGAGCACTATGTGTAAGGTTAATGTAAAAGAGAGAAATGAAAGGCAGACAAAGAAGTCAAGGCCAAAATAAATTGTTAATAGCCCCACCCTCGTCAACAGGAACAGATTAAAAAGTATATTTTCATGGTCCTTTGTGGTCATACTTTAAAATAAATGAACAACATAAAACTCATGTTTTCATTTCAGCCAAAAAATAAGGCAGTATGATAAAATGTATACCTTACATATCATGGAAAAAAAGGTGAAGAAATTATTTGAGTATCTAAATAAGAAAAAAATTACTTACTAGCTTCATTTTGCTTGCAGCATGTGAAAATGCACAGTTTGGGCCAGTTGCTCAACCATGCCGCTTGTCCGAACTGATAAGAGAAGATCCTGACATGCAGAAAGTAGGGAGACAGCGGAGCTGTGCGCTTATATTCGCTGTGCGTTGATTAGTTCAGTGGTGGAACTAGCACTCTTCCTGGCCTTCTCTTTTGGGAGGGTGAGGTCAGGGCAAGCAAGGGGCTAGGTATCCCACTCAGCGACAGGGTGAAAGAACCCACATAGGGATGACAGGGAGATCAGGGTACAGCCTCAGGTGAGTGCAGGAAGTATTCCTTTCCCTGCTCCCTACCGTCAGGGCCCTCTGTTCTAATTGTATCCCCGGTATACCCTTGTATGTTGTGTTGTGTGCCAGACACCCGTGGGTCTGTGCGTCACTGTTACGCAAAATATGTGGACACACCTCAGTCATTGATATGCACCTGGCTAGTTATTACCAGCACCGCTGTAGGTGAATGTCAGTTAATCACCCATGGTGGCGCTAGAAGAGGCCGACTTGGGGTGGCAATGGACTAGTCTCATCTTCCGCTATGCTCCCTATATGGATCAATAAAGTATGCTTTGTTTTAAACACTGGAGCATTTCATAGAAAGTTATATCTGGCTACCGTCATGCAGCCAGGCTCTGATTCGTGTTGCCTATGGGTTGGCAGCATGAATCAGGTGACAGGTTCCCCCTAAATGGTGTGACTAATGTGTTTAATGATCGAAAATACCAAAACCCATGGACCCAATTGGTTAGGGATTTTTTTTGACCATTTTCATCTCTCCTCCAAATATTTCCCAATTTTTTTGTGTACGGTAATCAGAAAGAGGCAGTTAATGGAGCTTCCAATGCAGACGTGAATGTGTCCTTATCTCTTTGCTGCAGTTTCTTTACACTTAGTGACCTATACGGTAAATGTACTACCAGCCTGAGCCTGTGGAATTAGATTACCAAGATTTTCCACCCAAAACTGAATGAATAGTGAAATATGTCCCAGTGACAGAGCATGCTAATGACTTAATAACATTTTGGGTGTAGCACATTACTCACTCTGAATATAGCATTCATCATAATAGCAAAAGATTACTCAGTTAACAGGCTTAATGCTCTTTGAACTTCCCCCACTTTCTTGTACAATTCACAAGGGTTCCTGGAAGAATATTCACTGATATATTACAATATATGAGTTAGGACGTCTGACCAGTATTATCCACGTTGGGTCCATGGCTTTGTGCTTGTTGGGTCGTATTTTATAACTCCACACACTAGGGCACATCAGGCCACGTTCGTGTTTTGCAGGGCACATTTGACAGCTGCATCTTCTTGTTTTTGGCTGAACGGATCAGAACCAGATGTGTATGTGCTGTCTAGATTAGCAGGGATATTTAACAGTTTGTGTGTCTTGCCTTATACTCAAAACCAGTTACTTTGGGCAAGTACTGTCAGTCTTTCCTGACCGCACTCATTAACCAGGACTTTTAATTAGGAGATATGCCATTATAGTGCAATTGTTTGCATTTTGCTTTCTAAGACCATTAATTGTGCATTATCCATAATGTAGCAAGCAAAAGAAAATGGATTGCTGTGATCTGTCAGGGTTCTGTCAAAGAAAGCTTTTAGCCAAGAACTCTGGTTTTATGGCAATAATGACCCATATAACATCTATGTGACTGAGGTATAGTGGTAAAATATATGACTGATGCATAATGGTAAACGATTATTTGTTTATGCCTAAATATGACATATCTGAAAAAATTCAGAATAAACAAGATCTTTTACAGTGGACAGCATTGGCCATCATGTTCTTTAACAATTTGTCCTCAATGTATATCGCAGCTCAGGTAAGGTCAATTTTTTAGCCTATGGATGCAATCAATAAGTTTTGCATTTGCAGCTCAAGTGTTTATGGTTGAGCAGAGGTTGCTTTTACGGCTAAAAATACATAATTGCTGGATATTCTTAAATGCATGGTACTATTGGTAGTTTCAGGTAGCACTTAGCTCGGCCTATCACAGTTAGGTTGTGCCCAAAGGACCTGTCAGCTTTTGGCTGTTGTGTGCTGCACTTTGAGGCTATTGCTTGCTCTGCTTAGATGTTACTTGCAGGACGCAGCAGTCACTTAGTATATGTAACATTTGTTAAAGGGAACCTGTCATCTGATTCATGCTGCCTGAACCATGGGCAGTCAGACCCTTATTTTTTATGCTCCAGGTGTGTATGCTTCACTATAAATAGCTGCAGTAATTCAGAGAAATATTACTTTGAAATGCTGGACATGGTATATGTCTTGGATGAAATAGTCTAAGCTAGGTCTCCTGGAGCTTCCCCTACCACGTCCCCAGACAGACATGTCTCTCTCTGTGTATATAGGAAGAGAAATGTTAGTCATGCAGAGCGGGATGCAGAGAAGCCATCGAGGGTCAGCCTTGGACTAGCCATCGAAGACACGTAGTCCATGGCCAGACGTTCAAACTAACATTTCTTGGAAACACTGTAGCGTTGATAGTAAGGCCTACACAGCTGTAATAGCACAGCCAGACTCTGACTCTTGCTCCCATGGTTTGGACAGCATAAATCAGATGACAGGTTCACTTTATTGAAACAGCCAAGGCTCACTATACTATTAATTTAGCATTTTTTCTAATAGTATACTAGAATTGTGGACTCCATTATTAGAATAGTGAGCGATCTGTTAGTGATTGGTACATCTGTAGAGCCAAGGCCTCTCTTGAGTTTTCATGGCCAATCCTTTTCATTAACTTGCTCAGTAACCCAATGTGGAGACTGTAGATCAGAGGTCCCCAACTCCTGGCCTCTAGTGCCACCAACCACAGGATTTCCTTAGTATTGCTCAGGTGCTAATGTGATCATCAACATAGGTAATGATTCCAACTCATGTGCAATACTAAGGAAATCCTGAAATGGCCCTTGAGGACTGGAGTTGGGGACCCCTGCAGTAGGAGCACCATCTAATGGCTGCAGGGTGGGTTTAGTAATTAAACTTTTTATATATGAGATACCATCTGTTTAAACAGTTTTTAGTTTAGAGTCACGTTACACTTGGCGACGTTCCAGCGATCCCGACAATGATACGTCCTGGTAAGGATCACTGGAGCGTCGCTACGTGGTCGCTGGTGAGATGTCAAACAGTCAGATCTACTGAACGACGCAGCAACGATACGGCGACCCATATAACGACCTCGGCAGTCGATGGGACCCTGTCACACTAGTCGTTGGAACCCTTTCACACTAGCTAGTCTGACAACTCAGACCTACGTGGCTGAGTACTGCATCTCCAACGAGGTCATTGTTAAGGCATCAAACACACTGATGCATTCTGGCCAGTGGGAACCCGACGATCAACAAATGGTCCAGGCCGTTTCGACACAATAGGCGATCTTACAGGGGGTATAATTAGGAAACACCACAGTTTTTGTATCCAGTACATTATGGCTGGCTATACCATACCATTAGTAATGTCTCACAATATATACGTAATTCTGGAAAAAATACGGACTTATAATCAAACATGACCAATCGCAGATAATTACTTAGCAAGGTTATTCCCATAGGGGAAGAAAAACGATCAGAAGGTCATTTATATGAAAATATAAATTTTTATTACTATACAAAAGACTACACGGTACAGGGGGTGAGAGTAAGGTAGTAAATCTACTGATACAATTGGTATAGAAATATATATTATACCATATGCATACTTCAAATAATTCGAATTACTCATATATCAATACATCAAGAGTATACATAATTCTATTTGGGGTACTGAACCACCACAATTTTTGTCATAGTGTCATACATATTTTACTCTCACTTTCATATCATATAGTTAGAAAGTCTACATATAATTCGGGTAATTACCCAGTTAATATTATTATTACTACATGCAGACAATAATTTGTATTATTCCATAAAAGAAATTATTGGATATCATAATATGAGAGTATCATATGCATTCTATACATATAGCCACCATTTCAATTGCAGCTGTGTGGCCCATGTAAACTTCAGAGTTTCACATAACACAGGCACTACACAAGCAAGCTTATGCCTGCAGTGTTATCAGCCTCTCAAGGGAGGACATGTGCTGCAGCTGTCACCAGAGTCCGTACCACCTCACCTAGATGTAACCATAGATCATTTAACCACTATGTTCAGGCTCCAGTATATACTACAGTTTAGGAAGGTCAATAAGTCGTTATATTGAGGTTCATACCTGTTTAGATTGATGTTTGTATCAGGCGTGCGCCCTTATGCGCATTTCAGATTACTCCTTCGTCAGAGGGCATGGGTGAGTGAAGGAAGGGGGGGTTTAAAAAGCAGTATCAACCAATCCGCATGGAGTATCTGTTGCTAAGCAGCAGATGCTTCCATTCAATTGCACAGTCCGGCCGCAGTCATCAGCGGCGTCATGGAGAGGCGTGTCAGCGCGTCAGCAACAGTGCTTAGCAACAGATACTCCATGCGGATTGGTTGATACTGCTTTTTAAACCCCCCCCCTTCCTTCACTCACCCATGCCCTCTGACGAAGGAGTAATCTGAAATGCGCATAAGGGCGCACGCCTGATACAAACATCAATCTAAACAGGTATGAACCTCAATATAACGACTTATTGACCTTCCTAAACTGTAGTATATACTGGAGCCTGAACATAGTGGTTAAATGATCTATGGTTACATCTAGGTGAGGTGGTACGGACTCTGGTGACAGCTGCAGCACATGTCCTCCCTTGAGAGGCTGATAACACTGCAGGCATAAGCTTGCTTGTGTAGTGCCTGTGTTATGTGAAACTCTGAAGTTTACATGGGCCACACAGCTGCAATTGAAATGGTGGCTATATGTATAGAATGCATATGATACTCTCATATTATGATATCCAATAATTTCTTTTATGGAATAATACAAATTATTGTCTGCATGTAGTAATAATAATATTAACTGGGTAATTACCCGAATTATATGTAGACTTTCTAACTATATGATATGAAAGTGAGAGTAAAATATGTATGACACTATGACAAAAATTGTGGTGGTTCAGTACCCCAAATAGAATTATGTATACTCTTGATGTATTGATATATGAGTAATTCGAATTATTTGAAGTATGCATATGGTATAATATATATTTCTATACCAATTGTATCAGTAGATTTACTACCTTACTCTCACCCCCTGTACCGTGTAGTCTTTTGTATAGTAATAAAAATTAATATTTTCATATAAATGACCTTCTGATCGTTTTTCTTCCCCTATGGGAATAACCTTGCTAAGATCTTACAGGGGGGCCCGGTGGCTGCTACGTGTCAAGCATAGCGAGATCGCTGGCAAAGTCGCTGTTGCGTCACAAAACCTGTGACGAAACAGTGATCTCGCTAGCGATCTCGCTAGGTGTGATGGGGACTTAATACTGACACACTGGTGCAGAGGAGGAGAGGATTCTGCAACCACGGGCATACACTCTAGAAAATAGGAAGGACAGCAGGTCAGGGGGGCTGGAGCAGCTCCATGAGTAGTGAGGTGGCAGCAGGGTTATTGCAGACCGTTGGCTTCTCTGAAGAGATTGGATGACTAGCGATTGGATGAGGCATGCACTAGAATAGAGAACAGATTGAGAAAGTTCATGGATATAAAATGCGGAAAGGTATTGGGAGATTAGTTTGAAGATGCATGCAGGAGACAAATTATGGACGGCTGTGTAAGGCTAGGGTCACACTTGGCTGCGTTTTTGAGGGTGTTTTTGGCAGGCTGCGTTTTTGGGCTGCGATTTTGATGTTAGGTCTGGAGCAGCCTTAAAAACTTTTGGTGCTGAGCCAAAAAATGCATCCAAAATACGCATGGCACTTTGGCCATGCGTTTTTGCATTGGGGCCTATGGATGCGTTTTTACATGCGTTTTTCATAAAAGACAAGTGTGAAAAACGCATGGAAAAAATTTATCCACGACACCAGTGTGACCCTAGCCTAAATCATTGCTTGTAATTGAATTGAATTGAATTTGTCACCTCCAGTTATGCACAATTGCTGATATGATTTAGCTGTTGTAGAAATCGGTGGCGGTATGAAAAGATGAAGTAACAAGAGTTCGGATGATGCTACCTGGTGGGTATCAATGGAAATAATGAAATTGTGCATGATGGTGGGAATGTCAGCAGAGAGAAAGTGTAGGGACCATGTGTTGAAGTGGTCGAGGGTTGAGGAGTGTGGGTGAAGTGGAAGTATCACAGGGTGTCAGCCATGTTTCTGTGAGACTCAGGAAGGATAAATTACGAGAAGTATGTCATGGAGTTGGTTGTAGATGGAGTGGCCAATGTATAGTACTCCCGGGAGAAGAGCACGGGTTAAGGCAATGGGTTTTAGGAAAAAGAGCTTGTGGGAAAAGGGATTTTTATGAGCTGGAAAAAGATGGGAAAGAGAAATATTATCAGCTTTAAGGGAAGGATCTCCAGGATTGTTAGCTAATTCTACATCTAAATTTAGAGGAAAACAGATTATACTTTAAAAAGGACGTGTCACCAGATCAAAAGTGGACAGTTCTGGCTCTTATCTTCGTCTCCCTGCTTCCCTGAGTGATCTGTTTTTGTTTGGGATTTTTCCAAATCTTACCTTATGGTTCCAGAGATATGGGACTTTTTATCTATTGCAAATTTGTATGGTCTTTACTAAGCGGGCGTTAAGAGAATTCTGTGAGCAGACCGCTTTTGTAAAGACCATAAAGCTTAGCATTAAATAAAAAAACCTGTAACTCTGGAACGTAATGACTGATTTAGAAAACAAGCAAACCAAAAAGAAAAAAATGGAATACCTAAGGGAGCAGCCAGAATGATATGGTATATTCAACTTTTGAGCTCATGACAGTGTTTTTTAATGAATTATTTTAACTTCCAAATGCCTCCTGGGCTAACCTCTCCCCGTGTTTTCTTCAAGTTTATTTTACAGAACTCAATCTAACAGGTTTTTTATAGGCTACAGAAGATCCAATCTCCCACTATATCTTGGTCACAGTTTTTAACGCAGCGTACACTGACGCAGCTGCAGTGTCTCCAAGGATGCTCTATGGCACAAACCCCCCAATTCCTGCGTCAATGAGAGTCATACCTAAGAGTTGAGCTGAGATAGAGCAAAAGACCTCTGAGTGGGCTCCCAACCTGGTTAACACTTGTTCACATGTTCAGAGGCACACTTTAATTATTGTGGCTTTAAAAACCCCAGTAGGCACGTTGGTAGATAACTAAACATTTAGAATTAAAAAGGCTATATGCATCTACATCACTGCTTTACTTTCAAGAGTTGCCTCATTGTTTCAACAGGAGCACACCACTATCCTGCCTCCCGACTTCTTGCTTGATGCCTGGGCAATGTGCTCTTGTTTGACAGTTCAGACCAGTTATATTGTTAGGTTGTCGGCCTGGAGTGCGGCGATTGCCATATTAAGAGACCCTTAACTTGGGTCTTCCATTATGGCGACCGATGCACTTCCAGTCAACGTGGTGGATTGTGGGATAGCATTAAAACCGGACAGAAATGGAAACTACAAGACTATTATGTAAGTAGATAAGGACTCATTCAAGCTGGGCATTTGTGCTCCATTTTTTGTTGATTCGTTTTTGGTATGGTTTCTGCAGCAAAAACAAATCCTCTTTTTTGCAGAATAGCCTCACAAACACATCATCCGTTTGTGTTGGTTTTCTGCTCCATTTTCTCAGTGTTGCACTTTTGCTTTTTCATATAAAAAATGCAGTACTATTGCATAAAGGGCAGAGGGGACACAGACAGATAGACACACAGACTTTATTACCTTCCCCAAGGTCTGCGGTGTTCAGCGATGGGTTACTTCTGAGTGACATGCTTACAGGACCTCGCCACGTGACTCTCAGGCTGAGTCACATGACCAGGTCCTGTTAGTTCCCACAGGTCTCTCTGGTACCTGGAAGAAAGACATCACTGGACCTCGCCATGAAATCACTGGCAAAGGTAAGTAATTGGTGTGTTTGTGGTATGGGAAGCAAAGTAAAAAAAGCATTACAAATGGACTGTGTGACTACCAATCCATTTGGGATGCTTTTTTTTTTTTTAGTTGAGTGGAGTCGATGGAGAAATCGCAGAAGAAAAACGCAGCACTAATTGACATGCTCATTATTTTCAGGATGTGCTTTCTGCAGTACAAACGCATCAGTCATAAACGATTACATCTGTACAAGAATATGAAAATCCACTTCACTTTGCAGTGACTGATCATGTTTTTGGTGCAGTTTAAAAAAAAATGCAGCACCAAAAACGGATCAAAGGCGATCAATATGCACATAGCTTTATACTGGAGCCTCGACACAAGGGTGTGGCAGAAATGTGATGTGAACATAGGCTTACTCTTGAAAATGGTAGACTGCTGTCCTGCATATGATGTTGAGGAAGTGGGACTGCCCATAGAAAAATGGTAATTGGGCAAGATTCAAATTAATTATCTTTCACTTCTATTTTAAAAATTTAATATCTTCGTCACTTTCCATTAGTGGGTCCAATCTGTGTTCCCCCAACTCCTGCCATCTACCCTGCTAGCGACACTTCTGGGGTCAGCTTTGGTGTCTCTGAGAGTTTGCTTGGCTCAGAATTGAGCCTGTACAGTCTTTAAGACACCCACTACCAGCCAGCTTATTGACAGTCCTTCTGTGGCAGTATGGAAGACCAATGTTCACTTCTGGCCTTTGTTTTAACTTCAGGAGGCCAGTGATTACTATAATGAAAGACACACTGGCTCCTGCATTCAGCTAACTGACAATCTCATGTGCAATAAGCTTAGACTTATAGGTTTTATAGGACATTGACATGTTCTCCTATCATGGTCCCACTCTACCCTCTGGCATATAAATACTGCCCTTTCCCCTTCAGTGTCCATAACCATGCTTCACCACCATAATGCATGCATTTGGGCCAAAGCTGAACCTGTCACCTTCTGCTATTACATGGAAAATATCATCATTGCTGAACTAGTAATTCTGACAGTCGTATGACTGCACCACTTCATATCAGGGACCACCATTCTACAAACCTTGGATAAAAAGGTGCACAGGCAGCGTAGAGCAAACCACAACACCTACTCCACATTCACAATACATCTGTTATAAGACAACACCATTACAATCCAAACAAACATGCAATTTTTGTCACGACTAAGTGACATTAGACACATATCGGCTGAATCCACTAATATCGGCAATATGACCAGCGGTCCAATGTCTATGGCCTCACCGTCTGACTGATGGTGGGGAGAGCTATCGAGCACACTTGTTCAATTTTATACTTATGATCGCATTGTTCTCTCAGAGTTGAGCTGCCGGATGATGTGTTATTTGGCGGCTTTCTCACAGAACACAGGAGTTCTCAGCCAAATATTCAGCTAAAGCATAATTCTGACGTATAATTTATATGGCCAGCCTAAATGAATCCATAATCTTCCTCTACACTAGCATATCTTGCAGCAACTGAGTTGACAACTGCTGTAACCACTCTTCTCCTAGCATGGTCCTCGAGGCCCCCTTCTTCCTGAAATTGCTCTATACATTTAGTTCTTTTCCAGTAACATGGGACACCTCAGCCTTTCATGTGGCTTCAGCCACACGCTGACTCACGCTCCTTTAGATTACATTTCTTTAACAGAAATCTAGTGGTAATTTTCTATTTGAGGCTGTTTTATATTATCACCCGTACAAAAGAATCACCTGGTAATAATTGTTAATATTGTAACATAAACTGTGTTTCATGAGTTACATACAAACAATAATACAAAGTGGTGAGCCACCTTTAAACATTCACTAGTATCAAAAAATAGAAATGGAAATTCCTTGAATTAACTTTCTCAGCTGTCTGTAGACAGAAATATTAGAGATACCAGTCAGACTAGAAGAGCAAATATGTGTAATTGTATATGTATGCTTTGGTTATGATGTGATTGTACAGAATTGTATCGACTTTACAAGCAGTGACATTGCTACTGACTGCCACGATTTGTTAGATTTGTTAAGGTACAATATAGAGACTATGCCTAATATTCTAATACTAGCTATTGAACCCATTCTAAACAGGGTACAAAGCATTATTATTGTTACATTTTTAATTTTATTCAAGCATTACCAGAAACCTAAATTTATTTATTGTGCAAAAACGTCTCTGCAATAAACCACATTTTTGGTGTAAACTGTGGTCTTTCTTTATGTTGCCTTGTTGGTGTGGGACTTTGTCGGTCAGGTCATCTTTATCTATTTTTCCCGTTGCTGCTTACCTCCCCTTTATTAAAATTTTTCACTGTGGCCGTCACCATTATCACTGTTGCTGGCGCTTGTGCAGAGTTTTGTTCATGTTGTAGTTGAATCCTTCAATAAACCAGGGCAAGAGTCAGCGCGTGCTCATAATATGATCTCTGGTGCCATTGTCTCAATGACAGTGTCTCTGTGAATGTCATCAGAAACAAACTGGTGATATTCTTAGAGACAGTGTCGTCAATAAAATGGTGCCGGAGTTCACGTTATTCGCACACACTGACTGCAGCATTATTTTATTGATGAATTAATCTATGATGTGAATGTAGCACTGCACACGCAACGTCTATTGTGACTTTGGACAGAACAATGCATATTTCTCTATTCCTCCCCAGGTTGCTTTGCTCCCCTTTATTTAAATTTTGCACCGTGGCCATCGCCATTACCCCTATAGCAGTGCTATGTTCAATAAAATGGCACTGGAGTCAACGCGTGTGCATGTGATCTTTGGCACCATTTTCTTGAAGACAGTCTCTGCAAGTATCGTAAACTAACTGGTAATATTTGTTTAGTAAAATGGCACCAGAGTTTGCAGTATGCGAATGCGCTGACTGCAGCACCATTTTATTGTAGTATTCAACCACAACATGAATAATGCACTGTGCACGCATCGGCCATCCGGGCTATGGACAAAAGGACGCATTCACCATCATTGTAGATCATTGGTTACACTTCCTAAGAGTCTAGTTGTCCAAAGCAACTAATCAGAGCTCAGCTTTCACTTTACCCCAGCAGCTTCAATGCTAAAAGCTGCATCTGGTTGCTCTAGACAATCACAACGATTTTACTGTGAGGCAATTTTCATTAATGAGGCCTCAACTGCTTCCGCAGTGGCTAATCTGTTTTTTTTTGTTGCTGTAGGCCAAGGATCTCAGACTTCAGATCTCGAGGACTGCCAACATGGCCTTGAGGACCATGCATGTTTTTAGGATTTCTTTAGTATTGCACAGGTTATAATGTAATCACCTGCACAAGTGATGATTCCAACCCCTGTGCAATGCTAAGGAAATAATGAAAATCTGCACTTTTGGTGGCCCCCGAGGCCTGGAGTTTGAGATCCCTGCTATAGGCAATGTTATAACTCATAATGCATTGTAAGTGTAGGGAAATGTGTAGATGCATCAGTGCTGGTAGTTGTATAAGGGTATACATTGGAAATTGATAGGATAGGTTGCCCAGTCACTAACTGCAGGGCAAACCATAGTTGGAATTAGCCCAGAGGGAGCAGCTATAGCTTACAGAGTGAGACTGCTGAAGCCAATCAGTAAAAACAGCAAGAAAAAAATATGAGCAAATACTCTAAAGTAAACAAATAAATAAAATGCATAGTGCATAAAAGTAAAAATAGGGTATTTGGTGACATTATTTTGATAAAAAAAATGCGTAAGCCACCCCTCCGCGACACGGTGACCCAATCGGGACAGTCCCTACCCAGCAGTATTAAAAACCTTACCAGATGTCAATGACGTGGATAAGGACTGAGCAGGCTCTTGTCGTGGTTGGATTTCATCCACATTTTATTTAATCAGAATAATGTCACTAAGTACCCTATTTTTACATTTATGCACTATGCATTTTGTTTATTCGTTTGTTTTAGGGTATTTGTTTTAGGGTATTTTTTTCTTGTTGTTTTTGCTACTTTGAGGACCGTGTGAACATGCACCTACTTCATGTTTACATTTCAGTTCCAGTTCAGGTTTTAGTTCTTTGAAGCCAATCAGTAGTTGGGGCCATGTCCTCTTACCATCTTGTCATTGGTGGTTATCCAGGCTTCGAACAGATGCTGTTCACTGTTATATTATAGAATAGAAAAGTGCCTGGGATGGTGGTGACATGATGATGGGGCAGGGCTCTGTGGCGCTACGGGTATCAGCCGTTTCTCCCTCCGTTCGCTCTCTCTCTCCTCCCTGTGTGCGATCTCTCTCCCCACTGTGTTATCTTCTTCCCTCTGTGGTCTCTCAGAGCGCATTGTGACATGTGCAAAGTTTGACATCTCAACATTATGACATGTGTTGCTGAGGCTTGTTAGCAATAGAAGTTGCTGACAAAGACAATGTATCTGGAAGAGAATGTCCCCTTCCACACGACAGGCGGAGTGCTGTGGCAGTGGGACAGGTGAGAGGCGAGGTATAATTTTTTGAGGTTCACATCTCAGTGAAATGCTACTAAAATGGTTGTACATGCATCATCATCTCTCGCCATGATTACTGCAACATCCTTTTCTGTGGCCTCCCTGCTGAGACTCCTGCACTACTCCAATCTGTCCTCAACTCTGCTGCTTGACTAATTCACCTCTCACCTTGCCACTCCCCTGTTACTCCCCTCTGTAAATCTCTTCACTGGCTCCCAATTCCCTAACAAATGTAGTTCAGACTACTAACACTGACCTACAAAGTTGTCCATAACCTGTCCCCTCCTTAAAGCTCCAAAGTAATTTCCCACTATCTTCCCTCATGTAATCTCTGATCCTCCCAATATCTCCTCCTCTCCTCCACACTTATTTAATCCTCATCCAATCGCCTCCAAGGCTTCTCCCGAATATCCCACATGCTCTGTAATTTTGTGCCCAAACACTACCAATTATTCACCACCCTTGTATCCTTTAGATCAAGGGTGGGGAACTCCAGTCCTCAAGGGCCACAAACAGTGCAGGTTTTCAGGATTTCCTTACCATTGCACAGGTGATAATATAATCACTTGCAGTGGTGATAATTCCAACCACTGTGCAATACTAAGGAAATCCTGAAAACCTGCACTGTTTGCGGCCCTTGAGGACTGGAGTTCCCCACCTCTGCTTTAGATGGAGCCTAAAAACCCATCTCTTCAGGAAAGCTTACAGCCTGCAATGACCCTACAGCTACTGGAGCTGGCGCTCCACCACCAGCCGCCTCACCACCACCACTTGAGAAGCCACCTCACTATCACAACCCCCGCACAGCCACCTCACCACAACCGGAACTGCCACAACCCCAAACCTACTGGCTCCTCCCCATCATCCTATTGAATGTAATGCTATGAGGGCAGGGTCCTCTCCCCTCTGTACCAGTCTGTCTTTGTTAATTTGTTCACTGTAACCTCCATCTGTTCTTTGTATGAAACCCCTTTCATTTATAGCACCATGGAATTAATGATGCAATATAAATAAATAATAACAATCTCATATTAATTATACTTGGTATTCTGGAGAGACCTCAGAGCATAATAAAACACATTATATAAAATGTATATAATAAGCTGATTACAAACTACATAAAGATAACTTTTCTTGTGGGTGACCCTGGATTCACGTTATGTAGGATTTTGAACACGTCTCTGTGGTATGAGTCTCCATAGACGCCATTTGTAAGAATGTCTTGGAGAGAAGCACACATCTCTGTCATACTTCTCCACACTGTGTTGTGATGACTAGAGGTCACCGTCTAGGACAGGATATAAACCCTATCTAATGATAGACCTTGAATACACAGTTTCTCTGGGAAAGACAAGCCGAGAACATAAATAAAACACATGACATAAGCGTCACAGAATGTGACTACTATGTCAACTTTTTCCTAGAACCACAAGCTTCCACAACTTGTTTTCCTTTCTCATGGCTGGGCTTGTGTGGTCTTCTTGCAACTGCGGCATGATTTTGTGTCCTTGTCATCACTGGTTACATCATGTAGTTGTTGTAATCTGGCATCTTTACTAACATTAATCCTGTCGGTGCCTACAGAGACGCTTCTTGTGGGTTTCAGTTGAGGGAGGTGGTTTGTCATTTTAAGTTATGAGTAAAGTTAAACTTTTAACCATCCAGCAGAATATCCCTACAATGCAGCGGAGGTCACACTCCTTTACTTACAGAAACTATGCAATGTATTCCATTACAAAAATGCATCTATATTAGTAGCCTGTCCTCATCCTTCCCTGTAAGTGACTTCTTGGCTTTACAGACTCTAATGCATGATGTATGGATGTTGCGGGACACTCATGGGGAAAGAGGCGTTCACAGAAAATTATTTCCCATGAAAATAAATTATCTTGACAATTTCCATATATTGAGAAACATTGATCGTGAATTTGCATTCCCCACACCTATATTTTCTTGAGGATAGTCAAAGAAACATGATTTCGTATCGTAGTCAGTGCCATAAAGATAACGATTGTATTATACATGAATGTGTAGCACTGGATTGGGAGTGAACATGAACATAGAAATCATTATTTATGTATTGTTTTATAATTAGATTAGATTTTTTTTTGTCTTTTCTTACATACTATTCGTTGTAGTCCCTCTTTCCTTATTAGTTACAAAATGCCTTCCCTAGCTCACCAGTTGTCTCAATCCGGGTAGTCCCAGAACACCGCTTACTTCCCTAGTAATCAAAGGTAGCGCTCCATTATCAGTAATGGTTTTTTGCCGCAGGAAAAACACTGCATATATAACACAGCAAAGAGCAGAGTTTTTTTTACTGAATTTTTGCTACTTTTTGCAGACAGATTATATGTGTCATTTGTCTACAGTACATATTATTAAAGTTATTTAACTGACCAAAATGCTGAAAGAATTGACATACCGTACATGCATATTTTCAAAAACATTGCAGTGCTCCTAGTCAGTCAGGAAAAAGAAGCTGTGTGTTCATGATATTTCTGAAATCTCATCACTTTTACTAATCACTGTAAAATGCAGCTTATTTTCTACACAAAAAATGGCAAAAAAAAGCTAACATGGGACACACAGTTTAATGCTGCAAAGTCTCCACATACGTTTATCGTTGGGACATGTGTTCACTGATACATGAGAACAAGGATGATATTTGGCGGATAGTCACTACAGGATTCTGGGTAGCAAAAAGTTGACTGCTGATCCAAAGAGTTAGATATGAGTATTGTCAGTATATAGCTGGTACTTGAAACCATGGGACTGTATAAGTGAAGAGTAGTGGTCCCAAGAGAGCCTTAAGAGTCTCCAACAGAGATTGGATGGGATGATCAGGTAGTAGTGGGAGATGCTAATTGTGTGGTTGGAGAGGTATGAGGAGATTCAGGAGAAGGTGAGATTGGTGATACCGTTGGAAGAAAGGATCTGTAGTAGGAGGGAGTGGTTGACTGTATCGAAGGCAAGGGACAGATCTAGAAGGAGGAGTATACAAAAATATCTGTTAGCTTAGTGGTACATAAGTTGTTAGTAATTTTGGTTAGGGCAGTTTCGAAGGAATGGTGGGGGCAAAAACCGGATTGAAAGTTGTCAAATAGTAGGTTAGTTGAAAGGTGGGAGGAAAGTGCAGTGTGGACATGCTTTTCATGGAGTTTGGAGATGAATGGAAGCAGCAATATTGGCTGATAGATGTAGAGGTAAGGTTGAGAGATGGTTTCTTTAGGATAGGTGTAATTGGGGTATTTTTGAAGGCTGAAGGGAGGGTACTATAAGTTAATTATAAGTTAAAGAGATGGATTAGGACTGGGATAAGCGTGGTGTTGAGGTTGGGGAGTAAATAGGATGGGGTCAGGTTTACTACACACGTGCTGAGGTGCAATATGAAGAGGAGATAAGTAAGCTCTCCTTTAGTGATGGTGGGGAGGAAGGTTAGTGGAAAGGGCAGTGGTCTGGTATACAGGAGGATTGTGGTTGTTGAACAGTAAAGGCTTGACTGATTTGTTTGCTCTTGTTGTCGAAGTATACAGCAAAGTCTTCTGCAGAAATGAGGGAGGTTGGAGGTGGGCAGTGGTGGATGGAGGAGGGAGTTTTGGGATAAAGATGATATGAGGGTTGTGAAGTAGGCCTATTTAGTAGTGGTGAGGGACAGCTTGAATGTGAAGGTTGGTTTCTTGAATGTGGTGACGTCTTACTGTGAGTGTGTTTCCTCTTAGCGCCGCTCCGCAACCCTTGAAATTTGCGAAAACATTTTAGTGAGATTGGTGTGCCAGGGTTGTCCATTGATTTGTCGTACTCTGCCATGGACAAGAGGGGCCTATAGCGAATGTGAGTCTAGCATTGTAGAAAACAGTGGTGCTGTCTGCGTTATGGAGTGAAGATATAGACGACAGCGGTAGAATAGAGTCGGGGGGAGTCTGGTTTGTGAGGTTTGTATTGTACGGGGGGGGGGGGGGAGTTGCTAGCAGCTAGACTTAGGAGGCAGCTGAAATGGATGGGGATGACAATGAAAGTAGATGGTGGTCAGAAAGAGGGAGGTGTGAGGTCATGAAGTTCGATAGGGGGCAAAGGCGGATGAAGATAAGCTTTAATGTATGTCCATCTCTGGGTAGCTGAGGAGGACCACTGAGTGAGACAAAAAGGTGAATTACAGTAAGTGACAGGAGTTTAGAGGCTGCTGATTGGCCTGTGTCAGTGGGGATATGAGAATATATGGACAACATGCACTTCAAAAGAAGGGTAGATAAGGGAGAGTAAAGGGGTAATTGGGTTGAAGGTGCAGTTCTTAGACAGGAGAAGACCCATTCCTTCATTGTGCTCTGGATGACCCAGAAGTTGCTTTTATAATGTAAGTGTGAGATCAGGCTTCATAGTCTTCTTTGTAAAAGAGACTTCTGTATCGTGCATAGAATGATCTGGATAGTCTGAAGAGTGGTAATGTCACTGAGAAGAGGGCAGAATGGCACTGAATCCCAGAGAAGGTGGCGATAGGGGAGAATATTAACACCCGAAACTATAGTATATACACATATACACAGGCTTAATTGGAGGGCTTCTTCAAGGATAGTGTAGTGTATACACTGCAGTTGTGCAAACATACTACATAACTACTCTTTCATCTTTTTTAATGTGGCAACATGCAACACCTGCAGCATTTTCTTCAAACTAGTAAACAAACAATTGTATGATGTGTAAAGCGATACCAGACAAAAGTGATGGCATAGCAGAGACATTTGTGGGAAGTGGATGGTAAATATACCTCCAAGATTGTGAAGCCCTGACATAATGCTCTGTCCTAAGCTTCCTCGTGTACTGTTATAGCTCCTATCCAAGACTGAGGAATCTCTATCAGTGATTGGGTTACTAATATTTCACATCGGCCTCTGCTACGTTTTTTTTCACCAGTTTCATCTCCAGCACAAGAAATTCACATCAGCCTAAATTGCTTTTTATAAATGAGCAACATGCGAAAAAATCCATCTGTAGCTAAATGTATTCTGCATACATAAATGTGTGTACAACATTATTGATACACTATTATATGGAAGGTTATATATACTTTTGTTTCCTATTGGAGTCCATCTAAGAAGAAGACTAAAAACTTGACAAATAGCTTGGATTAAAAGTAAACCACTTTCTTCTCCACAGTTGTTTTCCAAACCTATATGTCTCGATGGGTACATGCTAAAAACAACCATCATATAGTTTAAGCTAGCAGTCATACAGCCTCCAAACCTATATTACATGAAATAATGGACAGATTTAAAGGGGCTGTCCCAGACTCTTTTATGTTTTTACTATGGGCCTAATAACTAATAGGTGGGTAGTTAAGTACTTTCCTCTTCTATCTGGCGCTGGCTCAGTGCTGTTACACACCAATCCTGGCGGCGATTCAGCACAGAAGCTCCTCATATCGACTGGGAGTGACTGATTGACAGCTGCTCCCCGAGGATAGGCTGTCAGGCCGCAAGATATTGGCAGTAACTTCCCATCAAGAGAGAAGGGCGGAAGAGAAGCTGCTGCTCTTTGAATGCGACATCAGTAGAAGCCGCAGAATCGCCAGCAGGAGCAGTCTGTGAACGCTCTGTGCCAGCTGACAGGTGCTGGGTAGAACAGGCATGTGATTAGCAGTTACCTGTCCTTACATTTCTGTCCCACTGTGGTCTGCACCCATGGAGATGTATGTGTAAATAGTGACTTCAAAATGTTTTGAACATCTTTCAATATGTTTTGTATGTTTTATTTTTAATGCATTGTAGAAAGCGGGTGTAGACTCATGCCCATATGCATTCCCTGCACTTGATCCACCACTAGACAAAAATCCTAAGCTTGTCTGCCCACTGCTCTTTTTCATGTTTTCCACTCTGCATAGTAGAAGAGATAATTAAAGGGAACCTGTCAGGTCGTTTTACCTCTCTCTGCTACCACTACCTGTCCCTGCACCTTCCTGGCTGATCTCTAACCATCCCTGTCTCACCTTAAAAGTGCCCTATAAAGATTGAGAAAAATGAGTTATAAGCTTACACAGAGTCTGAATCTGGAGAGTGGAAAGACGGGTCCGGGGCTCCAT
Organism: Allobates femoralis; assembly: GCA_033576535.1. Classification (NCBI taxonomy): domain Eukaryota; kingdom Metazoa; phylum Chordata; class Amphibia; order Anura; family Aromobatidae; genus Allobates; species Allobates femoralis. The sequence continues at coordinate 157,820,948 of JARQOC010000011.1, read as the reverse complement.
TCTCCCATCCTCACAATCAGCACACCCCGGACCCTGCCTTTCCAGTCTCCAGATTCAGACTCTATGTAAATTTATAACTCATTTTTCTCAATCTTTATAGGGCACTTTTAAGGTGAGACAGGGATGGTTAGGGATCAGCTAGGAAGGTGCAGGGGCAGATAGTGGTAGACTAGGGGGGTAGAACAACCTGACAGGTTCCCTTTAAATTATATTTTGCTGAAAAGTGTAGAACTGCGTGTTCCAATTAAATTCAATGTCCATACACTGTATTATTGCCCTCCAGAGCTTTGACATAGTTCATGGTTACATCTTGCAATTCACCTCAACCCCGCAGTATATAAATTAGCTTTACAGCTTGCTGTGTCTTTTATAGGCTCTTGTTCACAGAGTGTCTTCTAAGTGATTTGGTTGAGCTTCTCTACTCGTCATCTCCTTCTCCATCCCCACTTCCATACTTCTCTTCCTCTCTCTGGCTTTCGCCTCTTCCTTTTTCTGATTTTACACCCCATGGGATCCCCCAGATCCACATCCCCCTTCTGCTCTCATAAGGGCTTGGTTTGTTTGTGGTTCTGGCTTCTATTTTCTTATATAAAATGTGTAAGTGTCGTTATATTGTATCCAGCTGTAAAATACTGTAAAAAATGTGAACGTCTTTTCAAACACATTTTATAATCTAAGCAAATGCGTGAATTTGGGATGTGAATGGTAAAGGTTTAACGTTTAGTAGAGCATACACTGAAGGAGCAAACATGCTACATAACCCGGAAACCTTCACAGGGAGCACTGAGATCTTTCAGCGAGTCATGTTTGGCAACAAGAGCAACTAGTTTTAAGGAGGATTAAGCAGGAGTTGTCTGGGTCATGTACCAGCTTGTATACAATGTGTCCATTGTAAGGCAGAAAGGTGGATGCATTGCAGGAGTTGTCTTCTGAATGCTTTACAGGATGAGATTAATTCATAGTACTGGAGTTCCTGTCAAGTGATCAATTGTTTCCCAGTGCAATTACTTCAAGGAAAACTATTCTTGTTCTGTGCTGGATTGAGATAGTTATGTCCTCTTCTGCTACAGGTGTATTTCTAATTGATCCTTAGGAAGTACAAAGGTGTTTGTATTCATACATAAAGGATAACACGTAGCCGACATAGCTAACAATCTCTTCATTGTAATGTGCAGTATGCCAAACATGCTACATCTAACATGTACATTACAAAAGTCATAACTATATAAATAAGAGTTTATTTTCTAATCTCACACAACATAGTTACAATATCTAAATATATCATATATATAATTACAAATTAATCTTTCTTTGATGTAAAACATTTAAAAAAAAAGTATGAAAATCTTTTACTTCACAATCAGCTGTGATCCCGTGCTGTAATGTCTGTAGACTCTCTTTTTCATCCTTCCCTGTCCAGGAGATGTGGTATGATCATATCATGTCCTTGTACGGTCAGACACATCCATTACACAGTACGTAACAGGGACACATATATAAGATTATCTCAGCACAGGAGCTGTGGTATGATCAGACCATGTCCCTGTATGGTCAGACACATCCATTACACAGTACATAGCAGGAGTACATATATAAGATTATCTCCGCACAGGAGATGTGGTATGATCATATCATGTCCTTGTACGGTCAGACTCATCCATTACACAGTACCTAGCAGGAGTACATATATAAGATTATCTCAGCACAGAAGATGTGGTATGATCATATCATGTCCTTGTACGGTCAGACACATCCATTACCCAGTACATAGCAGGGACACATATATAAGATTATTTCAGCACAGGAGATGTGGTATGATCAGACCATGTCCCTGTACGGTCAGACACTTCCATTACACAGTACATAGCAGGGACACATATATAAGATTATCTCAGCACAGGAGATGTGGTATGATCAGACCATGTCCCTGTGTGGTCAGACACTTCCATTACACAATACATAGCAGGGACACATATATAAGATCATCTCAGCACAGGAGATATGGTATGATCAGACCATGTCCCTGTATGGTCAGACACATCCATTGCACAGTACGTAGCAGGGACACATATATAAGATTATCTCAGCACAGGAGATGTGGTATGATCGGACCATGTCCCTGTATGGTCAGACACTTCCATTACACAGTACATAGCAGGGACACATATATAAGATTATCTCAGCACAGGAGATGTGGTATGATCAGATCATGTCCCTGTACAGTCAGACACATCCATTACACAGTACGTAGCAGGGACACATATATAAGATTATCTCAGCACAGGAGATGTGGTATGATCAGACCATGTCCCTGTATGGTCAGACACTTCCATTACACAGTACATAGCAGGGACACATATATAAGATTATCTCAGCACAGGAGATGTGGTATGATCAGACCATGTCCCTGTACAGTCAGACACATCCCTTACACAGTACATAGCAGGGACACACATATAAGACTATCTCAGCACAGGAGATGTAGTATGATCAGACCATGTCCCTGTATAGTCAGACACATCCATTACACAGTACATAGCAGAGACACATATATAAGATTATCTCAGCACAGGAGATGTGGTATGATCAGACCATGTCCCTGTATGGTCAGACACATCCATTACACAGTACGTAGCAGGGACAGATATATAAGATTATCTCAGCACGAGGACATTTTTTTAAACACCTCAAATTTGTGGAACTTATTATTATTATTCCAAGATCTATTGATTAAAATAAACTTTAAAATTAACTGTGTTTGTGGTAAAACCCCTATAAGCATGGGAAATTCATGGGATTGAGATCTGGTGATTGACTTGGCCATTGCAAAATCTTCCATTTCTTTGCCTTAAAACTCCTGTGTTGCCTTCACAGTATGTTTTGGGTCATTTTCCATTGGCACAGTGAAGTGCCTTCTTATCAACCTTTCTGCATTTGATTGAATCTGAGCAGAAAGTCTCACCCAGTACATTGCAGAATTCATCCGGCTGCTTCTGTTTTCAGTCACTTTATCAATAAACTCTTGTGACCCAGTGTCATGGGAGCCATGCATGTTCGGCCATCACTTTGCTTCTAACATTTGTTATAGAGGATGTGGTGTTCTTTGGATCACGACCTGTTCAAGCCTTCTGCTTACATTCTTCTTCCCATTATTCTGGTAAAGGTTGATCTTAGCTTCATCTTTCCAAAGATTTCTTTTCCAGAACTGGGCAGGATTCTTTATTTTTTATTTATTTTTAGCGAAGTCTAACCTGGCCTTTCTATTTGTAAGGCTGATTAATGGTTTGCACCTTGTGGTGAACCCTCTGTATTTGCTCCCATGAAGTCTTCTCTTTACGGTAGACTTAAATACTGAAACCCCTACTTCCTGGAGAGTGTTCTTCACTTGGGGTAATGTTCTGAAGGGGTTTCTCTTCATCATGGACAGGATTTTTATGATCATGTACCACTGTTGTCTTCCATGGATGACCAGGACTTTTTGAGTTCCCAAGCTCAGTAGTGCACTTTTCTTTCTGCAGATGTACCACTACTAACCACTACTAACATTTCTGCTATCTCACTCTGATGGATTTGTTTTTTGTTTTTTTAGCCAAATGATGGTCTTTTTATCTTCCATTGAGAGCTCCTTAGACTGCATGTTGTGGGTTTACAGCCATAGTTTACAAATGCAAATTTCACATCTGGAATCAGCTACAGACCTTTTACCTGCTTAATTAATGGTTTATTAACTGTCACGTGCAGCCTGCGCTGCAGTCTTCTTGGACTACTGTGCAGTTATTAAATATGCTTACTCCTATTGATAACGTCAGGGTTAATGTCAGTAGTTGCTGCAGTATTGCTCTCTATGGTCTATTGTGTCTCCTCAGGTGAGTTGTTGAGTTGTCATGTGACATGGTTCTCCACGCCCATGGTCTTTAAATAATGCTTTTTGCCACTAGCAGGTTTCGTTGATAGAGTTTAGTCTTTGCTCTGACTTTGTGCTGTGTGGATGCAGAGATGTGGTGCAGACGTTTTCCAAAAGCAAACCGTTTGTGAGAACTATTTTTTGGGAATTGCTGTTTTTTCCCTGGGTGGAGGGTGAGTGGGTTTTAGTTCAGGACTGGATAGGAGCAGGAAAGGTTGGCATCCCAGACATCTCCACCTTTAGGGGTAACTCTGGGATCATTGTCAGCTAGGGAACCCCAGTCTACAGGGTCAAACTAGCTTCCCTGATTCTTTCAGCCCATCTCTGCCTCCCTGCTACTACTCTGCTTGTATGCTACTTTCATCCCATAAAATTAATGAGGGAATAGCCCCAAGTAGCCCATTAAAGAGTGTTTGAGATAATTGTCCAAATACTTTTGGTCTCTTGGAAAAAGGCAGCTGTATACTAAAGAGCTGTAATTCCTGAACCTTGACTCCAATTAGGATTTTAAACATTCAAACATGGAGAGAACATGTTAACTTCTTTATAATTTATTTTGCAATTAATCATGCATCGCATGATCATGTCACGTAAGATGGGATAAAATAAGACATATTTTGATTTCTGGTCTGCAAAGCTTATTTATTTCACTCACTTTTATAGCACTATTAATTCCACAACACCACTGGCAGACACAGACAGAAAAGGGCCCATGAGCAAGACCAATATATGGGCTCTTTGCCCACCCTAGAGCTCATTAAAATGTACAATTCCACCTGCTTTTGAGGTGGAAATGGGCCCTCTTACTTCTCAGGCCCCTGTACAGCTGCCTTATAGATGTCTGCCCCTGCACAGTGCCTTACAGATATGATCATCACTGACCCCAATGGGGCTCACAATCTAAATTCCTTATCAGCATGCCTTTACAGTGTGGGAGGAAACAGGAAAACCTGGAGGAAACCCATGCAAACAAGGGAGAGCATACAAACTCCTTGCAGATGTTTCCATTGTGGGATTTGAACACAAGACCTCAGTGCTGCAACATTACAGGGCTAATGACAGTGCTAACCAATGAGCCACCATAGTGCCCATAACCTGAAATGTAGAAAAAGATGTTTTCCTTGAAATTTGAGACAAAGTCATATATTAAGGCCACGTCACACGCTTCATTTTAATGATCGATGTTGTTAGGTGATCACATGCACACGCGATCGCTAACAACATCATTCTGATTGCTGGTGAGCTGTCACACAGGCAGACTCATCAGCGATCCGGACCAGCGAGCACACTGGTATTCAACGTAAACAGCAGGTAACTAGGTGCTTCTTTACCCACAGTTTACCTTGGATACCAGCTCCCTTCGCTTGCTGTGAGGCGCTGGGAGCTCGCTGATTGCTGGTCTCCCGCAGCGATGCTGCGTGTCCAGCAGGCGACTATCGATAGATTTGTGAACATGTTCACAAATGTGCGATCAACAACTGATCATTGACAGGTGCCACACGCAACAATGTCGTTCACGAAATTGCTGCAACGTCACCAAAATGGTCACGTAGCAACGATATTGTGAATGATATTGAAGCGTGGAACGTGGCCTTTAATTTGATGTAAGATCTTTTTAAAATATTTATGTGTACGGATTAAGACACGCATAATTACAGGTCTGCAGCTGTCTGTATATATGTTTTTATTTTTATAAAATGGACAGGAAACATGGTAACACTTTCAATGCTAATAATACACATTTTTTCTTTTGATAGGTGCAGCAAGTATATCAGAACAAAGATGACTGAAGGGCGCCGGGACAGTACAAGCAGTTTACAAAGAAAGAAGCCGCCATGGTTAAAATTAGACATCCCATCTGTAACTACTACAAGCGAGGAGCCGGTTTTTGTTCCGGTATGACATAATACTGGTGATTTACTGCTTTACTACTTTGTTAGCTACAGGCAGAATACTGTGTAAAGGTGAATGCACATGAATAGAGATCATAGCGGCATGGTTTTAATATTGGATTCCAAGTATTACTTTATGGCGGGCAGTGGGCTATACGATAGAGTAGATATTCTTAACCCCAAATATTGGATGAAACTACATTGAGTTATAATGATACTTTTTTCTTATTCACTTTGTTCTTATGCTTTAAAACCAGTAAACAGACCATAAGAATAGGCAAGGTTGTTGTAATGGAGTCAAGCACGAGCAAGACTTCCTCTACAAGACGGGTGCACATCCTTTTCTTGACCAAGGACCGTATTGTTGTTAAATCACTCCCAACGGGAAATGTACATTTTTACTTAGTTGCATAATAATTCTGTACACTAATAATTGCCCAATAATTTTGCACACATTCACATTCTCCTAAGAAAGACAAAGCCTCATTATTTTATACTTTCTAAATATCCAGGTTTATTAATATTTTCCGATATACCAACAACACTTTAGTTCATTTATAATAAATTTAATCCTGAAAAATTTAAATTGCCTAATAATTGTGCGCACACTCTAGCAGTCTCTAGCGCTTAGGAGAGGGGAAGGACGTGTGCGTGTGTGGCTGTCCTGATTGCATACTTAAATGCCATAAATTGCAATGTAAAAACCTATAAGCATATATAGCCATCTCTAAAACTCATACATATTTCAGAAGTAACAAACATATCTCCTAAAATTTATCAAGGACACAGTGATGAATGTGGTTTTCCCCCTCTGCCATTTTTACACAACAAACAGCCACCCGGAGGGAAGCATTTCTGTCACCAGATGGTTGGGATCAACACAGAATGGCATAACGGTCCACATTTCGCCCCTGAACCGCAGATTAATCAACATTATCAAAAAAACATGAAGGCAAAAGCAGCCAGAGGGCCACAATTCCCATTTAATCAGCAAGAAATGGGTAGGAGGATCAACAAGTCCATACTGTTCTATTTTAGTTATGGTATACGTCTCTTTCTAGAGGATGAGAACCTGAACTTTAGTGCCAACTATTCGGAGTAGAAACCCTAAGAATCAATATCAATCGTTTAACGAGCCTTGTTATATGATGTAGGATTTAAAAGCCAAACCAGAATCTCAATTTGGGTACTACAGTGATTCAGGGTATTGCCCCTCGTCAATGCAAAGTATGAGATCTGATTTGGGTTTGTAAGAGGCTAAGACTCATTTAGCCAAATAAGATCTCATACTTTGCATTGACGGGGGCAATACCCTGAAACACTGTGACTGCAAATCGAGATTCCGGTTTGGCTTTTTATATTCTAAATCATACAGCAAGGCTTGTTAAAAAGGGTGGATATTGACTTTAGGGATTGTCACTTACAGTAGATTGCCCTAGAGGACAGCTTCTTTTCCTCAATGAAGAGACAATTAGCATATTTCCCAGGTAAATCATACACCATAAACACAATGATCCAATATATACATCATGTAGGCCCATTATACTTCGGGCCAATATTTGAGTATATTATAATTATTCTATATCAGCAGGATTACACAGGGCAATCGCAAAATTAACGAACTAAACATTAGTTCGCAAAAATAACGAGCTAAATATTTCCCAGGTAAGCATTGCGGCTTTTAAAGGGAACCAACCACCCCAAATGACCCCCCCGGACTGTTAATATGTGTCCCTACACCCAGCACACACATTTGGGGCAATCGTTTTTGCTAAAAAAACTGTTTAGTAGAAGCTAAGATATAGCTTTATGAAGTTTAATAAATTCAGCCGACTGGGTGTTACCTAGCTTTGTCCTAGTGCAGTGTTCCTGTGCCTGTCAGCCTCCTCTCCCCCCCTCCCTTCAGTGAAGCCCTTCTGTGCAAGCCGAAAATGCCCCGCCTCCTTTCATGACGTGATTTAGCCCCGCCCCTTTCATGACGCGGCCAGGCTCTTAGAGGGTGAGAGGGGCGTGCATAATTTATCAGGCAGCAGCAGACAGGCGGGGCATTTTCGGCTTGCACAGAAGGGCTTCACTGAAGGGAGGGGGGAAGAGGAGGCTGACAGGTACGAAGAAATGCACGAGGACAAAGCTAGGTAACACCCAGTCGGCTGAATTTATTAAACTTCATAAAGCTATATCTTAGCTTCTACTAAACAGTTTTTTTAGCAAAAACGATTGCCCCAAATGTGTGTGCTGGGTGTAGGGACACATATTAACAGTCCGGGGGGGTCATTTGGGGTGGTTGGTTCCCTTTAAGTCTCTACATAATGGCATGCCAGACCTGCCAGGCATGTCCCTCTCCACAAGGAGAAACCTTAGCTCCCCAGTTGTGGTATAGTATGTGAATCAGCAGCAGGAGCTTACACCTCTGCTGTTTTGGGTTAGAAGAGACCACTGGTAGTGAGGACTTCAAGGGACAGCTGATGTTGTTTTCAGCCATATAGTGCAAAGTTATGAATATGACTTTCCTAGAAACAATAAAGTATCAGTATTGAGATGTCATCTCAGATTTTCCAATATTGTGGAGATAAGATAAATCATTACTGCAGCCAGTGAATATATTGAAAAATAAATGTTCAGCGTCTGGTAGAAAATTAGTAAAATATAGTCTTTAATCCATCATTAAAAATGTAGATAAACACCATATCAAAATTGAGATGATGGTTCAAGCCTTGTGCTTCCTATACCCCCATTTAAATTTTGGTATAGTGTTTATCTACTTTTTAATGGAATAAAGGCTATATTTTATTATTTTTTCCACCAGAGGCTGGAACATTTGTTTTTCTCAGTATTGTTCCATGCTAATCAGTGTTATTTGCCACACACCGAATCACATGATACAGTGAGCTGGTTGTGTCTTTTTCTTTGTTTTAGCCTGTGACTATACTTTAGTATATTTTACTAGAACATTGAATTTTGCTGTTTTTGTTCTATTACTAAATGTCATTTAACTCTTTTAGTGCCATGCTGAATGCGTTTTGAAGTCTCAAGTCCATTCTAAGGTCCTATAGTTATCTCACCATATTAATTTAATATTTATTCATTTATATAGCTCTATTAATTCCATAGCACTTTACATACATTTGCAATACTGTCCCTTACCCGCCCCAGGGCCGTGGGGTACCCGAGTCCGGGCATTGATTTAATTGGTGATGTCACGGGCGACCTGTGCCCGGACCCTTGGCCCGGGTGGTCGCTAGAAAGGCATTGAAAAATAAAAATAAAAGAATTTGTGATGCCACCCATGTGATGCCTGCTTTTCCTCTCATCAGTCCTTTCTGCGCTCTCCTCTTTCCTTCCTTGCGTTCCCGCGCACAGAGCCCACGCCGGTCCCATGGATCCTTCTGGAGTCTATCCGCCTCTGAGCCTCCTTCGGGAGTCTATAACCTCTGGGCCTCCTACTGTAGTCTATCGCCTCTGGGCCTCCTCCTGGAGTGTATCGCTCTCTGGGCCTCCTTGACCCTATGCGGGGGCCGTAGGGGAATTATGCTGTAGTTGCAGTGACCTCTAAAAAAGTCTGTGCCACTTCCGGTTCCGCCGCTGGCGTGGCTGCAGCGGGGTGAAGGAGCTCCGCACACTAGCCTGGCATAGACCGACTTAACATAGACCACCGGCAACCCCAGCACACATCCAAGGTGCCCGACGTCACAGCCACACAACTGAGCACCGTGGATCGCTGGCTTCGCAGCTCAGGCGGCGTCGACAAATCAAAGAAGACCGCAAAGACCAGCAAGATGGTGGCGGCAGTGGCACAGAGCGCGCGATTCTAGAACAGAGAGATGCCTAGCACCCACACCATAACAGGTCAGAGCAGGAGGCTGCGGGAGAGCCACACATAAGTTCCACTATTACAACCAGCGCATGCACAGATAAAGCAGGGGGAGCTGAGGCGGACAGTGCACTGCAGGGGGAACGCAAACAACTGGCAAAAGAGATGGCTGGTTACCTGGCTGGATATATTAAATCTGCAGTGAAAGAGGCGGTTAGGGATGCCCTGGAGGAGGTGCATGAAATTACACCCCAGCATGCCAGCAGGATGAATTACTTGGAACAAAGACTATCTGATCTGGAGGATAAAGTAACCAAGCTTCAACAAGAATTGGAGACCTCCCAGAAGCAGGGGGCCTGGATGAGGGACAAGATGGAGGATTTAGAGATCAGATCCCTTAGGAACAACCTTAGGATTGTAGGGCTCTCGGAATCCGTGACCTACCAGCAACTTAATGATGTTTTTGAACAAAACCTGCCACAAGCCTTGGGAATCTCGGACAAGTGGAAAGTGGAAAGGGCGCATAGGGTGGGGCCACCTGGAGGCATCCCCGCGCGAGGCCCGGGTATAACTGACACTGTCTGTACTGGTCAACATCTCCAAAAGCCCAGACAGACAATAGCGAGGTACTTAGACTTCAAGGACAAAGACAAGATTCTGCATCTTTTTAGAGCTAGGGCCAACCGCTTATGATCTGAGGCCACAAAGTGGTTGTCTTTGAGGACTTCTCACCAGAGGTCACCAGGAAATATAAGGCCTATAGCGAAATCTGCCGTATGCTTTTTAAAAGGGGTATCCAGTTTCAACTACTATACCCAGCCACCCTCAAGACAAGAAATCTAGACAGCTCCTTTAAACTCTGGAGGGACCCCCACGGATCCTCTGAAAGCTTTCACGGCGCCTTCTGCGAGGTCCCATGGCGGATGAAGTGAGGAATTGAGGGAGAATGAAGGTGTCTCAGGAGATCCTACTCTACAACAGACATAAACCTTGTACTCAACGATGGAGGTCCCTTCTGGTCGGCATTGGCTGGATGACACCAGCCAGGTGACTTCAGTTGTTCTTGTGCGACAGCCAGAGACCTGCCCTTCTCTTTTTTTTTTTCTCTCTCTTCTAGGATACAGTGATGCTGATCCCTACCGGACAAGGCTGCACAGGGACATATACGCTGCAGCTGTGTGGGACTAGTCACACTCCGCCCTGGGACTGTGCTCACTTATTGACATGTTTTTATCCCACCTGCTGAACGTTATGGGTTTCTCTCCTCCCAAACAAGCTGGCACAATTAACGCGCTTTATAAGCCGGGCCGGTGACGATGAGGAAGTCAAAAAAGTGAGTGCTCGCTTTTTTCATGCTGAGGGGGGAGGGTGTGGAGGAATAGGGGAAGGGGTTGTTCTTGTCCTAGTTTATTCCTATGTTGAGATGTTCACGTGTTGGCTTAGTCTTTTCATATTTGATGGGGTTTAGACATTTTTGACAAATTGAAACACACCCCTGAAGGTATGACTCATAAAAACTACTGGTGGTCTCACAAGTTGTTATTCACCCAGCCAGACCCTGCGACCATGAACAGAAACAACACTAGGTATGGTTAGGATTGTGTCGTGGAATTTAAGGGCCCTTAAGACCCCGGAAAAAACAGATGATGGTGCTCAGACACCTTAAACGATTGCGGGGGGACATAGTATTGTTGCAGGAGATGCATCTACCACAGCAAGACCTGATTCGTATGCATCGATTGTGGGTGGGGGGGGGTCTACGATTCAGGTGCGAAGGGACGACAGGCAGGAGTACTGATCCTAATCAACAAATCACTGCCGCACAAGCTGATCTCGTGCCAGCATGATGATCAGGTCGTCAGGTGCAGATGGTCCTAGACACACCCAGTGGCACACTATATATATATATATATATATATATATATATATATATACATACTGTATATATATAATATATATGCCCATAACCATGCACAAGACCAATTTTTTTGATCCTTAAGCACTTCCATACTAATGAATGGCACTCATAATGTGATAATTGGGGGAGACATGAACGACGTTATGTCGGATCTCGAAAATAGATCAAAATTTGGGAGGAGCAGAGTTACCTCTTACCACCTGAGATGCACCTGGCCACTATGGGACTTTGCAAATGACCTAGCGACTCAGGACGTGTGGAGACTCCACCATCCGGTTGAAAGATAATATATCCACTACTCCCATCCTCATAATACATGGTCACGCATAGACTTGTTTCTGGTCGGCGAAGGCTTAACCTCGAGGGTCGCGGGAACTGAGGTTGCTGACTTAGTCATTTCAGATCATGCGCCCGTCACTCTGACATTACACGACACCCACCCTAGAGGACTGGATGTGATTTGGAGGTTCCATCACTTTTTACAAACTGACAAAGACTTCGCCTAGCTGATGACAGAATGGTGGACAGAATTCTTGGACAATTATCGACATTCTGGTACAGATCATACACTGTTATGGGAAACGGCCAAGGTTGTGATACGGGGCACAATTATAGCACACACCTCAATGATCAAGAAGAGGGCGACCGCTCAATTCCACAAAACGAGTAATATAATCGGTAGGCATACACTAGAATCCAGGAAAGCCCAACAGCTAGCACCAAACAGGCATGGCTGGAAGCAAAGTCTGACTTCGACAACTGGGCAAGACAGAAGGAACAGATGGGAAAGTCATTGAGAGACGCTGACTTTTTCAAATATGGCGACAAGGCGGGTCGACTACTGGCAAACCTGGCCAAAGGACGACAGAAGATGACCCACATAGCGGCCCTCAAATGACATAACGCTTCCATTACAACTGATCCGAAAGAAGTAAATGATATTCTGAGAGGATTTTATGCATCACTATACAAACCTCGTCATTTTGATCCTGTCCAGAGCCAGAGGTGGCTGCAGGGAACTAGCCTACCGATGATTTCTGGGGGCGACTTGGAGGGCTTAAACAGACCTATATCTGAGGAGGAGATCCTGGGGGTGATTGGTGGTCTTAGCATCCACAAGGCCCCTGGTCCGGACAGGTTTGGAGCTAGTCTTTTCACAATCCTAAAAAACCAAATTGTCCCCTACTTAAAGAATAAATACAATGACTTCCGGAGGGGCAAGGCCATTCCTGAGCACATGAATTTGGTGTATAATAAACTGATCCCCAAGGGTGATAAACCGACAGATGATCCAGCCAATTTCTGTCCCATCTCCTTGATCAACCAGGATCTGAAAATAATGGCAAAAATCTTAGCCGATAGACTGGCAAGGATCATTCCTAAACTGCTGGGCCCAGAGCAGGCGGGATTGTGAAAGGGAAGTCGGCAGTGGAGAACACACGGAGGTCTATGATGGTTCTAGAGGCTGTGAGGTTGGGAAGGAACAAGGGGGAAGCTCCGGCCATGGTCATGCTAGACGCAGAAAAAAGCATTTGACAGTGTGGGGTGGCCATGGCTGGAGCAAGTATTGGATAGGTTTGGCATGAAGAGGGAATTTGGGACCTTTCTGACCTCGATATATGCCAATCCCCGGGCCAGGGTTCATACTCCTGGTTTTCTGTTTGACATGATCCAATTGGGGAGAGGAACGAGGCAAGGATGCCCGCTATCACCTCTGTTGTTTAACCTTGCCTTAGAGCCACTTGCCAGATTTCTTAATTGTGGATCTTCTTATCAGGGAATCAGGCTGGGCGATAGAGAGATCAAATCAAGTCTTTTTGCGGATGACATCATCCTCTATATGGCAAATCCAAGAAGAGATCTCCCAGAGCTACTGAAAGCACTAGACGCATTTGGAGAAATATCAGGGTTCAAATTGAATAAAGCCAAATGCAAGGCTATGTTCCTCACCCACAAATCCATAGGCTATGGGAAACGGGAGGGAGGCCTCGATACTATTCATAGAATACCACTGAAGCATGCAGCGATCAAATATTTGGGAATCTATCTAGGAAAAGACACAAGGGATATATACCGGCTTAATTATTCACCCATTATCCAAAAGATATTACAGGAACTAAATAGATGGAAAGACCTGCCTTTGTCACTCTTGTGGAGAAACCACCTAATTAAAATGATAAGCTTCCCAAGGCTTCTATACCCCCTTCAAACTCTTCCCCTTCTTTTATGCCTCGTAGATGTCAACAAACTCAACAGGGCCTTTTCCGATTTCCTATGGAGGGGAAGGAGATGCAGGATCAACAAACGGAAATTAATGTTTCCACAGAGGGAGGGGGACTAGCTATGCCAAACATGGGAGGCTACAACCTAGCTTGTATCACTCGGCACATTGATAACTGGCTGAGGCGGGCGAGTAAACACTCGGACTTTGGAGTCGGGATGGTGCAAGCCCTGGGATTTGGTGGCGGTCCTGCACTCATCGAGCGTTGCGCTTGACCAGAGGGTGAGGGAGTCGATAGTCTTCCATGACACTAGACGGGCCTGAAAGGCCATACATTGCAAAATGGGAATGTCTTGGAGGATATCTAAATATTTAACACCCTGGTCACACCCTGACTTTCGTCAAGCAAAGAGAATGCCCGTTTACCACCTGGAAAGAGAATGGGATAGAAGTCTTGGGTGACCTAATGCAGGTCCAGGAGCGTAGGTGGATGAGGAGAGACAAGGTGTTTGCTAAATGGAGAGTCAACCATTCTCATGCCCTACAAGTACACGACATACGCAAGGAATGTTCCCCATCAGACCTTGACACACTCCTACCTGGAGATATATCCGACAACGACTACAAGATGAAGACATAGGAGAGGTAGACACATTCGGGGGGGGGGGGGGAGTTATTGTGTTGGGAATTACTATGTCGGGAATTAGGCACAGAGCGACGGTGGACTTGGCTACTACTGGAGTGGCTGGGTTTCGTTGTCACGATCGGGGTTGTAACAATATTGCACCTTGAATTATTATTGAGTATTGAACGTAGAGTCACATGATTTTATATCTTGCATGAATATACTTTCTATATTGTTAATAACCCAATAAAAATTATTTTCTTATTTTCAAAAAATAGTCTGTGCCATCAGGTTCTGTGGCTCGGGGATAAATGCCCGCAACGCCTTGGAGCCGGTCATCCGATTTGGACTGGATCCTTCCGTCCGGAAAACCTACCAGCACGGATTTGGGTGCACCTCAACACCCTAGGATCCCCTTCCGTTCCTGGGCCTCCCCTCCTGTGCTTCTCGCAGGGTCCCCCTCCAAGGACTTTCCTGACTAACTTTCCTGCTCTCCACAGCTCTCCTAAGCTCTTCCCACCGGGACCGGTTTCCTAGCAACAGATTAACCTATTGGTCCCCTGACCAATAGGTGTGTGGATGCGTGTGGTGAGGGTCCCCTATTGACATCCCAGTCCCCTGGTTACAGAGATACTACATACTCTGGTCTGGGTGCAGTACCCTTACATGGCATCCTGACCAGTGGGGCACCACATCCCCACTGGGGCTCATAATCTAAATATATTATCAATATGTCTTTGGAGTGTGGGAGGAAACTGGAGAACCTGGACCAAACCCACAAACAAGCAAACAAACATACCAGGACCGCAGTGCTCCAAGGCTGCAGTGCTAACCACTGAGCCACCGTGCCACCTTATATTCCTTGTTACTAGGCCATAGTATAGTAAGTCTCAACAATCACCTGTGTACATTTAGCACACAGGCTGATGTACTGGTATATACTGTAGATGCATAATTCAAAATCAAAATGATAAATCCCTCAATGGTATACAGAAAGACAAAATTAATGTAAAGAAAGAAAAAGTTAGAACATAAATCATACAGTTTTTTGTTTCTGTCCATAAATGTTCCACTTCACAATAAACAATATATAAACTGACATTTTGCATATTTGTGTTTTTATACCACCAAATTAATTTTCCATTGTTTTTTATTGAAATCATTGCCTCGGTTTTCATTGTTTTCGGTGTTTGTCAATAGTTTTCGGACGGATTATCGCCAAAAATCGAGGTATCACTGTATATTGTAGACATATACAGTACCCATTAAAAACATATTCATATGATGTGAACATTTCCTCATATTTTCATGTTTCATACACAAACTGAAATGTATTTTTTGGGATATTGAGGAATTTTTGCACTAAAAGTGTTTTAAAAAAACTACAATACATTTGTATAATAAATTAGAAATAAAAATACACAAAAATGCAACAAACAATTCAAATTTGATATTTTGATGCGGACAACTACAGAAAACGTGGGAAAAAAAGCTGCATTTCCGCCTGTGGGAAAATGTCCTACATCTTGTTTTTATTGTTAGAGGATTAACTGGAATGCCCCTTTAAGCACTTTAAAGGGAACCAACCACCCCAAATGACCCCCCCGGACTGTTAATATGTGTCCCTACACCCAGCACACACATTTGGGGCAATCGTTTTTGCTAAAAAAAACTGTTTAGTAGAAGCCAAGATATATGTTTATAAAGTTTAATAACTTGAGCCGAATGGGTGTTACCTAGCTTTGTCCACGTGCAGTGTTCGTGCTTGTCAGCTTCCTCTCCCCCTCCCCTCTCACTTTCTAAGAGCCTGGCCGCGTCATGAAAGGGGCGGGGCTAAATTGCGTCATGAAAGGGGACGGGGCTCGCTGCTATTTAGCCCCGCCCCTTTCATGACGCGGCCAGGCTCTTAGAAAGTGAGAGGGGAGGGGGAGAGGAAGATGACAAGCACGAACACTGCACGTGGACAAAGCTAGGTAACACCCAGTCGTCACGATTTATTAAACTTTATATTGCTATATCTTAGCTTCTACTAAACAGTTTTTTTTAGCAAAAACGATTGCCCCAAATGTGTGTGCTGGGTGTAGGGACACATATTAACAGTCCGGGGGGTCATTTGGGGTGGTTGGTTTTAAGTCCACTTCAAACGTCCGCTTAAAAAGCGCACATGTTGCACTGTCCGTTTTGGACATCCGTATGGCCATCTGTGTGTCCATGTGTGTCATCCGTGTGCTATTTGTGTGTATATTTGTGACATCCGTGTGACACATACCAGAAGAAAAACACATTACTGAAATTAATTTTTTTTTTATATATGTAAAAGATGTGCAAAGATTCAGTACATAAATGATAAATTATGATAGATAGAAAGAAAGATGGATAGATTAGATAGACACATATAGATAGAAAAGATACATCGATAGAAAAGATAGATTTCACAGTTAGTAACAGAAAAAAATAAATACTGAAAAAAAAACGATGTGAGGTCCCCTTCTTTTTGTTAGCCAGTCAAGTTAAAGCAGATCTGTCTGATTTACCTTGGCTGGTTCTCAACAATAGAGGACACCCCCTTTTATTCTTTTTAAATTATTGTTTTTTTAAAAAAAATAATTGAAAATAACACCGTTGGGTCTTCCCCATTTGTGACAACCAGACAAGGTAAAGCGTACATGTGCAAGCTGGTAATACCAGGGTTGGAAAGCCCATGGTTATTGGGCCCTTCCCAGCCTAAAAATACCAGCCTGCAGACACCCCAGATTTGGCGCATCCACTAGATGCGCCAATCCTGGGGATTTCTGTCAGCTCTTCCTGTTGCCCTGGTGTGGTCTCTGTAGAAGCGGATAAACCGCGAAACAGGACCTGTTGTCTGTACCTTCATGCACCCCCTCCCCGCACCTCTTCAATAAAGAAAGCACCTACGAACATACGGTGAGTGCCGCCTATTTGTTTTCTATACTTGGACTCTTCATTGAAGAAACTGAGTATTATCTGACAGAATTGCTGGGGTGTCAATACTTTTGGCCACAACTGTATACACTATAATTTCCTCTGAACCCACTTGTAGTGAGTTCATTAAGGACATGGTTATGTTAAAAATTACTATTTTAGTGGCGTGAGGAAGGGCTAGTAGAAGTTTTCTTTTAAGGACTCTTGGATTCTGGCTCGGAGCGATGGCTCGGTGTTCTGATTTTGCAATATAAGACTCTTAACAGCAATGATATATCTACTATGGTTTTTCCACTAGTCCGGTAGATTATGCTTCGCTATATAGATAGTCCCTAAATAAAATATTATATGTTTTCAAGCAAGTTATGGCTCCACTATTCCTCTTTTGATATTGCATGTTTTGTGTTGAGCCGCTGAACTGGACACCAGTGGAAACACTGGTACAGTTTTCTATATAGCCATATGGAAATTTGTTGTTTAAGCTATATAGATGTTGTATTTACTTTATGTATGACTTTATTTTATGTGTTTGACCACTTTTGAAATGTTGATTTGAGTTTCAATAAAAAAGAGATTGACAAAAAAAAATAAAAAAACATGAAGATTCGATGTAGTCCCCCGAATCCAAAGTAGTTCACAAATTGAACGTTAAAGACCTAAAAAGAAAAGAAATTAAAGAAGTAAAAACAAGAGACACCCTCATTTCACCATTTTTTTCATCTTAAAATTCCAAAACAGGTTCAGTGTAGTCCCCATGGAGATCCCACAACGGTCCCTGAATCAGATGCCCAGCGTATGGAGCCTCGTGCAGAGAGTGAAGCCCCATAGGCTGGAAGAGCAGGCACTGCCGACTCTTTCGCTGCGTTTCGTGAGAGCCAGCGAGTGTGACAAGCAGTGAGATCAGTGAGGTTGCCACAGGTCACATTCACTGGGTAACACATCAAGGAGGCAAGAGCTGGAGAGTGTGATAAGTGGTGATGTCAGTGAAGTTACCGCAGGTCACACTCGCTGGGTCACACAGCGTATAGGCAAGAGACAGAGAGTGTGATGAGCGGTGACGTCAGTGAGGTTACCGCAGGTCACACTCGCTGGGTCACACAGCATATAGGCAAGAGCCAGAGAGTGTTATGAGCGGTGACGTCAGTGAGGTTACCGCAGGTCACACTCGCTGGGTCACACAGCATAAAGGCAAGAGCCAGAGAGTGTGATGAGCGGTGACGTCAGTGAGGTTACCGCAGGTCACACTCGCTGGGTCACACAGCGTATAGGCGTGAGCCAGAGAGCCAGAGAGTGTGATGAGCGGTGACGTCAGTGAGGTTACCACAGGTCACACTCGCTGGGTCACACAGCGTATAGGCAAGAGCCAGAGAGTGTGATGAGCGGTGATGTCAGTGAGGTTACTGCAGGTCACACTTGCTGGGTCACACAGCGTATAGGCGTGAGCCAGAGAGCCAGAGAGTGTGATGAGCGGTGACGTCAGTGAGGTTACCACAGGTCACACTCGCTGGGTCACACAGCGTATAGGCAAGAGCCAGAGAGTGTGATGAGCGGTGATGTCAGTGAGGTTACTGCAGGTCACACTTGCTGGGTCACACAGCGTGTAGGTGAGAGCCAGAGAGTGTGATAAGCGGTGATGTGAGTGAGGTTACTGCAGGTCACACTTGCTGGGTCACACAGCGTGTAGGTGAGAGCCAGAGAGTGTGATAAGCGGTGATGTCAGGGAGGTTACTACATGACTCATTCTCTGGGTCACCCAGCGGGAAGCTGCCTCCAGTGCGTGTGAAAATGGACACTACTCATACTGGATAGACGAACACGGAAGGCCACCTTAAGCTTTCTGCTCAAGATGACTTCACTTGTCAGTATTAACTGAGAAGCATTGCTTAGATTATATCAGAACACCCAGGAAGCAGGCTGGGCACAGTTTAGACAAGCACAGTCTATTTTGATTCTTGCCCGCATCTAAACAATACATTCCACTAGAAGGTTATCAGTAAATACCTGCATTACCTTAGCGCTAGTGCTTGTACAGACATACAGATCAATCATTCCCTATTCATATGTGCTATATATAGTGAGAATACATGAAGTACATCATTGCCAAAGATACTTTTACTTAATAGAAAGTAAATAAAACTCAGGTCATGATCTCAGTGAAGCCCAACTCTAGAATAGAAATGTAACTACAAACTAAATTTACACAAAAAACATTGGATAAGAAAATAGTGGTGGGAGTCCTACAACTAATGTCAAAGCTTTCAATGCTCGGTAGCAGTTTTCACAGTCAACTTGCTCTTGTACACACTGCCATGATTTAGCAGTCTGCAGTCATATTGAGGGAATTTTGGCCCACGCCTGAACAACCTTTTTAGTTAAAGCATTAGCAAATTGGAATACTTTTTTTGAAATAGAAAAAATTTGGTTTGGGTCACCATTGCCATAGACCTGTAAATGTTTCCTTTTTAGTCAAAGAAAGGTATGAGGTCTTGTATTTTTTTGTCTGATGAACCTATGCTTTGATAAATGCAAGTGTGGGTTGCAATATTCAACATAAATTAGAGCAGCTGCGCTCATTTTCTTATCCTGTGTCAATACCCTGAGTGGCCAGGAGGATTAGAGGGGGCAAGAGAGCTGCACATTTCTGACTACTTTGTGACAAGACTACTCATTTTTTATGTTACGGTAGTTTATTTTTTGGCAAATTTTAGAGGCATAAAAGTATAGCATATATATCCATACTGGTTGTCACATATCATTTATTATTTATTATCTGTTAACAATTTGCACCTGTAAATAGTTTTCTGGTTGTAGAGTGCATTACATTGAGGCGGGCAGTGCCCTGGCTTTGTTGGTCCCATGTCTTTCACTGTTAGATGACAATAAAATGAGGGTCTCCCTCCTCACAGAATCTGCATTGTTAGCAAGGAGGTGGAGGATTGGACCAATAGTCATGGTAAATGAGAGAAAGGAGGAGCAAATGTGAAAGCCATCTTCCTGAGGGTCAAAACTTTAACCTGTGACCTAGTTTGACCTTTACCATACCCACCCAGTCCCCCAATTAACTTCAACATGTTTCCTACTACTTCTAATTGTTCTATTTTAAAGTGAAATTAAATGAAAAGAAAAGCTTTCAGAAGGCCTGCTTAATTATCATTTAGATGAAATCTATGGTTATAAAGCCAAAATATGCCCCCCTCTCCTCTGTCATGGGTAACACTCAATGCCTCGCTGTAGGACCACACACAAAGAGAGGAAATAAGTTCTCAAAAACAAGTTCTGATATTCAGATTGGATGCCAGGGTCACCAGCTTCCATTTAGGATTGTGGATTATGTTTCCTATTGTACAACAGGCACCACTCACACAATATAGTGCTAAAAATGGGTAGAGAAGGAAAAAACAACTATTAATGGACTTTGTTAAGACTATAATGTAGTTACAGAATTATACTTTGTCATTGTGAATAAAAATAGTGGGGGTAAAAGTCTTCAACAAATATCAGGGCAATAGAAGATTATGGGAACAGATTGTGGTTACTGTCTCAATTTATTACAATATTATTACTAGAATGTGTAATATTTGTCAGAATGACAAGTAGAGGAACAATTCTGACCATTTATGAACCTAGAAGGCCGCTGAAGAATTTGTTCCCTATTGGCTGTCAATGTGGTCTAGTGCTCTGAATGAATCACCACTAAAGCTGGCTTCACACTACCGGTTTTGGTATCTGTGTGAATCTAGTTGAATCTGAATGCACCTGCGTCAATTTTCGGCCCCATTGACTGTAAATGGGGCCACAGGTACTTGCAGGTGCATCCAGTTCTTTACAGTTCCCCCTGATCCCGGTGTCAATGTTTTTTGTGCTGAGCCAAAAACGCATTTTGGAGTGATTTTGGTCTCAGTGAACACCCGGATCCAGGACAGTGCGGGTTAAATTACAATGGGGCTCTATTGAACCTAGATGCGGCGGAATCCGGATCCTGCTGGATCAGGACGCCAGATCTGAGTTTTTGGTCTGAGTATGCCTAGAACCATGTTTGAAATGACACCCCCTAGGTGGTGTATTATTTTCCACCAATTCCAACAAAAAAGGTTCACATCCGGATGCAACTGTCTGCTCCCACAGCAGTATTATCACTGATACGTGAGATGGATCAGTCATAATACCGGTGCAGATGCATCCAGCTTGTCAATTACGGGGTAATCCGGGGGGGATGCAGGTTTTACCTCCCGCATTCCAAAAAACAGTAGTGTGAAACCAGTGTTTAATGTGAAAGATGTTATTGGGCGCTGGTTGTAGTTATTTACAAAGAAGATCATTTTTTCTTTTGTAGAATGCACAAGATTACTTTGTCTTGATAAACTCCAGGTTGGCATTTTACAGTAAAGATTTGTTGTCAGATTTGTATTTTTTTCACAGATAGAAAAAAATTATAACAGGAGCAACTGCTTGTTTACATTCTATTACATTCTCATTACTATCTTCCTAGCGCAAACATTTTATATTATATAAAGACAATTGTTTAAGGGATTACGAAGTATTGTCTGAAAAAAATGGCTGGGTAGCAGGAGATGCGACAAAGTAGAAAAATAACATATTCTTGTGTAATCACCTGGTAAATCTATTGCTCTAACTTTGCTACTCCCGTCCCATTGGCCTGTTAGCTTTCCTGCAGTGCTCATAATACTACCATGCAGTTGCATTACTTGAACCCAATAGTCCCTGGTCCAAAACTTGGACCTGTCCTCCCCCCACCTACATGTTGGTATGGACCCAGGTAGCGTTCTAAATCCTATACAAACATAAGTATTGCCCCCCTTCATTATGTGGTAATATCCCCAATCCTGTACTAAAGTCCCCGATCATGGTATCTATGTCCCCATTTTTGTATCTATCTCACCCATCCTGTTCTCTTACTTGGTATATATACCCCGCATCCAGGTTTATATATCCCCCATCCTGGAATATATGTCTCTATGTCTCCATCCTCGGCCCCTTCATGATAAAAATGTCCCATATCCTGATATATATGCCCCGCATCCTGCTCCCCTTCCTGGTAAACATGTAGCCCATCCTGATATATATGTCCCCATCATGGGCTCCTGCCTAGTGAATCTGCCTTCCATCTTAGTATATATGTCCCAATCCTGGTATATATGTTCTCCATCCTGGGCCCTTTCCTGATAAATATGTCCCCTATCCTGATATATATGTTTCCATACAGGTAAATATGTCCCCCATTCTGGGTCTCTTCCTGATAAATATGTCTCATGTCTTGCTATATATGTCTTCCATCCTTGGCCCTTCCTGGTAAATATGTCTCCTATCCTGGTAAATATGTGGTCTATCCTGGTATATATGTCTCCCATCCTAATATATATGTTCCCCATCCTTGTAAATATGTCTTTATTATGGGCCTCTTCCTAATTTAGATATTACCCATTCTGCCTCAGAAAAGCCCCAAAAGATTATACTCACCTTTCATGACTCCCATGTCCCAGAGTGTCCTCCTCTTTAGTCGGCACAGTGACCAGCAGCTGACATCAGTATGCCTGCTATGGAGATGTATGACATCACAGGCATGCAACCCCAGTCAAGTCATGAGTACGCTGAATTCAGGTATTGGCCTCTGCTTGGCCGGCACCATATTACAGTGCAGGAACCCAACAGGTTTCTGTGCAGCAATGCATTTCAGCTGGATGTGTGTCCTAGGACCCTATCCAGCTGATGTAGGCACTGAATTCATTGGGTCCCCTTCATCCCCGGGCCTAGTTACAGTCATAAACTCTGCAACTGCGATTGGTATGCTCTGGCTACCATAACCACTGAGGTTAGTCAGTTGCTTCAGCAGTCACCTACAGATAGTCAGAAAGTCAATTGTGTGAAACTTCTAAAAAAGACCGATAGGACTACTGGATCTAGGGGATTTTCCAGACTGCTCTTTTTTTATACAGACCATCACTGCAAGAAAAATATATACCATATGGTATACTTTTTTTAGGAGTCACTAGTGGAATTGGTGGGAATTTATACACGTCTGATGCCATCGTCTACGAGAGTGGTCTGTTGTCTCTGAAATGGGAGAGGGAATAGAACCTGATGGCTTCTGCAGCTCTTCTTTTAATTTGCCGCCTGATGCGATGTCATTTATGTGGCATGTCGCACAACGCCAGCTAATCAAATAATGAGTTGTGGATGCCAAGCAGTGGTAATCCTCCAATTTCAGCAACCCCAGAACACTGGTCATGACACAAAGATTGGCAATGCAAATTGAATTGCACCAACTCTAGACGCACTATTGGTGATGGCATCACAGACCTGTGTCTTGAGCTTACATGTCTGACAGACAGCTTGACTTTAATATGTATAGAGCCTCAATTATGCTATTTATTAAATGTTATTCTACCACATAGTCTGCTATTCAAGCATTTTTTTTATCTTTGACTCCTCTTTAAAGGGAACCATCCAGCAGGATTTAGGGCTATAAAGTGAAGCCAGGGCCTTACAGGCTCTGGTATACTGAGTGCAATCATACCTTCACTTCAGTGATTACATATATGATTGTAGAGAAAAGTGTTTTAAAAGTTATGGCAAAGAGGGGAGGAGTCAAACAAAGTGCGCAGCAGTGCTTCACTAGGTGGGGTTGGGTTTATTTGTATTACTCGCCTGTCAGCTCTAAACGAAACCCTCCTCCCTTCCTCTCTCCCTCCTTCCCTCCCTGTCACTACTGAATATACCAGGCACAGGACGTCTGACATCACGCATGCTCAAAGCGCAAAGTCAGGCGTTCTATGTGTTCTCTTTTGTCTCCTGCTTCCCCAGCTTCTCGCTGCTTCTCCTGTCTCTGATTGCGCAGTCACAAGCAGGAGAAGACTCCACCCCTTTCCAGTCTCTGCGTATCGCCAGCTGTCTCACAGACTGCGGTCACAAGCAGGAGAGGAGATAGATAACAGATCTGATCTGTGATGACAATAGTAGGGATCTGTCCCGGTTTCCACTCCTGCTTGTGACCGCATTCTGTGATAGGAGGCAGCTGGGGACACGCAGAGACTGGAGGGGCAGGGTCTTCTTCAGCTTGTGACCACGTGTGCTATCTCAGACATGAGAAGCAGTGAGAAGCCAGTGAAGCCGGAGAAGCAGGAGATGCAGGTGAGGGCGGGAGTGATGAGCTCAGCACATAGGATGCCTGACATTGCGCTATGAGTATGCCCAATGTCAGACATCCTGTGCCTGGTATATTAGGTGGTGACAGGGAGAGAGGGAGAGAGCAGGGTTTGGCTTAGAGCCCACAGGGGAGTAATAAAAGAAGCTCAGTCCCTCATAGTGGCGCTGTGTGCACGCTGTGCTGCACACTTCATTCATCTCCTCCCCTCTGTGCCATAACATTTATAGCAGTTTTCTCTGCAATCATACATGTAATAGTTGAAGTAAAGGTATGATTGCACTCAGGCACTGTAGGGCACTGGCTTCCCTTTACAGCCCTAAATCCTGCTAGTTTGTTACCTTTAGGCATATTTAAAAAGCATGCCTTTGTGCTGGAGTGTAACAGCCTCAACCTTAGTCCTGGCAACTGTTTTTCCTATCTATGCCATTTGAAATATCAAGAATTTAGTGATGGTAATACATTTCCATAATTTCCAATTATGTCCAATTATCTTTTTGGAAATGTTATAACAAGAGATGTTTTCTCCCATTGTACAGATTTGTATTAGTCATTGTTAAGTCATGTGGGAATTTTGAATGTGAGTGAATGACTTAACCTTGGGAGGGATCAGTAATTGATTAGAAGTTAAAACGATTATGTATCTACAGAAGGTAAAAAGTGAATGAAATGTTGGCAAAATGTTGCAATATATTATGTATTGTTTTATACTATATAATGTATTAATTTGCTGACTACAATATGTTATAAAGATCAGCACATTTAGCCTTTATTACAATAGATATGTTTCTCATTCCAGCCCATAAAGCGTCAGACATTTTTAAGAAGTGTGAGTATGCCAGTTGAGAATACTAGAATCCCTTCACCTCCTAATGACCCAAAGCGGCCAATCTTACAACGACAGACCTCAATCACCCAGACCATAAAAAGGTAAGAATGTGCTGATAAAATATTTGCTATTCTTTTATAAAATCCAGTAGCATTCTCTGAGATAATATTGCTAAATGTGTTCCATTTGAATCAAACAGTTAGAATACATATCTGATGAAGACTTAGGTTGGATCAATTGTAAAAAATATGTATACCATGGCAACCTCCAGGGCATCTGACATGAAAAAAATTAAGCAACATTGCAAATATTTTGGATCAAAAATATCCTTATAGTTCCTCTACAGACCCATATTTCTCATAGTAGCAAGCTACTGTAAAAACGTATCCATATTTTATTGTTCTGTCCCCTGCTGATGGCTGTAAATCCCAAACGCTCTAATTAACAGTCTCTTAGATAATTGTATGCTCGTACTTACCCCATCAGGGGCAACAGATTGTGTCAACTCAATCGTCACTGCAGCTGTAGAAAGACCAGGAGAAACGCTGTAGTTTTCTTCCAAATCTTGTATTAGTTACATTGAAACGATAGGTGAAAAGAATAATCTGTACAGGATTATACACATGTGTCTTCAGTAATGGCTTCTGCAGACTTAGGGTGCTTTCACACCACGATTTTTGCATTTCCGATGCTGTCCGAAAAAAATCGGACAGCATCGGACTGATTTTCGGATCCCATGCATCCCTATGGGGATCGGACCGAATCGGATGTGCACTAAATGCCATCCGATTTGGTCCGATCCGATTCTGCCCGATTTTGGCCGATTTTTTTCAGGAGAAAAAAATCGTTGCCTGCAACGATTTTTTCATCCGATTACAAAATCTGACAGACTCGGATCGGACCAAATCGGATGGCATTTAGTGCACATCCGATATGACCCGATCCCTAACATGGGGCCCTATGGAGAAGGGTCCGAGGAAACATGTGATGTCTCCTCGGACCCTATTTTACTGTACTGAGCATGCTCAGTACAGTAAAACTGCTCCTGGGAGCACAAGGGTTAAAAAGAAAAAAAAAAAAGTTTATTCTCACCTCTCCCCGAGCCCCCGCCGTCAACCGCCATCTTCCTCTAGGTTTCCGGTGGCTCTCGCAGGCTGCCGGTGTCAGCAGAGGTGTACCTCTGCTGTTCAGGACCTGCGGTGATGTCACAGTCATGTGACCGCGGGTTCACCGCGGGTGCCTATTTCGCACCCGATTCCAGGCATCAGAAGGGAGCCGATGCTGTCCGATTTATATCGGACAGCATCGGCTCCCTCAAATTCGTGGTGTGAACGCACCCTTAACTGAGGAAGAAGGAAGGGACATCCAAAGGGACTAAGGGACGAAGATAGGGACAAAATTCATACAGTCTACCCAGCAACAACAGGGAATTTCCTGATTGGAGGAAATACACAATGCAGATAAATACATACAACAGGTTGTTCCCATTTGTGGGACACAACATTTATTGCTGTCAGCCTCATGATGCTTTGGCTGATTATTCAACCAACAGCTATCACAGCTGACTCTTCTGTACACAGGAATGCTTTTCCATGTGATGATTTATATCTGGGAAAACAGAACAATAGGCAGCCCTGACTCAGACTTGTCCAATCAACAACTTCCCCAACTATCAGTCAGCTGACATTAGTCTAATGTATTTAAGGGCCTTCAGCCCCATAAAATATGAGTGAAATGCTCCCTGCAGAGCCCATTTGATAGAGCCTATACTAGTCTTATTGTGTTTAGTTGGATTTCTATAGCCCCAGGTATCTCTATGGCACTGGTAACACACAAAAAAGATACAGACTCACCACTGAACAGTGATCACTACCATCACATCTGAAAAGTGGAGATCCAGTTATCTATCGGTTTAGGGTAGTATCAGTCCATATCAGAAGAAAAAACTGGTTACTCCAATAAAAATTATAGTGCCTTTACTTTAATCCATAAAAAGAGTCAATTTTTCAAGGTACAAATGTTGATGCATCAAGAGTTTTAATTGTAACAAATATTCAGCATCTGTCCCTAAGCTTAAAAAACATTAAACCAACCCCACCCTACAATGACATCATTCCATTCATTGCATTAATTGGTTATAGCTAACATTGCATAAATACAAAGCCATGCTTCTACTAATACACCAGAAAATCAAAATAACATTTTAGTAGATATACATAAGACCATTTCAAGCAATGAGACCTAAAGGAATCCTCATATTTAACTTAGTAATCTATATTGCTTCTCTCTTATGGAGATTTCTTTCTCCAGTCACCTCCTCTTACTATTTCCGACTCTTGAAGATGAAACATATCAACGTTTGTACCTCAATACAATCACCCTTTTTATGGATTGAAATAAAGATACTATCATTTTTATTGGAATAACCAGGATTTCTATGGCACACCTGATGAGCCTTTATAGTTATACCTAAGGCAAGTGAGTATTGCTGTCTGGAAGGACCACAAACGCAAGTGTCCCAAGTGTGATATCAGAGGTGAAATGCAGACCTTCATTAATAGCACCCAGTACATTTCCTTTTGTTCTTATATGTTAATGGTACAGGATTTACTTCTTGAACCATCATTATAAGTTGCACTGTGGTATATTCATCAATATTTCTCTTTTTTCCTGGAAGGAAGCATGTCACATTTGACAGAATCAGTACGATGCCAGTTAAGGGGCATCTGGCTCGCAGGAGACCTATATATTATAGGAAACGACAAACACTCTCTACATTGTTTTGCAGGTAGTTTCTGTGCATGTAGAGTGCTCAAGTCTGCATGACTATTGAATGAGTTTTTGTTGTTGGGAGAAAATGATCATACAGTATAGTCAAAAACATTCTGGTAGATCTATTGGCTAACAAGGTTAGTGAATATTTGGCTTGGTGTGAATTAACTTTCTTGCATGTTTATTGATTTCTGAAAAATACTTCAATTAAAGATAGAGAACACACTTATTCAACCAGGGTTAACAAGAAAACGTTTGCTAGAATAGAAAAAAGTATTATTACTTTTGTACAGATTTATTTTCATAATTGTATTATTAATTGTTTTTATGCGTTAGACTAGGGGCAGGAAACCATTTTTCTGCCGAGGGCCATTTGGAAATTTCTACAATCCTTTGGGGGCCGTACAAAATTATCAACTTGAAAATTACCCGCTATATTTGGTTAAACAATCAACTCACACCTACTGTGGTGGCTGGAGCCGCTTCTCTTTGGCATGGGTGATATTGGTCATGTTGCTTCTCAACTGCTTTTCCAGGTTTCCTAGAGCCCTAGACATCACAGGAGAGGCTGAGAGTATATACCTCACTGGGGAACTGAGGCATAGAGATCACAGGAGAGGCTAGGGCATATACTTCACTGGGGAGGCAGAGTCTGGGGCATAGAGATCACTGGAGAGCTGGATTTAAAGGGCGGACAGTTGGGAAAACGCGTCTGCCAGCCTGAGCACTGCAGTTCCCAGGAATCTGCCCAGGGGCCGCATTCTGTCCTTGGGCCTGAGGTTCCCCACCCCTGCGTTAGACCAAGATCAGAGGTTATACTTAACCAATTAAATAGGCTTAAAGTTTCACATTAATGTAAGATTAATTGAAAAAAACATTAATAACAAAACAAACAGAATATAAACAAATCTTATTGGAATGATCCTAAGACAAAGCAATTTTGATTCTAAATCCCTATCTCTTTAGTGCCATAATCTAAACTATTTTCTAATATACTTGCATTAAACAATCCCTATCCTTCCCTAATTGCTCTAATTGCTTTTCTATTTTTTTCCTACTTCCTTTCTGATGACGCTTTGTTTGAGAATCCCAGTTGATAATGACATACACGAAGCGTTATCAGGGACTGAGGCTGCTGTCACTGGCACAACCTCTGTCCCCTCCCTGAAATGAATGGTCATCAGTGAAGCTTGTTTCAGGGGCTGGGCTAGTCCCTATGCGATGTGAACAATGACAGTGTCTTCTCTCTTTAGATCAACAGTAATGAACCTGCAACAGTACATTGTCAGAGTACCCGGCGTGCAGAGAACACCGCCGCCCAGCAAGTGATGTTGCTGGTCTCTAAACTCCAGGTATTCTAATCAGAGCCGACTACAGAGGGTGCCTTGACTGTGCACATCTCACAGTGCATGGCACACAAGTACTAGGCCAGCCCTAACATGAGCATCACTGATATCTTTTCATTTCAGTGACCACAGCCTCTACCTGTGATAATGCTTTGATTGAGTATTCCAGCAAGCACAGAGATTGTCATACAAACCATCATCAAAAAGGAAGTAAGGAAAAAGATAGAATAGCAAGTGTAGTTATGAAAGGATGAGGATGTAGAATGAAAATTACTTTGGCCTTTAGACTACCTCTTTAAAGGTTTTTTTTCCATAGGATTGGTGATAAATGTATCACTTCAGGCTTATTGCTGCAACCCTCACCATCCTTGAGTACCGGTATTCTCAAGTTTCGTGTGTGAACTGAACCCATAGTGCTTTCACTGTTCACTTCTCTATTTACGAAGGGAGACAGTCTTATTGGTTTGGTCCCATTGATTGGACTTCTAATATTTATACATTGCAGCAAAACCAGAGAGTACAGGGTTACATCCTAGCTCTGCAGTCTTGATTACTTGGCTAGCTTTGACTAAGGTCCAGGTCGTGTGTTCTCCTGGATCTTTCACTCTGGAAACTGCTGAGTGTCCATGCTGTATAGTGTGAATTGAGCACAGGTGGAGCTTAAAACTACAGGAGCTCAAGCTAAAAGGGACCCCGAGACTGGTAGGACTGTACCCCTTGTTTTTGAAAGTTTGCTCTAGAAAAACTGACTGTAAACGGCTCTAGTAAGCCTGCATTGACATACATGTGCCTGCTGAATTAATTGTTTATTTGCTATAATTCCTTTGTCCCCAGAAGAGGCTGTTTTGGTTGTTGACCCCCTGGGAGTTTTATGAAATTAATAAAATTGCACATTTGAAACAAGTCACATTGCATGTGTGAACAATACCTAATGCTTACATTACGGGGTGAATTCCTGTAACATTTATTATCTATTTTGTTGTGATATAGAAACTAAAGGTGCATTCAGATCCCAAACTCAGCCCATTGCCAAATACAGAGAGAATATATACAAGTCGTTCTGTGTTACTGATCTGTTTACACAGACTGACGAGTACTAATGGGAACAGAGTGATATTAATTCAATTTTTATGCCCCTTTTCAGCATTATGGACAGCATATTCACAGTATGAAGCTGTGTAAGTAACCATCATTTTTATGCCAGTATAAACTATCCTATCACCCAGTGATCAATCATTTGGTCTTTCATCTTTTGGTTGATCGCTGGGTTCTTTACATGGGCAGATAGTTGGTAGTGATCATTCTTATGAACGCCCATCTAAATACGCCTTACGTGAAGTTTATAATTGCCTAAAATAATATTAAAGGGATCCTGTCACCTCCAGAACGCCTCCTAAGCTATCAAAACATGTCCCTGCACCATCCTATCACTAATCTCACACTTCTTTTGTCTCCTAAAAGCATCCTGTGAAAGTGCATAAAAACGTTTTAATACTTACTCATTAGTGATTATAATTAGCAGGGGCTATATTCTTTAGCCCTTAGGGCGTGTTGTTTTTCAACCTCAAGGATCCAGCCCTCTCTCTGTGCTTTGCTTGTGCAGGCTTTGCCCTCCCCCCTCTCTGTCACTCACAGAATGCAAATCATTAGTCCTGCCTTCAGCTCCACATCACTGCAGCACAGAGAGGCTGGATCATTCAGGCTGCAAAACAACACGCCCTAATGGTACCTTTACACGACGCTACAGCATGCTGGAAACAACCGGGTGCTTCACGTGCACGAGCACGCACAAACGGTTACAAACGATACCCGCACCGCCTTTACACGCCGCAACAAGGTGCGCTACAGTAGGTTACATCTATCTCTGGATACACCGCTGGGTGCCACAAGTTACCTTCTGTAGCTCACCTTACCTCATTTACACGCCGTAACAGAAGGTAATATGGGCGATCCTGGTGCAGCAGGGACAACACATAGGCGTGCCATAATTGTGGATTACGAGACACTCGTACGGTGATAGGACAATGCAATAGCATCATGATTGGCCAGCCAGCGCAGGAGGCTGACTAATACATGACGCTCGAGCAATTGTGTAGTGTGACTGGTCAGCTCCTTAAATATGCCGCCCTATGCAGCGTCTACCAATCGAAACGCAGGAGCTTCCTCCAATGATCGCTGAAGGGGGGTGGTTTCCCGGAGGCTGTGTCACGCCCCAGGGGTTAACTAGGTGACGAATAAACCTTACCCTACCATACAGGCCGTAACCATCGCCTTGAAATCAACCTGTTATTGAGCTCTGCTCTGAAGCAGGTGCCTCAAGTGATGGGTGGAAACAACCGTGTTCAGACGCCGCTACAGCGGGTTGATTTGGCGGTGCAAGATACATTTCTCTCATCTACCCGGTTGTTTCCACCATCCTGTAGCGGCGTGTAAAGGTACCATAAGGGCTAAAGAATATAGCCCCTGCTTATAATGCCTAATAAGTAAGTATTAAAACGTTTTTATGCACTTTCACAGGATGCTTTTCTGTGACAAAAGGAGTGTGACATTAGTGATAGGATGCTACAGGGACATGTTTTGATAGCTTAGCAGGCGTTTTGGAGGTGACAGGAACCCTTTAACTCTATTTATACAGTACAAATATATTCTTCAGCACTTTACCATTGAGGGGAGATGAATAAACAATAAAGACATTACAAAGTAAAGGCCCCGTTACACGTAGCGACACACCAGCGATCCCGACAACGATCCATCCTGGCCGGGATTGCTGGTGCGTCGCTCTTGTGGTCGCTGGTGAGATGCCATACAGGCAGACTTACCAGTGATGACCCAGCAATATGCCGACAACCTGACGGTCGTTAGGATCTGTCAGGTTCTCGGCCGCAGAATGGGGATCACTGGTCGTTGCCCCTGTCACACACAGTGATCCATCATGCCCAGCGGGAGATCGCCGATCGAAATATGGTCCAGGCCATTCATTAACGATCAGCGATCTCCCAGCAAGGGGCCGCTCGCTGCTAAGTGTCACAGCGATATCGCTGGTGAGGTCGCTGCTATGTCACAAAACCTGTAACGTTGCGGCAATGTCGTTAGCGATATCGCTATGTGTAACGGGGCCTTAACACATAGTTACAGGAGGAGATAGAACCCAGCTTGCAAGATTACAATCTAAAGGGTGGGCCATTTATATGGATACACCTAAATAAAATGGGAATGCTTAGTGATATCAACTTCCTGTTTGTGGCACATTAGTATATGGGAGGGTGAAAGCATTACGCTTTCCGTTGCGTCCGGAGTGTCACAAATGCTTTGACTGTGCCCCCCTGCAGACCTGCGCTTCCGGGTTCCGCTCCTGTGCGCTCGGTAATGGCGGCGAAAGCACAAGCGAGCGCAAGGGCTCTGCATCTATGTGCCAATGCGCTTGCCTGTGATTGCACTTACGCTAGTGCAGGGCAGGCAAACGCAGGGGCGCATAGATGTGAAACGGTCCATAGACTTTGCTGGGATGTCATTTGAGTGATCCGTTTTTTGCAGTGCACTGCAAAAAAATTATCAAGAAATGAATAAAAAAACGCACAGTGTGAATGTAGCCTGAGAAAGCCACGTTCGATTCTCACACAAACTGCTGTGTGATCTAGTAAGTATAATTTGAGCTCATAGGATCAAAAAGAAGACCAGAGCGGTGCAGGAAACTGTGAAAGGATGCAATCGATAAGTATTTTAGTGTGGCGGCACAAAATTACATTTATGTGTAAAAGCACTTATTGTATAAACATGATGTTTGGACTGCTTCTTTATTTCTAATATTAGTCATTTTCTTCCTTCTTCTGACCCTCCTTTCATTCAACGTTTGGCTCCAGAGTTCTTCAGCCATAATACCGTAGGGTTTGGATGATCCTTGTGATTTGTGTGTGAAATGCATTTAGCAATTGTTCTTGAATACGTCTTCCCCTAATGCAGCTGATTGTTTCATATGATTAGAACGTTACTTCTCCACCCACAGTCATTTTGTGATTTTGTCAATCTTTCTCATGTCTAATGAACAAAGTTTCCATAAGGTACATTCTGGCTGATATTCTCTAAAATGTATCTATTAGTTCTAGAATATTTCATATTGCATTGGTAAAATGAAATATTTAGTGGCAGAAAATCAGTCCAAGTTATCTCCAGATGTGAGAACATTGTATTGCTGAGGTCTGTCATCACTCATCAGCATCATTTCGAGAATGCACGGTCAATATAGAGTTCTTCATGAGAACAACCAGCAGAGTTCTGTGATATAAAGTGAAGCCTGTGGCATACAGGTGGTAGGATACTGAGTGCAAGTGTATCTTTACTTGAAAGATTAGAGGCATTGAAAAGTGTCATCAGTGCAGCAAGTGATTGTCAGCGGCAGCAGGGTGTGACTATTTGGGTCAGGTCTTGTTTTTTAATACCTCCCCTGTGGGCTTGTCCGAATATGTGCAAAAATTGCTCCACCGTCGCGTCCATCTTCATATTTCCCAACGTCTGTGCACTACACAATGTACAGGCTCATCTCAATTAATTAGATTAATTTATGTCAGTAATTCAATACATAAAGTGAAATGTATATGTTATATAGAGTTATTACAAACAGAGTGATCTATTCCATGTGTTTTTTCTGGTAATGTTGATGATTATGGCTTACAGCCAATCAAAACCCAAAGGTCATTATCTCAGAAAATTAAAGTAGGGAGGATAAAGGGTTAAAAACCACGCTGCTGTATTCCATAAGACATCAAAGGGTGAATATAATATTGATTTATTAGTCAACGTCTTTCAAGGTTCCCTGAAATGCCCTGAAACATGGCAATATGGACTGAGATCTGAAGATCACTGCATGGAAGTTTCTTTTACCCTTATCTGTCTTATTCCCTTTGTGTTGTTATCGTAGAGCAGGACTAGTGTCCCTACTGCCCTGTGCACTAGGCAGGGCCAAGCTTAGGGTAAGACAGGGATAGGAATGTGATCATTGCACAGGGTGAACAAAATCCATCTAGAGACATCAGGGTAAGTACCAGGGGTTGCACTTCCTGTCTATCCCTAGCGGCAGTATTCTCCTTCCCTTCTGTCTCGTCATGCGCCATTTGACTCATTTACAGAGCCCCATAATACCTCTGCATAGAGAGAGGCTCCAAAGAAATGTACTTGTGATGAGAAACCGTTGTACGCTTATGTTTGGCTTTGTACATTTTTCAATACTAAAAGATATAATAAGAGATATGGATGGTATTTTTCTTTAGCTAATAGAAGAAGAGTTTGTCTTATATTAATTTAATGTGCCTTTAAAGAGGCCTGTCACCAGGTCCAAAGTGGTTAGTTTGTGCTCTTATTCTATCCCTGCTGCTTTGCTCAGTATGCCAGATTTTTTAAATCAGCGCTGCATTTCTAGAGATATGGGTCTTTTTATTTACGGTCCTTTACCAGAGGGGATGTGGCTTACAGGGTAATTATGCAGAACAACCTAAAGAATTGCCCCCAAAGAATCCTGTGACCAATGTCTCTTTGTGAAGGTCATGAGAATGAGTGCTAAATAAAAATGCCCAAACCTCTGGAAATGTATGGTAGATAAAAAAAAATAATGAAAAATTGATAAATTGAAATTGAAGCAACAGGAAAATAAAAAGGAAAACTGGTCATTTTTGGAATGGTGGTAAATCCTGTGCACTGTGTCAACCTGAATTAGGAAACACGTCTGTCTCTATAAGGGTGCATGCTCACGGTCCGGAAGAGCTGCGTGTTGGACATGGCTCCTCCGGACCTGAGGGAAGCCGCGGGTGGCTGCAGGGAGACCGCAGCTGCCCTGTACTCACCATGTGCGGCGGGTGCGGGGCGGCTTCTCCCTGCTGTCACCCGATGGGAGCCGCTTCTGACTCTGCAGCATGAAATGAACCTGCGGAGGAGCAGACTGCCGGCAACCCGCACCGCAGCTCCAAAGACACTGCGGGCGGGTTACACATAGTGAGGATGGGATTTCTTACAATCCCTTCCACTATGCTTATACTGTACTACGCAGCGTTTTAGACGCAGCGGCAACACGCTGCGTATACTGACTGAGCACACACCCTAAAGAACTGTCAAAACTGATGTTTGTCGAAACAATGCTTGTTGTGAAGACCTGTCAGATGCTAGTCTGTATGATAAATCATTCCTAGATGATAACATATGATAGGTACACTTCTTTTTACTGCTGACAGTGTATGAAAAGGAAATGTAGTATGTTTGACGTTCTTAAGCATATTGTAGCTGCAAGTAATCAGCATTCAGGAATTTCTCACAGCTGGCAGTTGGCCTAGATCATACAGCACATGACCATCATCTAAATGCCATACTGAAGGTCCTGAGAACAGGACAATGAATAGTTTACTGAAGCATACATATATAACAACTGTTGTATCATGTACATTACATCAGGGGTTTAGTCTATAGTTTGCAAGGATTAGCGAGTATGCATTTACTATTACTGCACTGTATTTTTTATAAATCAGATAATAAACAAATGGGCATTGAATCTTCACCTTCACAGCTAAAATTTTGTGAATGATACCTAGATATCTTTAGTCTTTAATTGTCTGCCATATTTTCTGGTCATCATAATGGGAGACCCAGACAATGGGGTTTAGGGCTCCGCCCTCCGGAGGTCACACTAGGTACTACAAGTTTGTAGACACCGCCTCCTCCGCATATAAACCCCCACCGTAGGAGAAATCCTCAGTTTTAAACTTAGTGTGCTCGGAGGATCACGCTTTGCTTGCACTTCACTGCATTCTCACAGCTTACGTGATGGCGTATGAAGACAAGGTAATTGGTCCCGGTCGGGACCCTCGACAGTCTCCCCGCTCACCCTTTGTGGAACACGCTGGTGGAGGTACCGGAGGGCTTTTAGCCTGGACACTTAGCTGTTCTCCCGGTACGCTGTCGTGCTTTCCCCTTTCCATCCCTCTGTGGAGGCTCTGGATAGGGGGAGCCTGGAGCCTTGCACAGCTCCGCTCCGTCCGAGGCCTCCCTAAATGGTGCTTACAGACCGGACGGAGCCAGCCCAGTCCGAGGCCTCCCATTATGGTGCTTACATTCCGGACTGGTGCTGTACCCCCGTCCGAGGCCTCCCTAAAGGTGCTTACAGACCGGACCGGCACTAAGGCCCCTTGTGGTCTCATGTGTGCCTGGGGGTAGTGTCTGTCACTTTGGTGGCATGGCACTCAGACCGCGCGGTTACCCTCGGGTCCGCGGTTCTGATAGTGTACCCTGTGCTGGGGTCACTCTGGCTGACCGCCCTGTGTGTCACAGGGGCTGAAGCTGCAGGCTGCTGCTGTTTGTTTTGTGCGGGCAGTCTGTGTGTGTGTATGTGTATTACTTCACACTCTTTTCCCGCGCTGCGGGCTCTGGCACCTCCATTGCTGAGGCAGCCTGGAGGGGGAGGAAGCAGCTCTTGTGATGACTCACTGATGGGCGTGTTTTTTGTGTTCTCCCGCGTGTTCCTGGCCACGCCTACGTATTCACAGTCGGCGGCCATCTTCTCCCTCACTTCCCTGCTGGGATCTGGCTGCAGCGTGTGTCTGCACTCTCAGGGAGACCGGAACTCGCGGAGGTCACACAATTACACCGCTTCCTCCTACCGCTTCTAGCGGTCGGTAAGCCACCGGGTTCCCCGGTTTGTTTGTTTACAACTTGGCTTATTCCCCTACTGTGGAGATGTCCTCAGTAAGGAAGCATGCTGCTAAGGCAGCAGATGTCACCATTACCTGCGCTACATGCAACGGTTCACTGGTGGAGGGGTCCTGCAATAATTGCGGGCGCCCGGAGACCCAGACAGTTACTGCAGAGTCAGGATCTGCGGGTCTGTACCCTGAGGCTCGGCTGATCCCAGGGACATGGGAAACGCAGAGTAAGATAAATGAATCTCTGCTGGCCCAGATGTCCTCCATGTCGCAATCCCTGGAGGCTCTTCATAGGAGGCTGGAAAACCCAGCTACTCCTCCTAGTTACCCCCGGGTGTCTCTTACTTCTACTGTGAGACCCCCTAAGCGAGCTCGTGAGGCCTCTCCAGAGCTCCAGGCTCCCTCTGAGGAGGAGCGTTCCTCTGATGGTGAGGAAGATGATGGGGGTTCTACTCTTGGGTCTGTCTCTGAATCTCCAGATGGGGTTGAGGATCTGGTGTCCTCCATCAATGAGACTTTACGTCTGGTCACTCCTCCCGAGGAGGTGACTGTGCACCCCAAGGAGGTCTATCAATGGCTGCGGCCGGAGGCTAGACCAAGTGGAGCCTTTATGGACCACACTAATTTTGGAAGGGTGATTAGAACACCCAGGTTACATCCTGGGCGGCGTTATGTCCGTAAAGCCAAGGACCTTCGCTTTCCCTTTCCTCAGGAGGTGCTTCAGGAGTGGTCGCAGTCCCCAAAGGTGGATGCTTCCATGACCAGGATTGCTGCACGTTCCTTATTTTCTGCCTCTGATAGCTCCTCATTGAAGGATGCTACGGATAGACAGGTTGAGCAACTCGCCAAGTCATCCTACGAGGCTGTGGGCTCTTCATTTGCCCCTAATTTTGCCACGGTCTGGACCCTACAGGCGATTACCTCCTGCCTGGATGGTATCTCTGACCTAGCTAGGTCCAGCCCAGAGGTCCTGGCGCTTTCCGACAGGGCGAAGGCTTACGCGGATTACGCCAGGACGGCAACTTTGGAAACTGCCACTCGCTCGGCTGTGGCTTCCGCCAATGCTATAGCGATCCGCAGGTTGTTGTGGCTGCGTCTTTGGGACTCAGATGCCACGTCTAAGAAGATTTTGCAAAATCTTCCATTTTCTGGTGACAGGCTCTTTGGCACCGAGCTGGACAAGCTGATTAAGGATTCTGCTGAGTCTAAGATACCGCAGAATAAGCCTAAGCCACGGTATACCGTGAAAAGGAACCCAAAGCAGTGGTCCTTTCGCCCCAGCTCGCAGTCATCAGCAACGTCCACTCGCACGGACCGTGGGGGCAAGCCCTCTACCCAGTGGCGCGGCAAAGGTCGCCAAAAGAAGCCGGCAGGGGCAGCAGCTGCCACCCCCAAACCCGCTTCGGCATGACTCGCTCCTTCATCCTGTCTCCCCACAGGTGGGGGGCCGACTGTCTCTCTTTCAGGACAGGTGGCTACTCCACGTCCAAGACCAGTGGGTCCGAGACGTAGTCTCAAGAGGCTACAGGATAGAGCTGACGTCACAGCCGGTACAACCGATTCCATCGGTCTGTCCCATCCCCAGACAAGGCTCAGGCTTTTCACCTGGTGTTGGAGGGTCTCCGCAGAGACGGAGTGGTGGTCCCAGTGCCCACGGGAGAGAGGTTCAGGGGTTTTTACTCCAACCTCTTTATCGTCCCAAAGAAGGACGGCTCTTTCCGTCCGGTTCTGGACCTAAAGTTGTTCAACCGTCACGTGTTGGTTCGGAAGTTCCGTATGGAATCCCTGCGCTCCGTGATCGCGGCGGTGTCACAGGGGATTTCCTAGCGTCCATCGATATCAGGGACGCTTACCTTCACGTGCCCATTGCACCAGCTCATCAGCGCTGGCTGAGATTTGCAGTGGGGGAAGAACACTTCCAATTTGTGGCACTGCCGTTCGGGCTAGCCTCGGCACCGCGAGTGTTCACAAAGGTGATGGCCTCCATGATGGCTCTCCTGCATGTGCAAGGACACGCCGTCATTCCCTATTTAGACGACCTGCTGGTCAGGGCGCCATCGGAAGACCTTTGTCGGGTGAGCCTGGAGGCGACCATGAAGTCTCTGGAACAGTTCGGGTGGCTTCTCAACATTCCAAAGTCGACCCTGGTCCCGACCCAGTCATTGACATATCTGGGCATGGACTTCCACACAGACTCAGCCCTGGTGTCCCTACCTCAAGCCAAACAGCTTGCGATCCAGTCAGGAGTACAGACGGTTCTTCTGTCACCACAATCTTCCCTACGGGGATTGATGAAGCTGGTGGGACGCATGGTAGCGGCGATAGAGGCGGTGCCTTTCGCGCAGTTTCGCCTCCGACCTCTCCAGCTGGAGATTCTTCGCCGATGGGACAAAAGGACGATCTCTCTGAATCGGCTAGTGACGCTGTCACAATCGACCAGGGACTCCCTGCAGTGGTGGCTCCTGCCACATCACCTGTCACGGGGTCGATCCTTCCTAAAACCGTCATGGTTAGTGGTGACCACCGACGCCAGTCTGAAGGGCTGGGGGGGCGGTGTTCTTACACCACAGGGCTCAAGGCCTCTGGACTCAGTCGGAGTCGGCGTTGCAGATCAACGTACTGGAGATCAAGGCGGTCTATCTGGCGCTCCTAGCGTTTCAGACCTTCCTGTCGGGACGGCCCATTCGGGTACAGTCCGACAATGCGACGGCCGTCGCCTACATAAATCATCAGGGAGGGACCAGAAGCGCTCAGGCCCTCGCCGAAGTCCACCGCATTCTAGCATGGGTGGAGGAAAACGGCTGCCTGATCTCCGCAGTACACATCCCAGGGGTCGAGAACTGGGAGGCCGACTACCTGAGCCGACAGGGGATGGACGCCGGAGAGTGGTCCCTGCATCCAGAAGTCTTCCGGGACATCTGTGGGAGATGGGGCGTTCCGGACGTGGATCTGATGGCCTCACGGCTGAATCATCAGGTGCCACAATACATGGCGCGGTCTTGGGATCCTCAGTCTCTGGGGCGGATGCCCTGATCCTGAGTTGGTCCAGCTTCCAGCTGCCATATGTGTTCCCGCCTCTGGCTCTAATTCCCAGGGTTCTGTGGAAAATCAGGACAGAATGCAACAGAGCCATTCTGGTGGCTCCAGATTGGCCCAGGAGGTCCTGGTACCCGGACCTGTGGCAACTGTCAGGCGGACACCGGTGGGCTCTCCCAGAACGCGCAGATCTACTCGCGCAAGGCCCGTTCTTCCACCTCAATTCCAGGGCCCTCAGATTGACTGCATGGCTCTTGAGGCCTGGCTGCTGACATCCAGGGGTTTCTCTCCTGCGGTTGTTGCCACAATGAACCGGGCAAGGAAACCTGTCTCCAGGAAGATATACCACAGAACGTGGAAAATCTTTTTCTCCTGGTGTTCCTCTGGTGGTCGCTCACCGTGGCCTTTGTCCATCCCGACATTGCTGGCTTTCCTACAGTCGGGTTTGGAGTTGGGATTATCCCTTGGCTCTCTGAAAGGTCAAGTATCGGCACTTTCAGTGCTGTTTGACAGGCGATTGGCGCTTCTCCCGAAGGTCCGTCATTTTCTGCAGGGGGTGTCTCGGGTGGTTCCGCCTTACAGGCGACCTCTGGACCCTTGGGACCTCAACATGGTCCTGGCGGCGCTGCAGAAACCGCCGTTTGAGCCTCTGAGAGACATCTCTCTCTCTCGTCTGTCCCAGAAAGTGGTCTTTCTGGTGGCGATTACGTCTCTGAGGAGGGTCTCAGAATTGGCTGCACTTTCGTGCAAGTCACCTTTTTTGGTGGTTCACCAAGACAAGGTGGTGTTGCGTCCACGGCCTGAATTCTTGCCGAAGGTGGTTTCCACTTTCCACCTAAACCAGGAGATTGTTCTCCCATCATTTTGCCCCGCTCCCGTTCATCAGGTTGAGCGCGACCTCCATACTCTGGATCTCGTGAGAGCTGTACGCATTTATGTGTCCAGGACCGCCTCCTTTCGGAGTTCGGATTCCTTATTTGTCCTCACGATGGGTCGCTGTAAGGGGTCCGCGGCTTCGAAGTCAACCTTGGCCAGGTGGATCAAGGCTCCCATTCAAGAGGCATACCGGTCTTCTGGCTTGCCTCTCCCGGTGGGGTTGAAGGCACACTCTACAAGAGCTGTTGGTGCCTCATGGGCCTTGCGACATCGAGCATCTGCTCTCCAGGTGTGTCAGGCGGCCACTTGGTCCAGCCTGCACACTTTCTCAAAGCACTATATGGTGCATGCCCATGCCTCTGCGGATGCAAGTTTGGGCAGGCGGGTCCTCCAGGCGGCGGTTGCCCACCTTTAAGGGGGTCCGTGTATTATCCGTCTTGTTGAGGAACTCTTCCCGCCCTGGGGTATTGCTTTAGGACATCCCCATTGTCTGGGTCTCCCATTATGATGACCAGAAAAAAGAGAATTTTGTTTACGTACCGTAAATTCTTTTTTCTTTAATCATCAATGGGAGACCCAGCACCCACCCAGTTGTTCCGTTGCATGTTTGCATTTAATCTGTTCTCTGTTGAGACAGTGTTTTCCGGGTTGTTCAACCGTCTGGGCACGGCATTCTTCCCGATGTTTCGGGTGTGGTTAATTTTCTCCTCGCAGCTTATAGACTAAACTGAGGATTTCTCCTACGGTGGGGGTTTATATGCGGAGGAGGCGGTGTCTACAAACTTGTAGTACCTAGTGTGACCTCCGGAGGGCGGAGCCCTAAACCCCATTGTCTGGGTCTCCCATTGATGATTAAAGAAAAAAGAATTTACGGTACGTAAACAAAATTCTCTTTTTCCCTAATGTTGTATTCACAGCATTGTCATTCACATACTCTAGTGGGAATTTGATAATTGCCTCCGAGACCAAATTTATAGTTCTAAAACTTTACATAGAAAACTTGGACGGCTTCACACTGCAGCGTGATCCGGTCCAGTGCTGTCCGGGATGACCCTGACAGCCCCGGACTGGATCAGCACACAGGACTGGGGGCTAATATGCCCTCCGGTCCGGTGTGTAGCCATACGCAGCTGCAGCCGCTGACATGTCAGGACCGCGGCGCCGCTGTCCTGACTTATCAGCAGCGGGAACTGCGTGCGGCTGCACACAGGATCGGAGGGCATATTAGCCCCCCAGTCCTGTGTGCTGATCCAGTCCGGGGCTGTCAGGGTCATCCCGGACAGCACTGGACCGGATCACGCTGCAGTGTGAAGGCATCCTAAACATAGCTTTAAGTAGTTAAAAGTGTGTTTCATGTGTGAAATTGTAAGATATGTTCCAAGTAAGTACAATTTTTCACAGGAAAGACTAGAAAAGAAACCAGAACATTTTAAAAGATTCTTGGTACATCATAATGAATTAATGAATCAATTAATTAGTTAAATCAGGAAAAAAACGCAAGTGTGAAAGTGCCCTAAGGGATAGGTAAATGTTAGGCGACCGTCACACACTACGATTTTGTGTGGGAACTCAATAACGATCTCAGGGGTGCGCGCTTGTGGACAACATCATTAGTGAGGTGTCACATGTATAGATAACGTTCAGGACGCAGCAGCGATGTTACGTGCAAGTATCGTTTGCATAACCAGCGATTGATGCTTGTCAATGATGTGAATAGGAGAAATCATAAAGGAGATCGCGGTGTCACACAGAACGATCCAGCAGATTGGATGATCAAGATTGTCTGATATGGGGTCTGGTTCTCATATCTGTGATTAACGATCTGACCACTTATCGCTAGTCAGATCGACCTGTCACATGCAACAACATCGGTGCAGCGACTGAAAATCTGCGACGTTTCAGCGATATCTTTACAGATATCATAGCGTGTGACGGCCGCCTTAGATTGATAGCTAGATCATAGATAGATGATATTTAGCTAGCTAGATAGATTGTCTAACACCCACAGACTTGTTGTGCAGGCCTGTAATAGATAGATAGATAGATAGATAGATAGATAGATAGATAGATAGATACTTGAAAAAATGCTGCAGCACTCCGTCATTAGATGTATCTTATGCCTTTATTACGGCCTCCAATTCAGTGTTCTTCTTTTCTGCAATGAAAAAACAATCAATTAAAACCAACAGGTTAAATTAGGTGCTTGACAAACAGTGACTTGATAACATGCCCACAGATTATTAAAGGAGATGGTTTTACACATAACAAAACAGGAGTACATTATAAAATAAATCAGTTTTTAACATGTGCATCAGACCATGTGTTATACTTGTTAGAATGCCCATGTGGCCTGTACTATGTTGGCGAAACCACTCTGGAATTTAAGGTGAGGATGAGCCAACATAGGTACAGTATTAAAGAGAAAATATTAAACTTGCCAGTCTCTAAACATTGGGTAGACGCCAAACATAAAGAGAAAGATCTAAAAGGGAGAGAATTATTGATGCTGTACCTAGAATGAGAAGAGGAGGAGATAGGGTGAAAATCCTTAAAGAAAAAGAGTTGCGATGGATAAAAACACTGGGCACTTTAAAGCCGATGGGACTAAATGTTGAATATAAGCTCAATGTTGTACTCTAGGTTATTGCCCCAAGTCCTCGGTATACATCAAGTCACTGTTTGTCAAGCACCTAATTTAACCTGTTGGTTTTAATTGATTGTTTTTTCATTGCAGAAAAGAAGAACACTGAATTGGAGGCCGTAATAAAGGCATAAGATACATCTAATGACGGAATGCTGCAGCATTTTTCAAGTATATACAAGTGCTGAGAAGACAGATGAGCTGATTTGCACCCACTGGGCAGTGCTGCTGATAGATAGATAGATAGATAGATAGATAGATAGATAGATAGATAGATAGATAGATAGTACAGCTATTAACAAAATAAATACATATTTAAATAAAAAAAATATGTGGGTCTCCCCTCATTTTTAACAACTAGCAAAAGTAAAACAGACAGTGTTGACATGATATTATTAGGCTAGGTAGGTCCATGGTTATCGGGCCCTTCCCACCCTAAACATACAGCCCACATCTGCCCCAGGTGTTCAGCATCACGAAATGCTCCAATTCTGACCCTTTGCCTTGGCCCTTCCAGATTGCAATCAGGGCATTGGTTTTTGGGGTTGACGTCAGCTGTATAGTGTCCAAAAACACAGCTGGCACCAAGCCCTGGTGTTAGTAATGGAGAGAAACATTAAAGCACAGACATTAAAACATGACACTTACCCTCATTCACCTTGAATTTATATAAAATAACAATCACACGCATGTCCGACGTAGCCCAGTGAATTCAATGATGTCCTAAAATAACCCGACAAAAAAAGTCTATAGAGACTCGTTCTGATGCTACATAGACTTTGCCAAAAGCCAATTCCGGTTCACACTTTGCTGCATGAGACTCGGCGACACTGAAGAGCGGTGAGTAATGTTATGGCTCTTCTAAAGATCCAGGTCATGAACAGCGCAGCGTGGCATGGCGACTCTGAAGAGCAGTACAGTTACTGTTGTCACCGCTCGTCAGATGTGGTGGGTCTCGGTGCAGCACAATGTGATCAAGAAGTGGCTGCTTGCGAAATCTGTGGACTGTCAGAACAAGGCTCCATAGACTTTGTTATTCTGATTCACTGGACTGTGATGGGCCTGGATGATATATATTTTTTAATAAATGAGGGTAAGTGTCTTATTTTATTTGTGTTTTTATTGTTATGTTTTTTTCTTTTCAGGTTTCCTTTTGTGAACTACAATGGATTTGCTGGACTACAGTATACTATAGTATTAAAGTCAATGAGGCGGAAAATAC
Organism: Allobates femoralis; assembly: GCA_033576535.1. Classification (NCBI taxonomy): domain Eukaryota; kingdom Metazoa; phylum Chordata; class Amphibia; order Anura; family Aromobatidae; genus Allobates; species Allobates femoralis. Next base: position 157,776,071 of record JARQOC010000011.1, on the reverse strand, counting down.
TCAGCACACCAGAAAATAGCACCTGTGTAGGTTCTTCACTTAAGTCCTCACAGAGACAGCTTGAAAACTGGGTTGCTCGTCCATGAAGCTGTATTCAAATTTGTATGAGAAGAATGAAGAACGGCACTCACCAGTCTTCTAAGTGCAGATTTTTATTGACGGTGTGGGGTACAGTGGTGCAAGGTTGGGGGGAGGGGGGGACCCGAGATGTCAGACTACGGCTTGCCCTTTCGTGCTCTTTGCACTTCCATGGGTTCTGTACACAACGTCAATAAAAATCTGCACTTAGAAGACTGGTGAGTGCTGTTTTTTAGTCTTCTCATATACATTGTAATATAATATTACTCACAGCGTTCTGCTTTACCTTTGCTGGTTATAATAAGTTAGCTGTAGAGCCTGTCGTTGGCCGGGCACAATGCCATTATATGATCGTAATGCCCATATATGGTAATATCACCCGTATATGGTAATGTATGAACGTGTGTATATGTGTGTATCATAGCTCTGCCCCCTCCCAGTAGCTCTACTCTTACACATAGCCACATCCACTCCACATAGCCACATCCACTCTATATTCCTCTGCCCCTACGTATAGCCCTGCCCCTTCATAGACTCATCCCTCCACATAGGCCCAGGGCAGGGCTATGTGGAGTGGGCGGAGCTATGATACATACACACATAAACACACTCAGCTTTATATATTAGATGCGGGGACCCCTCCATAATTTTTTTCATTTAAATATTTATTTCTTTGTTTAATATCTCTACAAGCTATCTAAAAAAATAGCAAAAATGTGGGCAGCACTACCAACAAAATACATACAGGTGCAAAATAATCCTGAAAAGGCAGTGTCCAAACCTTTACCAATATAAGAACAAAAAACAAGCAGCACTCCATTAAATCAAGGGAAAAAGGTGGATTTTACTGCTGTATTCTGGCCACAATGGATCAGTAACATCCACCTATTTCACTTGATTTAATGGAGTGCTGCCTAGTTTCTTTCTTTGTACAATCTATCTAGCTATCTGTTTATTACAGGCCTGTACAACATATGACCTGTGGGTTTTCTGCTGCCCGCGGACCTGATCAAGAGACACTGCCCCTTTTGTTCCTTCTTCCTATATTCAAATGTATTTGTCCCGGGGCTGGAGCAGAGGAGTGCCTTTCATCCGCAGCCCCAACGTGCAGCAGTGTGATGAATTGAGTGAGGACTCTATGACCTCATCACACTGCTGCTGGCACTTCAGCACTGAGGCGCAGAGGTAGGAGACGACGCACTCAATAGTAAGCGCTCCATCAAGAGCCAGAGATTAAATGCCTTGTCATTTTGGATAGAAGTGGGGAGGAGGGTTATTGTTACTGTGACAGCAGATAATGTGAAGACAGCTGTGAAAGGGCGCACAATTTTGCAAGTGGGGAATAGTTTTTCAGAGCGGCTGTGTGAAGTCTATTTTCAAAGAGGCTGTGTTGGGGGCTATTTTGGAGAAGGGCAGTGTATGTGCGAGGGTTTTGGCGAGGGGTTGTGGATATTTTAGAGAGGCAGTGTGTGTGGGGATATTTTGCTGAAGAGCAGTGTAAGAGGATATTTTGCACAGACAGTGTGTAGGATATTTTGCTGAAGAGCAGTGTGTAGGGATATTTTGCACAAGGACAGTGTGTAGGGATATTTGTGAAGAGCAGTGTAAAGGATATTTTGCACAAGGACAGTGTGTAGGGATATTTGTTGAAGAGCAGTGTAAGAGGATATTTGCACAAGGACAGTGTGTAGGGATATTTTGCATGGGGCAATGTGGGGGATATGTACATGGGAAATGTGGGGGATATGTTACAAGAGGCAATGTGGGGGATATTTGAGAGGGCAATTGGTGATAATATGCCAGAGGGCATTGTGAGATATTTTGGAGAGGGGCAGTGTGTGTGGCGTGTAGGAGTTTTGGAAAGGTGCAATGTAGTTGATATTTTGGAGAGGTGCATTGTGTGAAGATATTTTGCAGAAGGGCAGTATGAGGGGATATTTTACATGGGACAGTGTGGGGGGATATTTTGGAGAAGGGCAATTCTTTGCAGGGGGCATTGAGGGGGTATTTTGGAGAGGGGTAGTGGGGAGGATATTTTAGGGATGGGAAGTGTAGGTGCAGGTGAAATTTTGCATAGGGGCAGTGTAGGGAGGATATGGGTATGTTTTACAGAGGGGCAGTGTGGGGTATTATGAGGAGGGACAGTGGGGGAATATTTTGGAGACCAGTGTGTGTGTGTGTGTGGGGGGGGGGGGGGGGATATATATTGCATAGGAGCAGTGTAGGGTGATAATTTATAATCTCTCCAAATCTTCAAATTCTTAAAACTTGGTTCTGTTGATGTAGTAATGTACTGAGTGTGGTTCTGCTTATGTATTCATATAAGTATTCCTTTACATTTTTTGTGGACCTCGAGATTGGGTCAGCATGACAATGCGGCCCTCAAACCAAAAGATGTTTTGCACCCCTCATCTTATCTATCTATATACGGTATCTATCTCTCATCTTTAACACATGAATATCAGTAATTTTTAATGCATTTAATTCTGGTGCATGTCACATAGATGTCATCCATTTGCTGTATGGTTCACATCAACACATGGCGTGTGGTCCACATGGATACGTGGTCATGTACGCAGCACCATAGATTTTAATGGGTGTGTGGGTAAGTATCACCGGCACGTGTGAGAACAGGACGCCATGCATACGGAAACACTGACGTATAAGAGGGACCTGAGATTACAATACCGACTTACTCTGATGAAAAGATTTTTTTTTCATTATTTCAGATGCCGAGATGACATGAAAATCTAGTGTGGATAAGCCTTTAGTCTAGTTCAAATCCATTGAGAAAGTGTGTTCTTTTTTTGACTTGCAGCTAATGTTGTTGAAAACATCCTTATCTTTACTGATATTTTTGACAGCTGGACTCAATAATAGCTGGAGTCAATGAGATGAAGGGAAATTGGGTTTATAAATAACTCAATAACTTTTTACTGGCAAGTCTGGATTTTCTGTACTGCAACCATGAGCCCAGTGAGATGTTTTTTGCTTGACCATTAGTATTTATATACTGCGAGATATTTGCATTCACTCCTATGGGGAACATCATGAGTATCTTTCTTATTGCTACCAATGTTGCTATAACTTCTTACCATCTTTTTTGTAGGGGTACTGCTGATTGGTTCGGAGTAAGTAAAGACAGTGATACCACTCAGAAATGGCAACGGAAAAGCCTTAGACATTGTAGCCAGAGATATGGAAAGTTAAAACCACAGGTTATACGAGAAATGGACCTTCCCAGCCAAGATAATATCTCTTTAACCAGTACAGAAACACCACCTCCTCTATATGTGGGACCAACTCAGTTTAATATGCAGAAGGTACAGTTTATGTGAATGAACTGTATACATCATCAAGTCTTTGTTTTATCTTTCTACATGATAACAAGTATTTGCGTATTTTCAGATAATAGACCCTTTGGCACGAGGGCGTGCTTTCCGGATGGTGGAGGATACTGATGGCTACAGTATGCCACATACTCCCATTACTCCAGGAGCAGCTTCTCTTTGCTCATTTACAAGCTCAAGATCTGGATTCAATCGATTTCCCAGAAGGCGAAAAAAAGAATCTGTGGCCAAGATGAGCTTTAGGGCAGCAGCTGCACTTGTGAAGGTAAGGACTCCTACATTCCAGGTATACTCTGCACCAATGGATCTAAAAATGCTTTAAAATTAGGATGAAAGAGACAATGGATCAAAAGAATAAAATGTCAATAATTATGTGTAAGTTTACAGTGCTAGATCTTAGTGTAGTACATACACTGTAGTAAGTTAAAGGGGGCTAAAAAAATAAAGAACTGTGCTGCCAATAACATAATAATGTATGGAGAAAGAACTGTACTGCCAATAACAAGCTACTGTATGGAGAGAGAGCTATACTGCCAATATCATGATACCGTATGGAATGAGAACATTGCTGCCAATAACAAGATACCGTATGGAAAGAGAACATTCTGCCAATAACAAGATACTGTATGGAGTGAGATCTGTACTACCAATAACATGATACTGTATGGAGTGAGAACTGTACTGCCAATAACAATATACTGCATGGAGAGAGAACTGTACTGCCAATAACATGATACTGTATGGAGAGAGAGCTATATTTCCAATAATCATGATACCGTATGGAATGAGAACATTGCTGCCAATAACATAATAATGTATGGAGAAAGAACTGTACTGCCAATAACATGCTACTGTATGGAGAGAGAACTGTACTGCAATATCAATGATACTGTATGGAGAGAGACTGTACTGACCAATAACAAGATACTGTATGGAGAGGAGCTATACTGCCAATAACAAGATACTGTATGGAGAGAGACTGTACTGCCAATAACATGATACTGTATGGAGAGAGAACTGTACTGCCAATAACATGATACTGTATGGAGAGAGAACTGTACTGCAATAACAGATACTGTATGGAGAGAGAACATGTCTGCCAATAACAGATACTGTATGGAGAGAGAACTGTACTGCCAATAACATGATACTGTATGGAGAGAGAACTGTACTGCCAATAACAATGATACTGTATGGAGAGAGAACTGTACTGTCAATAACAAGATACTGTATGGAGAGAGAACTGTACTGTCCAATAACAAGATACTGTATGGAGAGAGAACTGTACTGCCAATAACAAGATACTGTATGGAGAGAGAACTGTACTGCAATAACAAGATACTGTATGGAGAGAGAACTGTACTGTCATATACAAGATACTGTATGGAGGAGAACTGTACTGCCAATAACATTGATACTGTATGGAGTAGAGAACTGTACTGCCAATAATCATGATACTGTATGGAGAGAGAACTGTACTGTCAATATCATGATACTGTATGGAGAGAGAACTGTACTGTCAATAACAAGATACTGTATGGAGGAGAGAACTGTACTGTCAATAACATGATACTGTATGGAGAGAGAACTGTACTGCCAATATACATGATACTGTATGGAGAGAGAACTGTACTGCCAATAACATGATACTGTATGGAGAGAGAACTGTACTGCCAATACAATGATACTGTTTATGGAGTGAACTGTACTGCCAATAATCATGATACTGTATGGAGAGACGTGAACTGTACTGCCAATAACATGATACTGTATGGAGAGAGAACTGTACTGCCAATATCATGATACTGTATGGAGCGAGAACATGTGCTGCCAATAACATGATACTGTATGGAGAGAGAACTTACTGCCAATAATCATGATACTGTATGGAGCGATGAACATGTACTGCCAATAACATGATACTGTATGGAGAGAGAACTGTACTGCCAATAACATGATACTGTATGGAGCGGAACTGTACTGCCAATATCATGATACTGTATGGAAGAGAACTGTACTGCAATAATCATGATACGTATGGAGCGAGAACTTCTGCCAATAACATGATACTGTATGAAACAGAACTGTACTGTCAATACAGATACTGTATGTGAGGAGAACTGTACTGTCAATAACAATGATACTGTATGGAGAGGAACTGTACTGTCAATAACAAGATACTGTATGGAGAGAGAACTGTACTGTCAATAACAAGATACTGTATGGAGAGAGAACTGTACTGCCAATAAAAGATACCATATGGAGCGAGAACTGTACTGCAATATCATGATACTGTATGGAGAGAGAACTGTACTGCCAATAACAAGATACTGTATGGAGAGAGAACTGTACTGTCAGTATCATGATACTGTATGGTGAGAGAACTGTACTGCCAATAACAAGATACTGTATGGAGAGAGAACTGTACTGTCAATAACAAGATACTGTATGGAGAGAGAACTGTACTGCCAATAACAAGATATGTATGGAGGAGAACTGTACTGTCCCAATATCAAGATACTGTATGGAGAGAGAACTGTACTGCCAATAACAAGATACTGTATGGAGAGAAACTGTACTGCAATAACAGATACTGTATGGAGGAGAACTGTACTGTCAATACATGATACCTTATGGAGAGAGAACTGTACTGCCAATAGATACTGTATGGAGAAGAACTGTAACTGTCAATAACAGATACTATGGAGAGAGAACTGTACTGCCAATAACAAGATACGTATGGATAAGAACTTTCTGCCAATAACAGATACTGTATGGAGAGAGAACTGTACTGTCAATAACAGATACTGTATGGAGAAGAGAACGTACTGCCAAAACAAGATACTGTATGGAGAGAGAACTGTACTGCCAATAACAAGATAGTATGGAGAGAGAAACTGTACTGCCAATACAGATACTGTAGAGGAAGAGAACTGTACTGCCAATAACAGATACTGTATGGAGAGAGAACTGTACTGCCAATAACATGATACTGTATGGAGAGAGAACTGTACTGCCAATAAAAGATAAAACCTTTGGAGGAGGATCTGCCAATAACAAGATACTGTATGGAGACGAAACTGTACTCAAAACTATATCGATTGTAGAGAGAACTGTACTGCAATACATGATACGTATGGAGGAGAACATATGTCATAACAGATACTTTGAAATAACATGTACTGTATACATAACTGTATGGGAGAAACTGTACTGTCAATAACAAGATACTGTATGGAGAGAGAACTGTACTGTCAATAAATGATACGTATGGAGAGAACTGTACGCAATAACAAGATACTGTATGGAGAAGAATGTACTGCAATAACTGATACTGTAGGAGAGAACTGTCTGCCATAACAAATGATACTATGGAGAGAGAACTGTACTGCAATAACAAGATACTGTATGGAGAGAGAACTGTACTGCCAATACATGATACTGTATGGAGAGAGAACTGTACCATAACAGTCATGATAGATACTGTATACAAAACTGTATGCAATAACAGTACTGCAATAGATAACTGTATGAAAAACTTACTAATGAGAGAACTGAACTGTCAATAATGATACTTAGAAAAGAACTGTACTGCAATAACAATGAATATGGTGAGAGAGAGAATGTCAATAATGATATGAAGGATGAGAAATCATGTACTGATGAAAAAAGTACTGTATAAAGATACTGTGAAAACTTAGTCAATGATCTTATGGGAGAAGAATACTACTCGCATATACAGATAGTGTATGGAAAAACTGTATGGAAATAATGTACTATAAGAGTATGAGAGACTGTACTCAATAACAAGATACTGTATGGAGAGAGAATGTACTGCAATAAAGATAGTATGGAGAGAGAACTGTACTCAATAACAAATATATGGAAAGAGGAGCAAACATGTACCATAACAAGAACTGTATGCAACAGAAAGTATGGAGAACTAGTAATAACAGATACTGTATGGAGAGAGAACTGTACTGCCAATAACATGATACTGATGGAGAGAGAACTGTACTGCAATAACATGAACACTATGAGAGAGAGAACTGTACTGCAATACAGATACTGATGGAGAGAGACTGTACTGCCAATAAAATGATACTGTATGGAGAGGAGTACTGTACGCAATTAACGTACGTTGGGAGAGAACTGTATGCAATAACAAGATACTGTATGGAGAGAGACTGTACTGCAATACAAACTGTATGGAGAGGAACTGTACTGCAATAACAGATACTATGAGAGGAACTGTACTGCATAACAGATACGTAGGAGAGAGAACTGTACTGCAATACAGATACTGTATGGAGGAGAACTGCTGCCAATACAGAACTGTATGGAAGAGACTTACTGCAATACATGATCTATGAGAGGACTGTATGCCATAAAAGTACTGTATGGAGAGAGAACTGTACTGCAATACAGATACTGTATGGAGAAGACTGTACTGCCATAACAAGTACTGTATGGAGAGAGACTGTACTGCAATAAGATACTGATGGAGAGAGAACTGTATGCAATAACAAGATACTATGGGGAGAACTTCTGCAATAACAAGATCTGTATGAGAGAGAACTGTATGCAATAACAGATATGTATGGAGAAGACTGTTGCAATAAAGTACTATGGAGAAGAACTGTACTGCAATAACATGATACTATGGAGAGAGAACTGTACTGCAATAAGATACTGTATGGAGAGAGAACTGTATGCAATAACAGATCTGTATGGAGAGAGAACTGTATGCAATACTGATACTGTATGGAGAGACTTCTGCAAACATGATACTTGGAGAACTGTACTGCAATAACATCTGTATGAGAGAAACTGTATGCATAAATACTGTATGGAGAGAGAATGTATGCAATATATACTTATGGAGAGAGACTGTATGCAATAACAGTACTTGTGGAGAGAACTGTACTCAATACAGTACTATGGAGAGAGAACTGTATGCCAACAGATCTATGGAGGAGACTGCTGCAATAACAGAACTTAGGGAAGAACTCTGCCAAACAGATACTTAGAAAGAACTGTATGCAATAACAGATACTGTATGGGAGAGAACGTAGCAATACATGTACTTGGAGAGAGAACGTAGCAATACAGATATGTATGGAGAAAACTGTATGCAATACAGATACTGTATGGAAGACTGTCTGCAAATATATGTATGGGAAGACTGTATGCATAACAAGTACTGTATGGAGAAGAATGTATGTCAATACATGATATGTATGGAGAGAGAATTTGCAAAGTGTTGGAGAAATGTACTGTAATAATAGTTGAGAGAGACGTTGATACATGTACTATGGAGAAATGCAATAAGAACGTATGAAGACTGTATGTCAAGACTTATGAGAGAATGTAGCAATACAATGTGGAAGAAATGTATGCAATACAGACTTATGGAGGAGAACATACAGTTAAGCCAAAACAAATTGGAGAACTTCTGCATAAGATACTGTAGGAGAACTGTACTGCAATCATATACGTATGAGAGAACTCTGCAATACAAGTACTGTATGAGAGAGATGCGCACATGATACTAGGAGGAGAACGTCTGCAATACAGATACTTGGAGAGAGAACTCTGCAATAAGTACTATGGAGGGAACTGTCTGCAATAAGTACTTGGAGAGAGAACTTATGCAATAAATGATCCTATGGAGAGACTGTACGCATACATACTAGAGGAAACTGTACTGAATAAGATACGTATGGAGAGAACGTATGTCAATAAAGTACTGTAGGAGAGAGAACTGTATGCAATACATGATACTGTATGGAGAGAGAACTGTACTGTCAATAACAGATACTGTATGGAGAGAGAACTGTACTGCCAATAACAAGATACTGTATGGAGAGAGAACTGTACTGTCAATAACATGATACTGTATGGAGAGAGAACTGTACTGCCAATAACATGATACTGTATGGAGAGAGAACTGTACTGCCAATAACAAGATACTGTATGGAGAGAGAACTGTACTGTCAATAACATGATACTGTATGGAGAGAGAACTGTACTGCCAATAACATGATACTGTATGGAGAGAGAACTGTACTGCCAATAACAAGATACTGTATGGAGAGAGAACTGTACTGCCAATAACAAGATACATATGGAGAAGAACTGTGCTGCCAATAACAAGATACTGTATGGAGAGAGAACTGTACTGCCAATAACAAGATACTGTATGGAGAGAGAACTGTACTGCCAATAACAAGATACTGTATGGAGAGAGAACTGTACTGCCAATAACATGATACTGTATGGAGAGAGAACTGTACTGCATACAATTTGAAAGACTGCCAATAACATGATACTGTATGGAGAGAGAACTGTGCTGCCAATACATGATACTGTATGGAGAGAGAACTGTACTGCAATAACAAGATACTGTATGGAGAGAGAACTGTACTGCAATAACAGATACTGTGTGGAGAAAGAACTGTGGTGACAATAACATGATACTGTATTGAGAGTAAATTAGCATATTGGCGATGATTCTGTTCCAAACATTGTTTATCTTGCTGTGCAAACTGGTCAGGAAGTGGGTATTAGTCGTCTTGCATATATTTGTATACCCCTCATTTATTGGCCTAAATTCGGCCTACGTAAGCGTATCATTTCCCCATCAACGTCTATTGTAAGTTGACTTTGACTTGGAGCAATAAATTGTGGGAACCAGGAAAAGTAAGCAGTCCTCTATTCTAAATGTATAGAATTAAAATGTAAATCAGTATGTAAATAAGTTTTAGGCGGAAATACCCCACCTTATGTTTGCAAGACTTTAATATCCACCTAGATCAGGAGTGAGGAATGTTAGTCTGCCGGGGGGCATTTGGAAATTTCTACCATCCTTCGAAGGTCGCACAAAATGATCAACAAAATTACTGGACTATATTTGGTTAGAAAATCAACTCTCCCCTACTGTGGTGGCAGGGGCTGCTTCTCTTTGGCGTGGCTGTGATAATAGGTGATATTTCTCATGTTGCTTCTCTGCTTTTCCAGGTTTGCTAGGGCTATAGACATCACAGGAGAGGCTGGGAGCATATATGTCACTAGAGAGACTGAGACTGGGGGATAGAAATCACTGAGGAGCTGAATTTCACAGGCAGGCAGTTGTCAAAAAGTGTCTGCAAGCCTGAGCACTGCTCCCCAGGAATGTGCCCCAGGGCCGCAGAAAAGGCCATCGAGGACCACATGCGGCCCTGGGGCCTGAGGTTCCCCACCCCTGATATAGGGCATAACTGTTATAATACTATTTGGTTTGGTGACTTCCTATTATGTAAGTAATTTGTGTTATGCTTTAAAAAAATACAGGGGCGCTCAGTAAAAGAAGGTACATTACGAAGAATACAACGAAGAAGCTTTACCCCAGTTAGTTTCCTTGAAGAAGACACTATGGACTTTCCTGATGAATTAGATACATCATTTTTTGCACGGGTGAGAATAATTTGACTTTAACTTTCTTAAAGAGTTTTTTACCAGGCTATTTGCGCTCCCAGAGGTCTATGATCCAAAGCTTCTTATAATTTCATAAAGAGTTTTTTAATATTTCTTAAGAAAAGCACATACAACGCGTTTCGACAGTATAAAATGTCTTCCTCAGGTATATTGTTACGCAAGTGAACAAGACCTAAAAAAGATCGGTGCGCTTTCTTCCTTTCCTTTTCTTCTACCAGAAACTTTAACTTTCTTGCAATCTAGACATCTCTTTCATTAATTTAGCAAGTTGCAAAACACTTTGTATGGTGAAGAAGCCCAATATATGGACCTCTGTCTATATATTTTATATTAATATGCTGTTGAGCGTCAAAGTGTTCTGATCTGTGAGAGAGATTTTCAACTTTTTTCGTGCCAGACAATACATTTATCAATATTAATAAAAACTAATAAATATAGCCAATGTTGTATTGTAAATAAATCAGTACATCCTTGTTTTAGGACAAGATGATGATTTTTAGCATGCCATGTCCTCACTGTATTGTATATTTATCAGGAAGGAGCTCTTCATGAAGATATGTCAAGTTATCCTGATGAAGTCTTTGAATCTCCTTCCGAGGCTGCAATCAAGGAGGCCGAACAGAACACAAAAGCAGAAGACACCGTGGAGCGAACTGGAAGTGCCCTGGACAAAAGTGAACTAGAGAAAAGCCACTTGATGCTGTAGGTGAACATCTGAAGGTGGAAAATACATGTGAAATTATAGAAGTCAATTCACAGAGAAAACATCTCTTGTCTATGTGCATATGCATGCTGTAGGGAATGGTCCCACTCTTGGGACCTACAATCGCCAGAAACTCATGCTCCGGCTTAACTGGTCTTTCCTTGTATTACATGATTAGTCTAAGTTTACATGTCCAGTAATCATCTGTCTAAAAGGGATCCAACAGGACAAGCAGAATTGTGCAGACACAACAGGTGAAAAAACTAAATTTCAGTGGATCATTTTTTCAACATTGAAGTCTATAAAATAGATATGTCTGTTTATCTTCAAATTGAAAGAGATCATTTTTTTTGCTTGCTGGATTAGTTTCAAACAGTGGATCACCGGACATGTGAACGTATTAGCCTTACATGAACAATCGTTCATCCAAATAACTGCAATATACTATAACATTTCGCCTCTAAGGACCATTGAAGGGGAATCTGTCAGCAGAATTTTGCTATGTAAGCTGAGGACAGCATGCTGTAAATGTTAACAAAACAAAAAGCAATTATGCTTATCTTATCGGTGTGTATGTTTTTTATATTTAAACTAATGACTTTAGTCAAAGTCACACGCATGGGAGTCCGACATGCACCTGCTGTGATTGACACTTCACAGTTAATGCGCAATCTCTATTGAGAATCTGGTGTTGGCGGGGCAGCTCTCCCAGTTCTGCTGTGTTCTTGAAACTAACATTATTTGATTGTATGAGAACGACTTTAACCAATAATCTATGTGATACGTCATTGGATTGCCTACATTATGCTGCTGTCAGATGAAGTAGCAAAAGCCTGCTGAGGGGATATTGTATGGCTGAGTGCACTTTCCTGTGTAACCATCAGATCTTTGCCTTTATTGATAAAGACAGACTCCCTTCAATCAGCTGATCACCAGGCCAACATAATCTCCAGAACTGCAGCCTTTATAATACAGTTGTATCTTCGTGAGACAACGCTTCTAACATGGCAGAGTTGATGCCAAAATGTGTAGCCCTGAAAATCAATCAGATCTATACATTTGAGTAGGGTTGTTTCTGTAGCAGGAGCTGGGATGTGAGCAAGTTCCATCAGCAATAATCTACCTGATCTGATTATAACATTCAGTACCTGTGGGATCATCCCAGAAATGTATTAAATGTGTTTTTATTTGTTTTAATTGGAATTCTTGTTGATAACTGAAGTGACCCCCATTATACTATATCAGAAGACTTTAACCCCCTACTTGATGGGTGATGTATATGTTTCATATGTGTTATGCATTGTCCCCAAATAGCCTTGATTGCTGTAGCTTAACCATTTAAATTGCACTGTCAATCACTGATAATTGTATTCAAATAGTGCACTGGGCAGTGCGTGCGTGCGCTAGTTACCCTATCTTCACCATGGTGTAACCATACTTCTTTGCCCATGGGTTGTCCTGGAAGTTGGGGCCGGCTATTTAAATACTCATAGCTTCCTGCCTGTGGCTGGGCTTTATACAGGAATGTCTTTTTGACTATATATTGCAATGCAGTAGTATTTCAGCAAATAGCACAAGTAATGAAGCTATAGTAGGTTTAAGGGGACTAAAAAAATAAAGGAAAAAAATATTGGTTTAAAAAAAATCTTAAAATTTAGATGCCCTAACTTCAAAAATAAAGTAATAAAACAATACATATGCTTGGCCTCTAAAGTAAAAAAAAATAATTAATCTGATCAATAGACAATTGTTTGTTTTTTTTTTTTTTTTTTTTTTTTTTTTTACAAATCTCAGAATTTTTTTCAAATCACTCAAATAAAATCCAAATATTATACATGTTTGGTCTGTCCATAATCTTTCTGATCTGAAGAATCATGATGCCAGATTATTTTTACCGTGCAGTGAACATCATAAAAACAAAACCTCAAAAAAATGACAAAAATGTGTTGTTGTTTTTCTATTTTACTTAACTTAGAATTATTTTCCAGTCTTCCAGCACATTGTATCCTATGATAAAATGTGTCATTAAAAACTGAAACTTGTTTTACATAAAAAAAACAAGGTATTGGTCTTGAAATAAGGGTAGGGAAAAACAAATGCATGAAATAGAACACTCCGGCTAGGTGTTAAAATGAAAAACGTGCCTAGTTATGTATGGCTACATCCTCACATGTATGTATCTTTATAGTTTTAGTAAACTGCGGGGGACAAACAAGCACAATAGGGTTTTACCCAATAAAAAAAGAATAATAGAGAGAGCAAGACACTCATCTTACAGGATTGTGTCACTCACAACCAGTAATGAAAGCGACATATAGGTACTGCACCGTCCACAACCCTAAGACAAAAGGTAGTGTATAAGGACCAGGAGAAACATGGATCAATCTGCGCTGCTGTAGGTAGATACACAATCAGGTATGCTGAATGGTAGATGAAGGGTGCGTTATTCTACATGTTTCGTAGTGATAGCCCCATTTCTTCAGGAAAATCACCAAATTTACTAAAAAAGAAGTATGGGTATCACTTCGAAATGTGTAGAATAAAGCACCATTTGTCTACCATTCAGCATACCTGATTTTGTACCTATCAAGTAGAGCAGACTGATCCACATTTCTTCTGGTTCCTATGTACTACCTTTATAGATATTGTAAGATATATTTCTCAGGAAACTAGCATAGCTGGCTGACAACTCCTGCAGCTTCAGCTATGGTGGCTACTTTGATTGTCATCCAACTCTTCGGGAAATAGCAATTGCTTGGCGTAAGTTTATATATATAGTGGGGGAGTCAATATAATCCTAAAGTCTGCCAGGGCTGATAAACCCACTCACAACAAAATATGCATGTAAAATTGAATTTTTATTTTACATATAAATAATGCAAGAATTAACAATGGATGACAACAGGGGCGGGCTGGCCCAGGTGGCAGGGGGGCAGGTGCCCCCTGGGCTGGTGGTATAGTCCACATTTCGGGCCGCCCCTACAGAAACGGGCCGCGGGAGTCGGGAGTCGGCCGGCGCGGCGATAGCACATGACGCTGGAGGTCCGGGATTAGGTAAGGGCTGTGGCTGGCTGACAGCACACCCCCCCCCCCCCCCGGTCCTCAAGTCAGGCTGACAGCACACCCCCCCGGTCCTCAAGTCAGGCTGACAGCAAACATAGGTCCTCAAGTCAGGCTGACAGCACCCCCCCCCCCCCCCCCCTCAAGTCAGGCCGACAGCACCCCACCCCCGGTCCTCAAGTCAGGCTGACAGCACCCCCCCCCCCGCCCGGTCCTCAAGTCGAGGCCGGCAATGGAAGTCTGCCACCCGGGTATAGAGGCTCCAGCCAGCCCCTGGATGACAATAAAGGACAACAGAGAACAGATATCAGGTGGACAGATACATATATCAGTGCAGTTTATATGATAATACCTAGAGTGAACTCAGTATCCTATGTACAATATATGTATTGTGCTAATGAAGAATAAAATCAATCATATATATGTGCCAAGTCCAGAAGCACAAGTTCATATACGGCTACTTCCTTTAATACAACTTCGCTGATGTCAATCCCTTCTAGCGAATTATTTAATAAGTGTGTAAATTATTATCAATACTTATGTTACAGGATAAAAGCATATGATGAAATATGCCTCTGTGTATACAATTAAACAGCAGATAGTTATCTAGATATTACAAGTTGATATATACAGTCATGGCATTTTGAGAATGCTACAAATATTAATTTTAACAAAGTCTACTGCTTCAGTTTTTCTAATGGCAATTTGCATATACTCCAGAGTGTCATAAAGAGTGATCAGCTTAACAGCAATTACTTGCAAAGTCAATATTTGCTTAGAAAATGAAGTTCAATCCCCAAAACACATTTCAACATCATTGCAGTCCTGCCTTAAAAGGAGCAGCTAACATCGTTTCAGTGATTGTTCCATTAACACAGGTGTGGATGTTGAAGAGGACTGGGCTGGCGAACAATCAGTCATGATTAAGTAAGAATGACACCACTTGACACTTTAAAAGTAGGCTGGTGCTTGGTATCATTGTTTCTCTTCAGTTAACCATGGTTATCTCCAAAGAAACACGTGCAGCCATCATTGCACTGCACAAAAATGGAAGAGTATCGCAGCTAGAAAGATTGCACCTCAGTCAACAATCTATCGCATCATCAAGAACTTCAAGGAGAGAGCTTCTATTGTTGATCAAAAAGGCTCCAGGGGCCCAAGAAAGACCAGCAAGCGCCAGGACCGTATCTTAAAACTGTTTCAGCTGCAAGATCGGACTACCAGCAGTGCCGAGCTTGCTCAGGAATGGCAGCAGGCTGGTGTGAGTGCTTCTGCACGCACAGTGAGGCGAGACTCTTTGAGCAAGGCCTGGTTTCATGGAGGCAGCAAAGAAGCCACTTCTCTCCGAAAAAACATCAGGGACCGACTGATATTCTGCAAAAGGTACAGAAGGTGGACTGCTGAGGACATGGGGTAAAGTCATTTTCTCTGATGAATCCCCTTTTCAATTGTTTGGGACATCTGGAAAACAGCTTATTCGGAGAAGAAGAGGTGAGCGCTACCACCAGTCTTGTCTCATGCCAACTGTAAAGCATCCTGAAACCATTCATGTGTGGGGTTGCTTCTCAGCCAAGGTAATCGGCTCACTTACAGTCTTGCCTAAAAACACAGCCATGAATAAAGAATGGTACCAGAATGTCCTCCAAGAGCAACTTCTCCCAACCGTCCAAGAGCAGTTTGGCGCCCAACAATGCCTTTTCCAGCATGATGGAGCACCTTGCCGTAAAGCAAAGGTGATAACTAAATGGCTCAGGGAACAAAACAGAGATTTTGGGTCCATGGCCTGGAAACTCCCCATATCTTAATCCCATTGAGAACTTGTGGTCAATCATCAAGAGACGGAGGACAAACAAAAACCAACAAATTCTGGCAAAATGCAAGCATTGATTATGCAAGAATGGACTGCTATCAGTCAGGATTTGGTCCAGAAGTTGATTGAGAGCAGCCAGGGAGAATTGCAGAGGTCCTGAAGAAGAAGGGTCAACACTGCAAATATTGACTTGCTGCATTAACTCATTCTAACTGTCAATATAACCTTTTGGGACTCATAATATGATTGCAATTATATTTCTGTATGTGATATAAACATCAGACAAACACAAATAAAAGCCAGAGGGCAGCAGATCATGTGAAAATATCATTTTGGTGTCATTCTCAAAACGTTTGGCCATGACTGTAGTTTTATAAGACTGCCTAATTTGTTAATAAAGGGTCAAAAGACCGGACAAAGTGCAAGAGAGCAATGTTATAGCATGCAAACAAAGGTAGTTAATTACCATAGGAAAGAAAGTAATATATATGAGCCTGCAAAAGCTCAATTTATAGAGAGAGAAGGAATAACAGGTTGTAGCAAGGTTTGACCAGAAAAGGAAAGCCCACAAAAAGAGCTACAGTATACCCGAACACATAGATCAAAACAGTTACATGAATTACATGAGTATGATTTACTCACACATAGAGCCCACCTGACCCCTCTGACGTACGTTTCGGACACTGCCTTCCTCTCTCTCTGTCAATTACCTACCTTTGTTTGCATGCATAACATTGCTCTCTTGCACATTTTCCAGTCTTTTGACACTTTATTAATAAATTATGCAGTCTTATAAAACTACCGTATATACTTGTGTATAAGCCGAGTTTTTCAGCCCAAAAATTGGGCTGAAAAGTCTCCCCCTCTGCTTATACACGGGTCAGTAGGGTGGTGGGGGCTGTGTCCGGGGCTGGGGAGGCTGGAGGAGGCTGGGGAGGCTGCTGTATGAGCGGCCCCATCACGTGGGGCCGCTCATTATATATGCACTGCTTCCCCCTGTCAATCAGCAGCAGGGGGAAGCAGTGCATATCTGGCCCCCAAATGCTGGCACTCGCCCCCCCCTCTGTGTAAGGGCCCCCCCCCCGCTGCTTATCTTACCATCCCCGGTCTTCTGCACAGCGCCGGTCCTCGGTGCTCCGTCCTCCATGCTCCGTCCGGCTACATCTGGGATCCCCGGCCGTCGCAAGCATATGACGTCATCATGCGATGGCCGGGGATCCCGGATACAGCGAGGACGGAGCACAGAAGACCGGCGCTGTGCAGAAGACCGGGGATGGTAAGTTAAGCAGCAGGGGGGGGCGAGTGCCAGCATTTGGGGGCTGCTGTGTACCCCTGGGGGCTGCTGTGTACCCCTGGGGGCTGCCGTGTACCCCTGGGGGCTGCTGTATACCCCCTTGGGGCTGCTGTATACTCCTGGGGGCTGCTGTGTACCCCTGGGGGCTGCTGTATACCCCTGGGGGCTGCTGTGTACCCCTGGAGGCTGCTGTGTACCCCGGGGGCTGCTGTATACCCCTGGGGGCTGCTGTAATTAACCCCTGGGGGCTGCTGTGTACCCCTGGGGGCTGCTGTATACCCCTGGGGGCTGCTGTATACCACTGGGGCTGCTGTATACCCCCGGGGGCTGCTGTATACCACTGGGGCTGCTGTATATACTGGTGGGGCCTGTATGCCACTGGGGCTGCTGTATATACTGGTGGGGTCTGTATATACCACTGGGGAGGCTGCTGTATACCCCTGGGGCTGCTGTATACCCCTGGGGCTGCTGTATACCGCTGGGGCTGCTGCATACCCCCGGGGCTGCTGCTGTATATACTGCTGGGGCCTGTATACCACTGGGGCTGCTGTATATACTGGTGGGGTCTGTATATACCACTGGGGCTGCTGTATATACTGGTGGGGTCTGTATATACCACTGAGGCTGCTGTATATACTGGTGGGGTCTGTATATACCACTGAGGAGGCTGCTGTATACCACTGGGACTGCGGTATATACTGCTGGGGCCTGTATATGCCACTGGGGAGGCTGCTGTATACTACCACTGGGGGGGCCTGTATACCACACTGCTGGGGGCTGTATACCTGTGCTGGGGTCCACCCTCGGCTTATACACGAGTCAATAGGTTTTCCCAGGTTTTGGGGGCAAAAGTAGGGGGGTCGGCTTATACACGGGTCGGCTTATACACGAGTATATACGGTATGTATCAGCTTTTAATATCTACATAACTTTCTGCTGTTTAATTGTATACACAGAAACATATTTGATCATATGCTTTGATCCTGTAACTTGCACATAAGTGTCGATTGTAAATTACATTCATATTAAATAATCCACTAGAAGGGATTCACATCAGTTAAGATGTATTAAAGAGAGTAGCCATATATAACTTGTGCTTCTGGCCTTGGCACAGATATATGATTGATTTTATTCTTCATTAGCACAATACATATATCGTACATAGGATACTGAGTTCACTCTATGTATTATCATATAAACTGCACTGATATATGTATATATGAATCGTGTCCACCTGATATCTGTTCTCTGTTGTCTCTGTTGTTCTTTATTGTCATCCATTGTTAATTCTTGTATTGTTTATATGTGAAATAAAATTCAGTTATACGTGCATATTTTGCTGTGAGTAGGTTTATCTGCCCCAGCAGACTTTAGGATTATATCTTCAAGAAATAGATATAACAACTTCTTTCTTCAGATTTTCTGTAGCATGGAAGAACTCACCAGCTATTAATTGCAATGTAAGAATTATTATTATTATTATTCATTATTATAGCACCATTTATCCCATGGTGCTTTACATGTGAAAAGGGGCATACATAGACAAGTACAATAAATATGAGCAATACAAGGCACACACAAGTACAAAAGGAGGGAGGACCCTGCCCGCGAGGGCTCACAGTTTACAAGGGATGGGTGAGGATACACTAGGAGAGGGTAGAGCTGGTCGTGTGGTAGTTCAGTAGACCGAGGATCACTGCAGGTTGTAGGCTTGTCGGAAGAGGTGAGTCTTCAGGTTCGTTTTGAAAGTTACCATAGTGGGCGAGAGTGTGATGTGTTGGGGTAGAGAGTTCCATAGTATGGGGGAAGCATGGGAGAAATCTTGTATACAGTTGTGGGAAGGAGAGATAAGAGGGGAGTAGAAAAGGAGATCTTGAGAGGATCGAAAATTGCGTGTAGGTAAGTACCGGGAGACCATGTTACAGATGTATGGAGGAGACAGGTTGTGGAAGGCTTTGTATGTCATGGTTAGGCTTTTGAACTGGAGACTCTGGACAATAGGAAGCCACTGAAAAGATTTATATAAAAAAAGGCCCAGCGCTAACTCATACCCCTTATCAATGGCATGTAATAAAGATCAAATATTCCGTAGTATAGTTAAATTGACTAGTGTATAAAAATTTAAATTTTTTTTCTTTTAAAGTATGGCAATATACATTAATAGAGTAGGTGGTACACTCCCTTCAGACGTGGGGGTCCGATATTGGTGAGACCTGATCTGAATACTGATAGTTGGATCCTTAGTGTCCTAAGAATATTAATAATAATACCATGGGTCAGTGTAACTCGTGGACTCAACTTGGTTTTACTGGATGGGTATGCACTAAATATTACCTTCTGTTTTTGCAGTCGACTTGATGATTTATAACGAGATGACTTAGCTTTAATGCCAGTGAGGTACTAGGGAATGGAATAATAACTTTTACTACATTGGTAAATTAAATGCCTGTGGTACTATTATGTTACCTTAATGGTACCTTTACACGCGGCAACATTTCTAGGGTGTCAACAGGTAACTTACTGGTTGCAGTGAAATCATGGAGACAAGGTTCTATCTTGTTGCTGTGTACAAATGGAATAATGTCTCCATGATTTCACTGCAACCTGTAAGTTACCTGTTGACACCCTAGAAATGTTGCCGCGTGTAAAGGTACCATTACTGGTGGATCAGGGTTTAAATCCTGGATGTGCCAAACCGTTGGGTGAAATCTAGACCACCGTTGATCTTCTGGGTCGGAAGGGCCTTGTTTGTTTTGAGCAGTGTCTCTATGGCAGCAGGGGTTCAGCTATGGTACCTGCTCTAAAATAGGAGCATGATGACAAAACACTTTATTACCACTATAAATTATCTCTTATGTCAGGGCAATCCACTAATCAAAAAGTTCTACCTTGTAGATTTCACCAGTCATCATGTAGTTCTGGGGTGTATCTTTTTGGTGAGTAGGTAACAGCATCTGGACAAAGACAGTATTTACTGATTACCAATAAGTCTTAGACAAAGACAGTAAATAGTGTTATCCTTAATCCAAGTGTTGGTATTAGTAAGGTTCTTGTGTGGTTGTTATGTGATGTTCCACCAAGGTAAACATGGCGAAGAGGCTTATAGGGTTTACCTAGTGTTAAGGCCACGTTACACACACTGATATCTGTGACCAACTTCTGAACAGATCTCTGGTTGCAGTGAAATCATGGACACATTGTTCTATTTGTACACAGCCACAAAATGCAGCAATGTGTCCATGATTTCACTGCAACCAGAGATCTGTTCAGAAGTTGGTCACAGATATCTGTGTGTGTAACGTTGCCTTTACTAAGGATGACTACTCATGTGCAACAACTCAAGTCACTAGGAGTTTGTTTATCTGTGGGATGTTGTATGTCTCCTATGGGCTCCACACTCTATGTAGGTGAGTAGTATTGTTTGGTGGGGGACTTCCTATGTTAGACTCATATTCGCCTTCTAATGTCAAATCACTTTAAGCTTTGTGATAAAAAGTCTTTAGGGTATACTTTTCACAGCACCTTGGTTGTGACTGCTGTATTCCTGGGAGGATGGTTCCTCGTCTGCCGCTTGTGGGGGTCGGAGCGGTACCTGGAGCATACGCTGGTGGTCATATACTTCCTGGTCTCTGCAGTCAGCTGACCTGTCACGTCACGTCCTACGTCATTGTGACGTGTCAGGTCGGGCAGGGCGGAGGCAGGGTCTCTCGGGAGAGTGGAGAATGCGCTGTAACAATGGTTGCTGCTGTCAGAGAGTCACCAATGCATTTCCAGGTCTAGCGGCCCTCTTCTTCAGGATGTCATGGTAACCCTCCACAGCCTCATAGCAGCAACCACCTTAATAAAAATCCCTTTGACTACTACCCTCGAATAGCCAAAATCCCCTATTGACGTGCTCCAATGTATAATTCATCCGGTCGACATGGTAGGGGATACTCGGATACCGGGACAGGGGGTTGCTTCGGTGGGGGGATCACGGCTGGTCAGTTCCCGGTTTCGTGCCCTGGACCCTCAGTGGCGGGGGTGGGGGTAATGATGATGGGGGAATTGGTATCGTGACCCCACCTGTGGTACCTGGTAATAGAGTTACCAGCGCTGCGGCAGGCCGCTGAGGTGATGTGAATGCAGCTTTGGTAGTACAGCTCCCCACAGGTCGAGCTTTACCTCAGGGCAGCGGGGTGGATGAGGGGAGTAGTAGTAGCAGTTCTACTGTTAACGCTGCAGGCTGTAGCGGGGAATCAGGCATAAACACACAATAGTCTCTGGTTTCAGTACCTTTTTACTGTTGTCCGGTAACAGGTACGGTCCAGGAGGGTAACCAGGTTTCATCGCAGCTTGGGACGTTCACGTTGGAGGCCTCCTCTCTTAACATGTGCAGTGTTTGGGGTAAGCTCTGCCTGTAGCTGAACCTGCCGCTATTTCTCCCTCTCAGGGTGCTGTTCCACAACCGACAATGAGGACCTTTCTGTGGGATCCCTATTCTCTGCTTAGGTCCCTGGTCCTATGCTTGGTCAGGTTTGGAGTCTTCTACTTGTTACTTCAGGTGGACTAGATCCTCCTGGTCTGTCCAGGCTTTTCCTGCTACTATGGGTTATTAGCAGTTGCGGACTCCGGTGTCCGGGTAGCTAAAGGGCCCTCAATTCTATTCCCTTCTTCTTACTTTTTCAGCTGGCCTCCGTCCCTCTCCCTAGGTCCCTTGTATGTGCCAAGGTGTACATCCCTCCCTGCACTGGTGGGTCCTGTGGCAATCCCCCGCAGGGGTGCCACATTATATCTATTAATCAGTGAAGGGATTGGTAGAGAGGAGGGCTGGGGAATAGCGGGGAGCAGGTAGATTAGTTGGGCAGCAGAGTTTAAGATAGATTAAAGTAGTGCAAAAGTGCTAGAGGGGAGGCCAGAGAGTAGGAGGTTGCCATAGCTGAGGCGGGAGATGATTAGGGAGTGCACGAGTGTTTTTGCAGTTTATTGGTCAAGGAATGTACGGATCCAGGAAATATTTTTGAGTTGGAGTCAGCAGGAGGTGGCAAGGGCTTGCATATGTAGCTTGAAAGAGAGGGCAGAGTCGAGGATGACACCAAGCATGCGGGACTGGGGAGCAGCCATTGACTTTGATGGATAGGTCTGGTGGAGGGGTAAAGTGAGATAAGGGAAATATCATGAATTCTGTTTTGTCCCTTTTCAGTTTTAGAAGGCAAGAAGGAAAGAAAGATGAAATAGCAGACACATTGTGGGATTTTGGCTAGTAAGGAGGCAATATCCGGTCCAGAGAGATAGATCTGTGTGTCATCAGCGTAGAGATGATACTGAAAGCTGTGGAGCTGTATGAGCTGTCCCAGGCCAAAGGGGTAGTAGGGGTCCAAGAACCTAGCCTTGGGGAACACTGACAGACAGGGGATCAGGTGAGGAGGTGGTGTTGGAGAGGGAGATTCTGAATGTCCAGTCTGTTAGTTATGACAGATCCAGGATAGGGCCAAGTCTGTGATGCCAAGAGATGAGAGAATCTGTAACAGGAGGGAATGGTCCACAGTGTCAAAGGCAGAAGACAGGTCTAGGAGGAGGAGGACAGAGTACTGTCGCTTGCTCTTGGCAGTTAGTAGGTCATTGATGGCTTTAGTTAGGGCATTTTCAGTAGAATGATACGGTCAAAAGCCAGATTGTAACTGGTCAAAGAGGGAGCAGAAGAGGTCGGAGGTCAGTTCAAGATGGACATGCTCTTCCAGCAGTTTTGAGGCATAAGGGAGAAGTGATATCAGGTGATAGGTAGACACAGAGGATGGGTCAAGGAAGGGCTTTTTGAGGATGGGTGTGATTGAGGCATGTGTTAAGGATGAGGGAAAACACCATTTGTAAGTGAAAGGTTGAAGAGATGTGTTAGGGTTGGGATGAAGACTGTGGCGAGGTTGTGGATGAGGTGGGATGGAGCGGGTCAAGCGTGCAAGTTATGAGATGTGATCTTGACAGAAGGGAGGAGAGCTGATCTTCTGTCATGGTGGACAAGCTGGTTTTGAAAGAACAGGGCTGAGTAGTTATGAGGAGGGGCATAGGGGGCTGTGGGCCAAGGCTTTCTCTGATGTTATCAATCTTCTGCTTAAAGAAAGAGGCAAAGTCTTCAGCAGAAATGAGAGAAGAGGGAGGAGGTGCTGGGGGATGGAGGGGAGAATTAAAAGTTTTGAAAAACTTTTTTCTGATCATCATAATGGGAGACCCAGACAATGGGGTTTAGGGCACTGCCCTCCGGAGGCCACACTAGGTACTACAAGTTTGTAGACACCGCCCCCTCCGCTTATAAACCCCTACCGCAGGGAATATCCTCAGTTTTAAACTTAGTGTGCTCGGAGGAATCACACGCTTTGCTTGCACATCACAGCATTCTCACAGCTTACGTGATGGCGTCTGAAGACAAGGTAGGTCCCGGTCGGGGACCTCCGGCAGTCTCCCTGTTCACCCTTGGGGAACACACAGGTTGAGGTACCGGAGGGCCCAGAGCCTGGACACGTTGAGTCCTCCCGGTACGCTGCCGCGCTCCTTCACATCCCTCCTTGGGGGGCTCTGGGAAGTGGGAGCCAGGAGCCTTGCACAGCTCCGCTCCGTCCGAGGCCTCCCTAAATGGTGCTTCTAGACCGGACTAGAGCCAGCCCAGTCCGAGGCCTCCCTAAAGGTGCTTACAGACCGGACTGGTGCTGAAACCCCTGTCCGAGGCCTCCCATATATGGTGCTTACAGACCGGACCGGCACTGCCTTGTGTGTCTCCGGTGTGCCTGGGGGTAGTGTCTGACACTATTGTGTTTTGACACTCAGACCGCGCGCAGCCTTCGGGTCCGCGGTTCTGGAGGTGTACCCTGTGCTGGGGTCACTATAGCTGACCGCCCTGTGTGTCACAGGGGCTGCGGCGGCGGGCTTCAGATTTTGTCTGCGGCCCTGGGTATAGTGTTGTTGCTATATCTCCCGCGCTGCGGGCTCCAGCACCACATTGCTAAGATGGCTGCTTGGAGAGATGTGGAGCAGCCCATGGGATGACGTCATCGCTGGGCGTGTGTGTGTGTGTGCTTCCCGCGTGTTTTCGGCACCGCCCACGACTTGTCTGGCGGCGGCCATCTTCTCCTCACTTCCCTGCTGGGACTGAATGAGTGCATTGCTGCGCTCCCGGGAGAATCCGGTCCTTACCCTCGCGGAGGCCACACACACACCGCTCCCCTCCACCGCATTGAAGCGGTCGGTAAGCCGCCGGTGTTCCGGTTTCCTACTTGGCTTATTTTTCTCTTCTGCTGTCGGCATGTCCCCAGCAAAGAAGAGCGCTGCTAAGGCAGACAACTCCACCACTACCTGTGCTACATGCAACGGGACGCTGGTTGAGGGGTCCTGCAATAACTGCGGACGCCCAGAGGCCCGGACTGATGCTGCAGAGGCTGCAGCCCCGGTGCTGTACCCTGAGGTTCAGGTGATCCCAGGGCCATGGGAGACACAGAATAAGATAAATGAATCTGTGTTATCCAAGCTGTCCTCCATGTCGCAATCCCTGGAGGCACTGACTAGGAGACTGGAAAGTCCAGCTGCTCCATCAGGTTACCCCCGGGTGTCACCCCTTGTTGCCGCGAGATCCCTTAAGCGGGCTCGCCGGGATGAATCACCCGAGATCCAGACCCTCTCTGAGGAGGAACGTCACTCTGAAGGTGACGAGGATGATGGGGGTTCAATACTTGAGTCTATGTCAGAACCACCTGACGGGGTGGAGGATTTGGTATCCTCCATAAACGAGACTCTTCATCTCGTGGCACCCCCTGAGGAGGTGGACCTCCATCCGAAGGAGGCTTATCAATGGCTGCAGCCAGAGGCTCGCTCATGTGGCTCCTTTATGGACCACACTAACTTTGGAAGGGTGGTTAGAGCACCCAGGGTTCACCCTGGGCGGCGTTATGTCCGCAAATCTAGGGACACTCGCTTCCCCTTCTCCCAGGAGGTGCTTCAGGAGTGGTCGCAGTCCCCGAAGGTGGACGCTTCCATGACCAGGATTGCTGCACGCTCCCTATTTTCTGCCTCTGATAGCTCCTCATTGAAGGACGCGACGGATAGACAGGTCGAACAACTCGCCAAGTCTTCCTTTGAGGCTGTGGGGTCTTCATTTGCTCCTAATTTTGCCACGGTCTGGACCTTGCAGGCGATCACCACCTGCTTGGATGGTATAACTGACCTGGCGGGGTCCAATTCAGAGGTCCTAGCGCTTACTGATAGGGCAAGGGCCTATGCAGATTACGCCAGGACTGCGACCCTAGAAACTGCCACTCGCTCTGCTGTGGCTTCGGCCAATGCGATAGCGATCCGCAGGTTGTTGTGGCTGCGTCTATGGGACTCAGATGCCACGTCAAAGAAGATTCTGCAGAATCTTCCGTTTTCTGGTGACAGACTGTTTGGTACCGAGCTGGATAAGCTGATAAAGGATTCTGCGGAGTCTAAGATCCCACAGAATAAACCCAAGCCACGGTATACCGTTAAACGGAACCCTAAACAGTGGTCCTTTCGCTCCAGCTCACAGTCATCAGCCTCGTCCGCTCGCACGGACAGAGGGGGCAAGCCCTCTACTCAGTGGCGCCCCAAGGGTCGCCAGAAGAAGTCAACGGGGGCGGCGGCTGCCACTCCCAAACCCACTTCCGCATGACTCACTCTCCAGTCCTGCCGCCCCACAGGTGGGGGCCGCCTGTCCCGATTTCAGGACAGATGGTTACTCCTCGTTCAAGATCAGTGGGTCCGAGACGTAGTCTCGCGCGGTTACAGGATAGAGCTGACGTCGCGGCCGGCACACACCGATTCCATCGGTCTGTTCCATCTCCGTAAAAGGCTCAGGCTTTTCATCTGGTGTTGGAGGGACTCCGCAGAGACGGAGTAGTGATCCCAGTGCCTTCCGGAGAGAGGTTCAGGGGTTTTTACTCCAACCTCTTTATCGTCCCGAAGAAGGACGGCTCCTTTCGCCCGGTTCTGGACCTCAAGTTGTTCAACCGTCACGTGTTGGTTCGGAAGTTCCGCATGGAATCCCTGCGCTCCGTGATAGCGGCTGTGTCGCAGGGAGACTTCTTAGCGTCCATAGATATCCGAGACGCTTGCCTTCACGTGCCCATTGCACCGGCTCATCAGCGCTGGTTGAGATTTGCAGTGGGGGACGAACACTACCAGTTCGTGGCGCTCCCCTTCGGGTTGGCCTCGGCTCCGCGGGTGTTTACGAAAGTGATGGCCTCTATGATGGCTCTCCTACATATGCAGGGACATGCCGTCATACCTTATCTAGACGACCTGCTGGTCAGGGTGCCATCAGAACATCTTTGCCGGAAGAGCCTGGAGGTGACCATGAAGTCTCTGGAACAGTTTGGGTGGCTTCTCAATGTCCAGAAATCAACCCTGGTTCCGACCCAGTCACTGACATATCTGGGCATGGACTTCCACACGGACTCAGCTCTGGTGTCCCTACCACGAGCCAAACAGCTGGCCATTGAATCGGGAGTCCAAGATATACTCCTGTCCCCACAATCATCCATACGGGTGTTGATGAAGCTGGTGGGACGCATGGTGGCAGCGATAGAGGCGGTGCCTTTTGCACAGTTTCGCCTCCGTCCTCTCCAGCTGGAAATTCTCCGCAGATGGGACAAGAGGACGATCTCGCTGAATCGGCTGATGGCCCTTTCACGACCGACCAGGGATTCCCTGCTGTGGTGGCTTCAGCCACATCACTTGTCACGGGGCCGGTCTTTTCTCAAACCGTCATGGTTAGTGGTGACCACCGACGCCAGTCTGAAGGGCTGGGGGGCGGTGTTCTTACACCACAGGGCTCAAGGCCTCTGGACTCAGTCGGAGTCGGCGTTGCAGATCAACGTGCTGGAGATCAAGGCGGTCTATCTGGCGCTCCTGGCGTTTCAGAAGTTCCTGTCGGGACAGCCCATCCGGGTTCAGTCCGACAATGCGACGGCCGTCGCATATATAAATCATCAGGGAGGGACCAGAAGTGCTCAGGCCCTCGCCGAAGTCCACCGCATTCTATCCTGGGTGGAGGACAACAACTGTCTGATCTCCGCAGTTCACATCCCAGGAGTCGAAAACTGGGAGGCCGACTACCTGAGCCGACAGGGAATGGACGCCGGAGAGTGGTCTCTCCATCCGGACGTCTTCCGGGACATCTGCAGCAGATGGGGCACTCCGGACGTGGATCTGATGGCCTCACGGCTCAATCATCAGGTGCCGCAATACATGGCGAGATCATGGGATCCTCAGTCTCTGGGGGCGAACGCCCTGATCCTGAGTTGGTCCGGATTCCATCTACCATATGTGTTCCCTCCGCTGGCACTGATTCCCAAGGTTTTGTGGAAGATCAGGTTGGAGTGCAGCGTAGCCATTCTAGTGGCACCGGATTGGCCCAGGAGGTCCTGGTATCTGGACCTGTGGCAGCTGTCCGGCGGACTCCGGTGGGCTCTTCCAGACCGCGCAGATCTACTCGCGCAGGGCCCCTTCTTCCACCTCAATTCCAAGGCCCTCAGATTGACTGCATGGCTCTTGAGGCCTGGCTTCTGACATCCAGGGGATTCTCTCCTACGGTGGTTGCCACTATGAATCGGGCTAGGAAGCCTGTATCACGGAAGATTTACCACAGGACGTGGAAAATCTTTTTCTCCTGGTGTGCCTCTAGTGGACGGTCTCCGTGGCCCTTGTCCATTCCGACCTTGTTGGCTTTCCTGCAATCGGGTTTGGAATTGGGCTTATCCCTCAGCTCCCTGAAGGGTCAAGTATCAGCGCTTTCAGTGCTGTCTGACAGGCGTTTGGCGCTCCTTCCTAAGGTCCGTCAATTTCTGCAGGGGTGTCTCGGGTGGTTTCCGCCATACAGGCGACCGCTGGACCCTTGGGACCTTAACATGGTCCTGGCGGCCCTGCAGAAACCGCCGTTCGAGCCACTGAGGGAAGTCTCCCTCTCTCATCTGTCACAGAAAGTGGTCTTTCTGGTAGCAATTACATCTCTGAGACGGGTTTCAGAATTGGCTGCACTGTCGTGCAAGTCACCCTTCCTGGTGGTCCACCAGGACAAGGTGGTGTTGCGTCCGCGGGCAGAATTTTTGCCAAAGGTGGTGTCCACTTTTCACTTGAACCAAGAGATTGTGCTCCCATCATTTTGTCCCGCTCCTGTTCATCAGGTTGAGCGCGACCTCCACACTCTGGATTTAGTGAGGGCTGTACGCATTTATGTGTCCAGGACGGCCTCCTTCCGGAGTTCGGACTCTTTGTTCATCCTTACGGCGGGTCGCTGTAAGGGGTCCACGGCATCCAAATCAACCTTGGCCAGATGGATCAAGGCTCCCATTCAGGAGGCTTACCGTTCTGCGGGTCTGCCTCTCCCGGTGGGCTTGAAGGCGCACTCGACCAGAGCCGTTGGTGCTTCCTGGGCTTTGCGACATCGCGCTTCAGCTCTGCAAGTGTGTCAGGCGGCCACCTGGTCCAGCCTGCACACATTCTCTAAGCACTATATGGTGCATGCCCATGCCTCTGCGGATGCAAGTTTGGGCAGGCGGGTCCTCCAGGCGGCGGTTGCCCACCTTTGAGGGGGACCGTGTATATCAACGTCTTTTGAGGAACTCTTCCCGCCCTGGGGTTTGCTTTAGGACATCCCCATTGTCTGGGTCTCCCATTATGATGATCAGAAAAAAGAGAATTTTGTTTACGTACCGTAAATTCTTTTTTCTTGAATCATCAATGGGAGACCCAGCACCCACCCAGTTGTTCCGTTGGATGTTTTGCCTTTGCCTGTTTCCAGTTGGGACAGTTTACCCGGGTTGTTGGACCGTCTGTGCACGGTTTCTTTCCCGATGTTTCGGGTGTGGTTTATGTTGTCTCCTCGCAGCTTATGGACCAAACTGAGGATATTCCCTGCGGTAGGGGTTTATAAGCGGAGGGGGCGGTGTCTACAAACTTGTAGTACCTAGTGTGGCCTCCGGAGGGCAGTGCCCTAAACCCCATTGTCTGGGTCTCCCATTGATGATTCAAGAAAAAAGAATTTACGGTACGTAAACAAAATTCTCTTTTTAGGGTTGTGAGACAAGGAGGATATGAGAGATGAGAAGTAATTTGTTTTGCGGTAGTGAATATAGACTTGAAGTTGGCGAGGGACTGGCTTGTATGCGTCAAAGTGCTCGGCAGAACGGGATCTCTTCCATCCCCGCTCAGCTACCCTGGAGGCCCCTCTCAGTTCTTTGGTCAGGCAGGTTTTGCTAGGGTTGCCTGTTGATTGTGTGAGTTTTGCAAGGAATGAGGGGGTGGCTGAATCGAGCGCTGCTGTGATTGTGGTATTATATAAAGCATCTGTATCGTGTAGGAAAGCACTGTCTGTGAGAGAGAGAAGGGACTCAGAGAATGAATTTAAGTTAAGGTGTTTGAAATTTCTGTGAGGATGAGTGAGTTTGTGGAGTTGGGGTTGCACTCTAGGTGAGGAGCGGGAAGAGAAAGTTAGTAGATTGTGGTAAGACAGAGGGAGGGGTGAGTTAGAGAGGTTAGTAAGAGAACAGAGGTGGGTGAAGATAAGGTCCAGCATATGGCCATGTTTGTGAGTGGCCACGGAGGTCCATTGCGTGAAGCCAAAGGCAGTAGTCAGGGATAAAAGTTTAGAGGCAGCCGAGGTGGAAATGTCAATGGGGATGTTGAAATCACCCATGGTGATAGGGGGATGTCAGCATAAGGAAAAGAAGTAGCCAGGTGGTGAAGTGATCGAAAAAGGTGGAGATGGGCAGCTCTGGGGGGCAATAGATGTGGAGGGTGCTAGATGACAGCCAGCTGGAGTTTGGCGGGGGAATAGATGTGGCCGGAGTGCACCTCAAATGAGAGAAGAGTAATGGAGGAAGGTAGTGGAATTGGTGTAAAGGAGCAGTTATTGGGCAGGAGTAAGCCAACTCCTCCACCACATTTGTTGCTGAGGCGAAGGGTGTGAGAGAGATGGAATCCGCCATAAGAGAGTGCAGCTGGAAAAGTTGTGTCAGAGGGGGTGAGCCAGTGATGCCGAGAAAGTAGAGTTTGTTAGTGATAAAGAGGTCATGGATGAACGACAGTTTGTTACAGACAAAGCGTGCATTCCATAGTGCTCCAGGTAGGGGGACTGGAGGAGCAGGGGCTTGCTGAATGGTTATGAGGTTATCAGAGTTACAACAACTTGTAGAGGATCATGTAAATACATATTACCCATATGGTACTATTCACACCAGTGGCTAATTCAGCCATATAATGGTCTGATGCAGCTCAACACATACTGGAACTATATAACAAAGGAAATGTTGTGGAGCTATTTTGATTAGAAAATCTAATCAGATTTATTTCAACATCAGACAAAATGGACACAAATAGATGCAGGATTAAAAGTGGTGACACGTAGCCTGCAGATTACATACATTGAAAACCTGGATTATATATATCAAAAATGGGTTGACAATTGAAAACTAGCCAGATACAATACATTGACACGTATGGATCAATACATAGGAAATTGTGCATTACAACATAAACAGTTTAATCAAAATCCATACTATGTCGTAAATTGTTTATGTGTTCAAATCCCATAAAAAGTTTTAGTACAATATTTGTGCCGTGGGATTAACACAATATGGTATTTAGTAACCTCAAATGCCCATATGTAGTAAATGCATCAGAAACAAAGAGCAAGGTCCTTAATCTTGATAATAACACCTAATGGTGTATAAAGTGCAAAAAGAGGAACCATACAACTAAGTTCAGATAGCAGGCCTGAAGGCATAGATTACCAGGTTGTCAAGGCAGACACAGGTGACTGGGACGGTGCCCCAGGATGAAGTTACCCCCTACATATGTTTTGCTTGTTCATGTAAGTTTTGGGTGAGGTGCTTCTTCTTGGGGATGCCGTCAAACTGGAGGATCATGGCAGGGTGTTAGAAATGAGAGTGGGGATGTGTTGTGGAGGGCCAGGATTTGGGGATACATCACCAGGAATGAAGAGCAGAAGGCAGAGCGTTAGAAGGTGGGAGCAGGATAGGGCAAGGTGTGGCTGTGTGTGCCTGAAGAAAAAGGATTGTATGTGGAGGAACAGTTCTGAGGAGGAGGTGAGATCGCTGGAGAGAATGGAGGGAGTAATAACTAGCTCCTTAGTAGGTGGAGGGATTTTAGGAGTCAGTAAGAAGTAAAGTAGTATGGGGGTGAAAGTGAACAGAAACATTGTAGTGGCTTTCTATCCCATTACCTTCAAGTCCAATCCGAGTCTAAAATGCATTGGATCAAATTAAAGTCTGGAACAGACTCATGGTTCTGAATATATCTGAAGCTAAGGGTAATCAAGTGTGGATGAGGGGGTGGGTGGGTATGGACTGACCAGAGGTTGAGAGTTAAACACAGGTCCTAAAAGATAATGATTGATTGGCGTGACCAGTCAAAGATATGCCAGAGTAATCATGAGGTTTAACAATGAAAAATCACTCTAAAGGTATGTGCACACAATGCGTTGGTTCAGGCTGATTCTGACTGTAACCCGCCTGAAATAAAACATCAAAAAGAAAGAACATATGTGCAACAATGTCAAAATAGCATGTTCCATTTTTTTGTTTCTTCTTTTATTCGCTTTAGGTTTCGAAAGCCGTGAAACGGCTATAGGAAGTGACTGATCCATTGCACTGGGGGATTCTGCTTAGAAGCCACCAGTATTTTATATAGAATGTCAATAGAAAAAAAAAACAGCTGCAAGATATGTCCAAAAAGACTTCAGAAAAATACAATTGAGGTCAAATATTTTCCTGACGTACATAAATGGAGCCATGCTCCCATATCCTACCACCCAATGATATTGTGCTTTGCTGAACCTGGAGCTATGTCTGTGGTCAGGCACATAACAGGAATAACTGCTTTGTTGTATGTCTCTGTAGACAATGTCATAGTTTTGAACGTAATATATCCATTTTACTGCCAGAGCATTTGTTGTTTGCTTAGATGCCAAAGGTCTGCAGTCATTTGTGCCAGTGCAACAGGTTTCCTTTTGCAATTAAAATATGATTGTGTCATAGCTTACATATGCATAAAATGTACACTCTGTGTCTTTCTAGGCCATTAGAAAGAGGGTGGCGTAAGACAAAAGATGGACATCTCGTACAGCCAAAAATCCGACTTTGCCAAGAAGTTGTCACCATTGGTCCTCAAAAGCGAGGGCAGCGTATAACTATCCCAGTGAGGAAACTCTTTGCAAAAGAAAAAAGGCCTTATGGACTGGGAATGGTGGGAAGATTAACAAATAGGACTTATCGCAAGAGAATAGATAGTTATGTAAAAAGGCAAATTGAAGATATGGATGATCACCGGTAAGCGCAATTTAAAGGTAACAGCATAAGCTGCTATGTAGAGATTGGTGTGTGACGTTCTGTTAGTTTTGTTTCCACTGTTAGCGCACATCAGGGGCTCTTCAGATGTAACATGGTGTCCAGCCAGTTTTGCATTTGGAAAGTCAAATGGTGCTCCTTCCATTCTGAGCCAAATGGTAGTTTTCCACTACATATAGTATGTATCAGCATACTCAGGAGAAATTGCACAACAAATTGTACAATGCATATTTCTCTGTTACCCTGTGGAAATCGATTTTATTTACATGGCTCAACATTATAAAATTCTGTGAAGTACCTGGTGGTTCAAGGTGCTCACCACTTTTCTTTTTTTCAAAGTTCCTTGAGGGGTCTAGTCTCCAAAATGGGGTCCCTTGTGGGGTTGTGTAAAGCAACAAAAGGTCAGCGATAGTTAAAACGTAAACTTTAATCAAACACATTAAAGAGGTGCACTGTTAAAACCAGCAAACATACAGGGAAAATGGATCCTGGAGTGTATGAGCGCTAAGGCACAAAGCAAAGGGAACGTATTAGCAGATTCTCAAACCTTTTATTATTAGCTCCTTGTATGGGCGACAACGCATTTCGATAGCTCGCAGGCTATCTTCATCAGGTGATACAAGGAATTGAGCTCAGGAAGTGACATTTATAGGGTCCAGATTACAACAATTGGATAGCTCATTAATGACATCATGGCAAATCAATAACCCTACACAAACCTAAAAAGATCACTTGTATACCAATCTTCTGATGAAAAACTATGTGGAGCAGGACGATAATTAAAACTGTTGTAAAACATATAACATAACCTGCTGGAAATAAAATAAACCTGCATGTGCCAGTAAAAGTACCAAAACATGCAATAAATTCCCAAAATACATGAATAATCATGAAAAATACACATATAATACACATATAAAGACCACATTTTTTTTTTCTCACTTGAAAAAATCAATATAAAATTGTTATAAAAAGGAGCCATAATAACCGGATTACTAAAAATCTACCGTATATACTCGTGTATAAGCCGACCCGTGTATAAGCCGACCCCCCTACTTTTGCCCCCAAAATCTGGGAAAACCTATTGACTCGTGTATAAGCCAAGGATGGACCCCAGCACAGGTATACAGCCCCCAGCAGTGTGGTATACAGCAGCCTCCCCAGTGGTATATACAGCCCCAGTGGTAGTATCCAGCAGCCCCAGAGGTATATACAGCCCCAGTGGTAGTATACAGTAGCCCCAGAGGTATATACAGCCCCAGTGGTAGTATCCAGCAGCCCCAGAAGTATATACAGCCCCAGTGGTAGTATACAGCAGCCCCAGAAGTATATACAGCCCCAGTGGTAGTATACAGCAGCCCCAGAAGTATATACAGCCCCACTGGTAGTATACAGCAGCCCCAGTGGTATATACAGCCCCCAGTGGTAGTATCCAGCAGCCCCAGAAGTATATACAGCCCCAGTGGTAGTATACAGCAGCCCCAGAAGTATATACAGCCCCAGTGGTAGTATACAGCAGCCCCAGTGGTATATACAGCCCCAGTGGTAGTATCCAGCAGCCCCAGAGGTATATACAGCCCCAGTGGTAGTATACAGTAGCCCCAGAGGTATATACAGCCCCAGTGGTAGTATCCAGCAGCCCCAGAAGTATATACAGCCCAGTGGTAGTATCCAGCAGCCCCAGAAGTATATACAGCCCCAGTGGTAGTATACAGCAGCCCCAGAAGTATATACAGCCCCAGTGGTAGTATACAGCAGCCCCAGTGGTATATACAGCCCCAGTGGTAGTATCCAGCAGGCCCAGAGGTATATACAGCCCCAGTGGTAGTATACAGTAGCCCCAGAGGTATATACAGCCCCAGTGGTAGTATCCAGCAGCCCCAGAAGTATATACAGCCCCAGTGGTAGTATACAGCAGCCCCAGAAGTATATACAGCCCCAGTGGTAGTATACAGCAGCCCCAGAAGTATATACAGCCCCAGTGGTAGTATACAGCAGCCCCAGTGGTATATACAGCCCCAGTGGTAGTATCCAGCAGCCCCAGAAGTATATACAGCCCCAGTGGTAGTATACAGCAGCCCCAGAAGTATATACAGCCCCAGTGGTAGTATACAGCAGCCCCAGAAGTATATACAGCCCCAGTGGTAGTATACAGCAGCCCCAGTGGTATATACAGCTCCAGTGGTAGTATCCAGCAGCCCCAGAGGTATATACAGCCCCAGTGGTAGTATCCAGCAGCCCCAGAAGTATATACAGCCCCAGTGGTAGTATCCAGCAGCCCCAGAGGTATATACAGCAGCCCCAGTGGTATGGCTTATATTGGCAGCCAGCCTACTTACAAACACATACCCATACATACACACATATACACACACACACACACACACACACACACATATACACATATATACACACACACATACACACAGCTTCCTACCTTGTCCTCCTGTTCTGCAGTGCCTTCCGGTGTCCTCCGTGCTCCGTTCCCGGTCTGCTGTGCCTTGTGGTTCCTCCTGCTTCGGTTCCATCATCGGTGCTGGGGGCTGCCATCTTCCTTCTTCCCTCCGCCCCCGGCCAATGATGTCAGACCAGGCCGCGCTGTGATTGGCTAGCACCCGTGACATGTGATAGCGTATGCGCTAGCCCCAATACTCACTTTATAGTAACACAGTTCTATCTCAAGCGTACTGTAAATCTTCATTTTTATTACCCATCTTCCTTACTTAATATTAACTGTATTTTTCTCACGCAGCAATGGCTGCTACTTCTCAAGGAACAATATTGTATCATATATGCTGTTGCAATTCTTTTGAAAAAACTGGACACACAACAAGAAAAAAATCTTAGGGTGGTACAAGATTGGATATTTCATATAAATCCATCAATCAATGCAGGCATGAAAAATAGGATATGATAAAAAATGTAAAGCCATACTAGACCAAAATTCGTGCTTTTTTAAAACTTTAAAAATCTGTAAAAAATTTACTGATAAAGAAAAAAATCAAAACATTTTAATTTGTAATTAATTAAAGTTGCACTTCATATAGAAAGAAAATGAAAACAAATCTAATGACGTTAGGTAACAAAATAATTCATATTTAAATCGCTTGATATGGAATGACCCATCGAAGCTATAATAGTTAAATATATTAAAATATGATCCCATCGCGATCCCAACTTGAATTTTGGTACAGATGTGGCTAAGAGACGTGCATTTTTGGAAATTTTTCAATTAAACCGATTTTTCAGAAATACGTTTTAGAATTTTGCGTTTGCATGGGTAAAATATTAACAAAGATACTCATGCGACATATCTGGTGAAAGCCTATACAGTTCTGAGTAGAATAATGTTTTTTTTATTTATCTATCTTATTTCTAGCTTGATTTATTAGGAGAAATATAAAGGCACACTTTTTCCAAACTTTGAAAATCATAAAAAAAAATTCTCTTCACATTTTACATTGTCTGACATGCTATATAACAAATATAAATAAATAACAAAATCTCAAAAGAATTAAAAATATAGAGGTAATAATCATTGGTTCACTTAACATGGAATGACCCTATGGTCAGTAATGATCAGGAACATTTTAGTAGGATTCCTCTGGTGCACGGCATTAAAATATTTCGATAAACTGTGTAGTTGATATCCGTTTTTAATATTTTGCCTGTGTTTATTGAGGCGCGCATGCATGGTATACACAGTGCGGCCCACATACTGGAAGCCGCACGTGCATTCCAGAAAATAGACCATGTGGGTGGATTGGCAGGTCAACATGTGTTTGATGGAAAAAACCTCACCCTGGTTCTAGATGTAAAATTCAAAGCCCCATCAACTACAATATGGCAACAGAGGCACTTTGGGACATGGCACTGTTTCATATTGACTGGACAGGTTTTTTTTCTTTAACACACACTGTTCAGAAATTTGTTCTTTCAGGCTAGTGCTGTCTATAACAGTAACTGAACATACATCAGGATAGAGCTAACTCTGGTTTAAACCTTAGTAAAAAAAGAAGGGTACCTTTGAGAATTTTGGTTCTATCATTTGATTCCTTAGACTATTGAGGCATCCGACACTGTACAGCGGAGGCGGAATAGGTCCATCCTGCTCTCCACCTTTCCACGAGGATTTATGTTTGTGTGTCTGTTGGTTTTAACCTCTTCCCCAGGATTACACATACAGTGCTGTGCAAATTAATTGTGACAAAGCATTTTTTAAGTAAAATCGTAAGTTGGGGTTACCAGTCAGGGATTCAAACCAGTTTTAACACTTAAGGTGTGAGTGTACAACCTTGAGTAACAAAATGTAGTTTGACTGGTTTTAGCCAGAAAAAATCAGCCAGCTGCCCCCTCAGCTTCAGTTGAGAGCTTGTTTCTGTGAGGAGTGATTTAGTGTACTTTTTCTCTCAGTGTGATTCGTGTCTGTAAAAATGGATGTTACTCCACGGAAGAGATCTAGAATTATTACTCTTACTGAACATACAAGTCTGACTGTAAGAGAACTCGCTTCCACCGTTGGTATTGGAAAATCTACCATTTCAAGAATAATTCGCACACAATGAAACAGGATCGTTTTCTCCAAAACTAAAAGGGAAACGTGGAAGAAAAAGGAAAACGACACCAAGAACTGATAAAACACTTATCAGAAATAGGAAAACTAATGCAAGAAATAGAAGTAAAGACTTGCTTTGTCCCAATTAATGTGCACAGCAGTGTGGGGGGCACCTTTTAAATAAATGTTTGATTAAAGGTATCACTGACTTTTTTTGCTTTACACAACCGTACTCTATTAGTCTACAATTCGGCAGTTTACCAAATCGTTGGTTATTTGTTATATACCCACTATTACATAACTTGTGTTTTTTTTTTTTTACTATTTTAGACATGTGGGAAATGTTATATATTAACTATTTTGTTTGACATTATCTCTGAGTTATCTCTGCTTTAAGGACATAAAAATTCAAAGTTAGAAAATTGCAAAATTATTGTCAAATTTCTCCGATATTTTCACAAATAAACGCAAAAAGTATCATACAGTATTAACCACTAACATGAAGTACAGTATGTCACAAAAAAAAAAAGGCTCAAAATCATAGGGATGTGTTCAAACGTTCCAGAGTTATAACCTCATAAAATGTCACTGGTCTGAATTGAAAAAATGGCTCAGTCATGAAGGTGAAAGCTGGCTGGGTGGTGAAAAGGGGGAAAGAGATGAATGTGACCCTTTGTGGCTGTTATTGTTAAATAATATAGGCTGAATGTGTGTCCTTCAGTAATATAGACTGAATGTGAGGTCTGTGTGTCTCTTCAGTAATATAGGCTGAATGTAGGACTGTGTGTCCCTCCAGTAAAATAGGCTGAATGTGAGGCCTGTGTGTCCCTCCAGCAATATAGGCTGAATGTGAGGCCTGTGCGTCCCTCCAGTAATATAGGCTGAATGTGAGGACTGTGTGTCCCTCCAGTAATATAGGCTGAATGTAGGACTGTGTGTCCCTCCAGTAAAATAGGCTGAATGTGAGGCCTGTGTGTCCCTCCAGCAATATAGGCTGAATGTGAGGCCTGTGTGTCCCTCCAGTAATATAGGCTGAATGTAGGACTGTGTGTCCCTCCAGTAAAATAGGCTGAATGTGAGGCCTGTGTGTCCCTCCAGCAATATAGGCTGAATGTGAGGCCTGTGTGTCCCTCCAGTAATATAGGCTGAATGTGAGGACTGTGTGTCCCTCCAGTAATATAGGCTGAATGTGAGGCCTGTGTGTCCCTCCAGTAATATAGGTTGAATGTAGGACTATGTGTCCATCCAGTAAAATAGGCTGAATGTGAGGCCTGTGTGTCCCTAAAGCAATATAGACTGAATGTGAGGACTGTGTGTCCCTCTAGTAATATAGGCTGAATGTGAGGCCTGTGAGGCCCTCCAATAATATAGGCTGAATGTGAGGACTGTGTGTCCCTCCAGTAATATTACTAATAGACTGAATGTGAGGACTGTGTGTCCCTTTAGTAATGTAGGATCATTCAGCCTATATTACTGGAGGGATGCACACATTACTCACATTCAATAATACAGGCTGAATGTGGGACTGTGTGTCCCTCCAGTAATATAGGCTGAATGTGAGGCCTGTGAGGCCCTCCAGTAATATAGGCTGAATGTGAGACCTGTGTGTCCCCCAAGTAATATAGACTTTGTGAGGTCTGTGCGTCCCTCCAGTAATATAGGCTGAATGTGAGGCCTGTGTGTCCCTCCAGTAATGTAGGCTGAATGTGAGGACTGTGTGCCCCTCCAGTAATATAGGCTGAATGTGAGGCCTGTGTGTCCCTCCAGTAATGTAGGCTGAATGTGAGGACTGTGTGCCCCTCCAGTAATATAGGCTGAATGTGAGGCCTGTGTGTCCCTCCAGTAATATAGACTGAATGTACGGCCTGTGTGTCCCTCCAGTAATATAGGCTGAGGCCTGTGTTTCTCTCCAGTAAGGCTAGGGTCACACATAGAGACTTTACTTGCGTTTTTGGAGACCTGCGTTTTCTAAAAACGCATGTAATAATTCACCCATAGGCTCCCATGCAAAAAAACGCATGCCCCAATAGCATAAACACATGCCCCAATAGCAAAAACGCATGTCTAAAGTGCCATGCATTTTTGGCATGCGTTTTTACACTTAAGTGAGGAGCTGCCTTCAAAAATGCTTGCAAAAACACATGGTACCATTTAATACCATGCAAAAACGCATGTGTTTCCCATAGGGCCCCATGTTAAAAAAAAACCGCATGCGTTTTTAAAAACACACCGAAAAACACAGCTTGCAGTATATTTTGGTGCCGATTCAAAAACGCATGGAAAAACGCAGGGTGTCAAAAAACACCATAAAAACGCATGCAGAAATGTAAAAAAGCATGGAAAAAACGCATGGGTGCCAAAAAGCACCTAAAAAAACGCATGGCATGTGTGACCCTAGCCTAATATAGGCTGAATGTCTGGCCTGTGCGTCCTTCCATTAATATAGACTGAATGTGAGACCTGTGTGTCCCTCCAGTAATGTAAGGTGAATGTGAGGCCTGTGTGTCCCTCCAGTACTATAGACTGAATGTGAGGCCTGTGTGTCCCTCCAGTAATATATATGCAAATAGAGTCTGTGGAGCCTCGGTTAGGTATCTCAAACACAGGACTAGCCAGTTATCCCTCCAGGGAAGGACCCAGCCAAGGGGTGGCTCCTTGCGGAGAACACCATAACCACCATATTAAGTGGCCCTTTACGTCAATATCCAGCTCTTTTGTAAGATTAGAGATATGACAAGGGAATACCAAGGCCAGGTATCCATTTCTCCGCAAGGAGCCACCCCTTGGCTGGGTCCTTCCCTGGAGGGATAACTGGCTAGTCCTGTGTTTGAGACTCCTAACCGAGGCTGCACAGACTCTATTTGCATATTCATAATTCCCAGGGGGCAATGCGCCTAGGAATTCACTGTGTTGTGCACTTTAGCCAGCTGCCCGCAGTGTTTTCTTGGACTGGTCTCCCTGAGGTCAGTGAATGCCTCCAGTAATATAGGCTTAAAGGGAACCAACCACCCCAAATGACCCCCCCGGACTGTTAATATGTGTCCCTACACCCAGCACACACATTTGGGGCAATCGTTTTTGCTAAAAAAAACTGTTTAGTAGAATTCCTAGCCATCCCTTTTGCAGAAAAAAATCGCTTTTGTAAAGTAAGAGAAAAGGTTATTACTTTGTCCTGTGTGAGTTGTCTCTTTCTGTGGAAGCCGCAAATGCCCCGCCTGTCTGCTGCTGCCTGGTAAATTATGCACGCCCCTCTCTGCTGCTAAGAGCCTGGCCGCGTCATGAAAGGGGGCGAGGCTCCGGCATGACGCGATTTAGCCCCGCCTCTTTCATGACGCGGCCAGGCTCTTAGCAGCAGAGAGGGGCGTGCATAATTTACCAGGGAGCAGCAGACAGGCGGGGCATTTGCGGCTTCCACAGAAAGAGACAACTCACACAGGACAAAGTAATAACCTTTTCTCTTACTTTACAAA
This sequence comes from Allobates femoralis, assembly GCA_033576535.1. Classification (NCBI taxonomy): domain Eukaryota; kingdom Metazoa; phylum Chordata; class Amphibia; order Anura; family Aromobatidae; genus Allobates; species Allobates femoralis. Next base: position 157,734,928 of record JARQOC010000011.1, on the reverse strand, counting down.
AGCGATTTGTTCTGCAAAAGGGATGGCTAGGAATGATAAGAAGGGGTGCAGGGACAGGTCTAAAGATAAGGGGGGTCAGTTTCTGGCTGAAACCTGAGAGGCTGAAAGGGCAGGGCTTTACTGAAGGGAGGGGTGCAGAGGAGGCTGACAGGCACATGGAACACTGCACGAGGACAAGCTAGGTAACACCCAGTCGTCACGATTTATTAAGGTTTATATTGCTATATCTTAGCTTCTACTGAACAGTTTTTTTTAGCAAAAACGATTGCCCCAAATGTGTGTGCTGGGTGTAGGGACACATATTAACAGTCCGGGGGGGTCATTTGGGGTGGTTGGTTCCCTTTAATGTGAGGCCTGTGTGTCTCTCCAGTAATATAATGATAGTTGGATATGAAGCCTGTGTATCCCTCCAGTAATATAGACCGAATGTGAGGACTGTGTGTCCCTCCAGTAATATAGGGTGAATGTGAGGCCTGTGTGCCCCTCCAGTAATATAGGCTGAATGTGAGGACTGTGTGTCCGTCCAGTAATATAGGCTGAATGTGAGGCCTGTGTGTCCCTCCAGTAATATAGACTGAATGTACGGCCTGTGTGTCCCTTCAGTAATATAGGCTGAATGTCATGCCTGTGTGTCCCTCCATTAATATAGACTGAATGTGAGGCCTGTGTGTCCCTCCAGTAATATAGGCTGAATGCGAGGCCTGTGTGTCCCTCCAATAATATAGGCTGAATGTGAAGCCTGTGTGTCTCTCCAGTAATATACTGATAGTTGAATATGAAGCCTGTGTATCCCTCCTGTAATATAGACTGAATGTGAGGACTGTGTGTCCCTCCAGTAATGTAGGCTGAATGTGAGGACTGTATATCCCTCCAGTAAAATAGGCTGGATGTGAGGCCTGTGTGTCCCTCCAGTTATGTACTGATGGTTGAATGTGAAGCCTGTGTTTCCCTCCAGTAATATACTGATGGTTGGATATGAGGCCTGTGTGTCCCTCCAGTAATATACTGATGGTTGGATGTGAAGCCTGTGTGTCCCTCCAGTAATGTACTGATAGTTGGATATGAAGCCTTTGTATCCCTCCAGTAATATAGACTGAATGTGAGGACTGTGTGTCCCTCTAGTAATATAAATACAAAAGGGGGGTTGAGGGAACAAGAGGCGCAATAGTGCCCTTATCACTTGACACTAAATCGGCAACTCAGTGAGCAAGAGGGGTTCACTCACCTGGTCCAGTTGTGTCACCCACAACTGGTTAGTTAGTTCCTCCCTGAGGAAGGTGCCAGGTGGGCACCGAAACGCGTCGGTGAATAAAAGAAGGATTTGATCAACACTTCATCTTCAAGTGTTTTCTTTGATGCGAGTCAGTCTGGCAGCGCGGCTCATAAAACACCTTTTCCCAAGGAATCTGATCCTCTAGTAATATAGGCTGAATATGAGGACTGTGTGTCCCTCTAGTAATATACTGATGGTTGGATGTGAGGCCTGTGTGCCCCTCCAGTAATATACTGATGGTTGGATGTGAAGCCTGTGTGTCCCTCAAGTAATGTACTGATGTTTGGATGTGAGGCCTGCGTGTCTCTCCAGTAATATACTGATGGTTGAATGTGAGGCCTATGTGTCCCTCCAGTAATATACTGATGGTTGGATGTGAGGCCTGTGTGTCCCTCCAGTAATATACTGATAGTTGGACATGAAGCCTGTGTATCCCTCCAGTAATATAGACTGAATGTGAGGACTATGTGTCCCTCTAGTAATATAGGCTGAATGTGAGGCCTGTGCGTCCATCCAGTAATATACTGATGGTTGGATGTGAGGCCTGTGTGTCCCTCCAGTAATATACTGATAGTTGGATATGAAGCCTGTGTATCCCTCCAGTAATATAGACTGAATGTGAGGACTGTGTGTCCCTCTAGTAATATAGGCTGAATATGAAGACTGTGTGTCCCTCTAGTATTATACTGATGGTTGGATGTGAGGCCTGTGTGTCCCTCCAGTAATGTACTGATGGTTGGATGTGAAGCCTGTGTGTCCCTCCAGTAATATACTGATGGTTGGATATGAAGCCTGTGTGTCCCTCCAGTAATATACTGATGGTTGGATGTGAGGTCTGTGTCCCTCCAGCAATATACTGATGGTTGGATGTTAAGCCCGTGTGTCCCTCCAGTAATATACTGATGGTTGGATGTGAGGCCTGTGTGTCCCTCCAGTAATATACTGATGGTTGGATGTGAGGTCTTTGTGTCCCTCCAGTAATATACTGATGGTTGGATGTGAAGCCTGTGTGTCCCTCCAGTAATATACTGATGGTTGGATATGAAGCCTGTGTGTCCCTCAAGTAATATACTGATGGTTGGATGTGAGGTCTGTGTGTCCCTCCAGTAATATACTGATGGTTGGATGTGAAGCCTGTGTGTCCCTCCAGTAATATACTGATGGTTGGATTGAAGCCTGTGTGTCCCTCAAGTAATATACTGATGGTTGGATGTGAGGTCTGTGTGTCCCTCCAGCAATATACTGATGGTTGGATGTGAAGCATTGTGTGTCCCTCCAGTAATATACTGATGGTTGGATGTGAGGCCTGTGTGTCCCTCCAGTAATATACTGATGGTTGGATGTGAGGCCTGTGTGTCCCTCCAGTAATATACTGATGGTTGGATGTGAGGCCTGTGCGTCCCTCCAGTAATATACTGATGGTTGGATGTGAGGCCTGTGTGTCCCTCCAGTAATATACTGATGGTTGGATGTGAGGCCTGTATGTCCTCCGAGTAATATACTGATGGTTGGATGTGAGGTCTGTGTGTCCCTCCAGTAATGTACTGATGGTTGGATGTGAAGCCTGTGTGTCCCTCCAGTAATATACTGATGGTTGGATGTGAGGCCTGTGTGTCCCTCCAGTATTATACTGATGGTTGGATGTGAGGCCTGTATGTCTCTCGAGTAATATACTGATGGTTGGATGTGAGGCCTGTGTGTCCCTTCAGTAATATAGACTGAATGTATATGCTCTCACACCTATCCTTATACAACCCCTTCCGACTTCTTGCTGCTATCGATAAGACTGAGAGGGAAGTTGCAGATCAGAAAGAGCAAGTTTTGATGGATTTGTAATATTTGTGTTTACAATGTAGCTAGGTAAATTTCTTACACTGCAGCAACAAAACAGTTGAATATTTTTCACAAAGACTATTTTTATAATTGATTAACCTTTCATTTAGTAATCAAATGAACAATAGAAACAATGCTGTCTGACACTACATAGCCTTTAATTCATTGTTCGAAACAGTGACATACGGAAAGAAGCATTGTCAGAGAAGGAAGCTACAATCAAAGCTGACCTTTATTGGCTTCGGTCTTATAACTTTTAGACAGTGTAAGAGTGCTGCACAATAGTGTGAAGAAGGTAACGTATTTTTCGGATTTTAAGATGCACTTTTGTTTCCCCCAAAGTGGGGGGAAACGAGGTTTGTCTTAAAATGCGAAAGTAAAAAAATAAATAAAAATTAATATTACCGCAGTGGGGGTGCGGCTGCCGACCGAGGGTGCACCGCCATGTTCTTTCTGCCGGCTACATCCACTGCATTCACTAGCAGTATGCAGCTAGCCGGTAGAGGTAGAGACTTCAAAATGGCAGCAGTCTCCATTATAGCAGCGGACATTTTGTTGAAGTCTCTACTGACTGGCTGCACAGTTAGCAAATGCATCCGGCCACAAAAAACAAGGTGACGCCCACCGCTTGCTGTCGCCGCTCATCCCCCAAAGCTCTGGTCCTGCACCAGTGCCCTTTTCCCTCCTGCACCCCCACTCAGCAGCTGTGGTTTCCCCATCAGTAAGTCATGGGGTCCGGGGAGAAGATAGGGGCCATATACACAAAGGACCATATATACAGGATGGGGATGGGGGCATATACACAGGATGGGGACATGTATACAGGATGGGGATGGGGCACATACACAGGATGAGGGACATATTTTCAGGATGGGGCATATATACAGGATGGGGTTGCATATATACAGGTTGGGGGCATATATACAGGATGGGGAGTATATATACAGAATGGCGGACATATATACAGGTTGGAGGACATATATTCAGGTTGTGGGGCATATACACAGGAGGGTGGCATATACACAGGATGGGGGCATATATACAGGATGGTTGGCATATATACAGAATGGGGAACATATAGATAAGTTGGGGGAATGTATATGCCACGATGACGGTATATATACAGGATGGGGGGCCATATTTACAGGATGATACATGTATGCTATGATGAGGGATATATAATATATATACCAGGATGAGAGACATGTATACCAGGATGAGCCATATATATACCAGGATGGGGGCATATATACAGGATGGGGGACATGTATGCCAGTATGAGGGACATATATCCAGGATGAGGGATATATATACCAGAATTGGGGGGAATTATATACCAGGATACCAGGATGGAAGGTTTATGTACCAGGATGAGGGACATATATACTGATTTAAAACGGACTGGCATTATATCACAGCTGAGGATTCAGCACAGTGTGTCAGTACAGTGGGGACCGCTGTGTACAATGGGGGTTGGTGGTGACATTAGGGGTCTGGGGCGAGCTGTAGGATCCTGGGGGTGGCCAGCCATACTGAGACTGGAGAGGGGGCAGGCCTGTAGGATCCTGGGGGTGGCTGGCCATAGTGTAGAGTGGGGGAGGGGGCATGTTTGTAGGAGACGAGAGGAAATGACTAGTTTCCCATTTCCATGCGGGCTCCAACACAAACACGCCCCCTGGATGTTCCCTGGCTGCCGCAAATAGGTGATATATAGGTAATCCTGCAAAATGTTGACAGTATGTATATTACAAACTGTCACCATTTTGCAGCCTAGATACACATATAAATTATAGAAAAAGCCCGGACAACCCCTTTAAGGTGGTAAAAATTGAATGTCAGTTCGCCATGGAAAAAACTGCTCCATCCACGGAAAGATAAAAATGATACAGGTCTAAAAATATCGTGACACCAAGGAAAAATTGTTTTTATTACAAGCTTCTGAATTATTTATTTTCATCACTTTGATTAAGAAAAACTTGGCAAGTTTGGAATCATGGTCTCAGGTCATTTTGAAATCAAAATAAATCCAGCTGAAATTGAAAAAGAAAAATAATGGCAGAATTGCATTTTTTTCATCATGTCACCCGACATTAATCACCCATCCACCAAGTTGACGAGTTGAAGTGTTAAGGCCCTGTCTCACATAACGACCGCTCCAGCGATCCTCGACAGCGATAACGACCTGCTGGGATCGCTGGAGCGTCGTACTGATCGCTGGGGAGCTGTCAAACAGGCAGATCTCCCCAGCGATCAGGGCCATGGGAGCCACATCGCAGGAAGCGATGTTACCAGCGCCCTCCCTGCTTAGCTCAGCCTGTAAGCAGGGAGGAAGCTGGTAACTATGATAAACACCGGGTATCCAGGCAGCGCGCGCTGCCTAGATACCCGGTGTTTACCATGGTTACAGCCATGAGGTCACGATCGCTGGTTCTGAGGTCACACGCAGCGATGCGTGCTGACCAGCGGGAAACTTAACGATCAAAAAATGACCCAGAGCACTTTGCAGGATCAGTGACCTCACAACAGGGGCCTGATCGCTGCTAAGTGTCACACATAACAACATCGCTGGAGGGATCGTTGTAACGTCAGAGTTACAACGATCCCGCTAATGATATCATTATGTGTGACTGGGTCTTTAGGGTGTAATTTTTCACTCACTACTTCTCCATTTTCACCTAGTTTTTGATAAATTAATAATGACCCAGTGTAATTTGTCACAGTTCATTTTATTGTAAGACTACCTAGAGAACAGATTTTTTTATAATGTTTTTTTTTTTTTCAGTAAATATATTTATTGAAATTTTAACAGTAAAAACAATAGAAAGAACCAGTACAATGTCCAGGACTTTATACAAAGAACATTATCCAAGAGATCAGCACAGGAGTAGTCCAATAAGGACACCAGCACCTAAAGGGTACATGTTTCCCATCTTAAGAATCACCTTGGACAAGGACCTTATATAAAGAATACAGAACCTATGAAAAGACAATTGTGGAAATAAGAGAAGAGGAGAGAAAGAGAAAAAAGTGGTAGGGGAGAAGGGGAGTAAGGAGGGAGAGGGGAGGGGGGGTAAGGGAGACCCAGCAATTTAGACGCCCACGAGTTGGCAATTACGAATATGTACGCAGCCAAGTAAGGAACCCTGTGCTCTCCTTGAAGGACTGCCAGAGGAACCAGGTCGTCCCTGTTCATGTGTGGCATCACCATCACCCGCCACCAGTGACTCCAGACGATGTAATCTATCCATTTCAGCTATCCATTCCATCGTGGAGGGGACCTCAGTGGACCTCCAATGCTGGGGAATAACTGATCTGGCAGCTATTAGGCAGAATCTCAGAATCCCCTTCCTGACGGAAACTATCGAACTGGGTATCAGGGACAGTAGGGCCATTTGGGGAGATGGTTCATGACTGACCCCAGTCATCAAGTGGAAGGCATCGAAAACTGAGTTCCAGAAAGGTTGCAGGGGACCGCAGGACCACCAAATATGAAGCATAGAGACCGTGGCAGAGCCACATCTCCAGCAGGCGTCCGAGATCTCAAGGTTAATCCTGTGGAGAAGGGTGGGACACCTGTACCAGCGTGTCAGTAATTTATAGTTCCTCTCCTGCGCCTGACTGGACATTGTCATCTTATGTGCAAGAGTAAAGATTTTCAAACTATCCGCCTCAGAAAAGGTGATCCCCAGGTCCCTCTCCCATGCCTCCATAAATCCAAGCGTGGTAGGGGGAAGTGAATTCAAGACCAGGCCATAGAGCACAGAAACCACGTGAGAGGGACCCTCGGTAGGGAGCATCAGGGACTCAAAAAGCGTCAGCGCCCCCATCGGCACACTGGAAAGAAAGCTTTGCAATTGCAGAAACTCTAGCCAGGACAGCGGTGTCGTAAGACCAGGGCCCCATAACCCCCGCACGCTGGAGAGCCCCGCAAGCTTATCCTTCACCTGACCCAGTCCCACCCCATCAAGTCGTGACCAACACAGATACGTAGACCTATTCATTGCTGGGGGAAAGGCCGGATTGTCAAAAAGTTTTTTTATAATGTTTTGATATGTAATACCATAGACTTTAAAAAGGATGTACGTAGTTTTTCTCTTTAGTATATAAATAACTGGTCGTCCTGGACAGAGTAAACAGAGTGTGCTGTACTTTTTGCATGGAGGTTATGTTTATATTGAAATCATTGCACTGTAAACCTGTTTGCTTTATAGATTTTCTCTATGTATTATACAGACATTTGCACACTGAGATTTGTAAATATTTGCTCTGCTACAATGAGCCAATGCTACAGTCTCTTGTACAGACAAATTCAATTGAATAACCAGAATGGGTAGGTAAATGGAAACATACCTTAAAGGGAACCTGTCACCTGGATCTACCTCCCTGACCTATCACTAGCTGTCCCTACACCTTCCTAGCTGCTCCCTAACTATCCCTCTCTGCTGTAAATCTGCCCTATAAAGATTAAGAAAAATGACTTATAACTTACTGGAGGTCGCTCTGTCAGGAGACTGGAAAGGCGGCTCCAGGCTCCATTCTCCCCTCCTCACTGCTTCACTGCACGCCTCGCTGGGTGTCATTATTCTTTCTTCATCTCCTCTTCTGTTGGAATCTCCTGCCCTCCTCTCCACCTATGGTGCACCGGCCTGCTGCATTGTGGGGGTTGATCATGTGGTACGGCGCCGGCTTCTATGTGCGCACTGTGCATGCGCCGGCACCGTACCACATGATTAGGCCCCACAATGTACCGGGCTGGATATGATGTACCGGCCAGTGCATCATAGGAGGAGAGGAGGGCAGGAGATTCCAACAGAAGAGGAGATGAAGAAAGAATAATGATGCCCAGCGGGGCGTGCAGTGATGCAGCGAGGAGCGAAGGATGGAGCCTGGAGCCGCCTTTCCAGTCTCCTGACTGAGTGACGGCCTGTAAATTATAAGTCATTTTTAAGCATCTTTATAGGGCGGATTTACAGCAGAGAGGGATGGATAGGGTGCAGCTAGGAAGGTGCAGGGACAGCTAGTGATAGGTCAGGGGGGTAGATCCAGGAGACAGGTTCCCTTTAAGGAAATGCAAGGTTATCTTTACTCAGAGATACATGTTAATTTAGTCTGTATACTCTTTTATCAGTAATTACATTGAATGTGCATTAAAGCATATATACATTCATAAAAACATACATAAATAAACAAACATAGTTTCTTCTGGCTAAATAAAAGGTTGAAGAAAATACAAACAACTGTGAATGGAGCAATTTGAGTTTTCTGCTGTACAAAGGTCTGCCATAGAGAAGAGTTTAAGCTGCAGTCAGGGGTGTAACTACAATGGGTGCAGGGGTTGCAATCGCACCCTGGCCACAAATGTCCCTTTTGGTCAATAGAAAAAGACTAATGATATTAAAGATTGCAATAATTGGGGGCCCCATTGGAGCTTTTGCAACGGGGCCCATGAGCTTCAAGTTGGCTGCAGTTCTAAACTTTCCATGATGTGTTTGGTATTAGTGATTTTAAACGTTTCTAAACACGAAGGTAACTCTCAATGTGTAATGGAAAGCAATGATCTTAGGGACAGATTTAGTTGATCTTAGGGCCCTTTCACATCAGCGTTTTTTGAAATTCACGGCAGATGCGGTGAAAAAACCGCATCTGCCGCGATTACCGCATACCGGCTGCACTTGCGGCGCGGTTGCGGTAAACATCATGCAAAGTATAGGCGTACTTGCGGCAGGTGCGGCAAGTGCGGTTTTGCACTTGCGGCAGGTGCGGCCGCGAAAAAAAACGCAGTCAGCCGCGGTTTTTTTCGCGGCCGCACCTGCCGCAAGTGCAAAACCGCACTTGCCGCACCTGCCGCAAGTACGCCTATACTTTGCATGGCGTTTACCGCAACCGCGCCGCAAGTGCAGCCGGTATGCGGTAATCGCGGCAGATGCGGTTTTTTTCACCACATCTGCTGCGAATTTCAAAAAACGCTGATGTGAAAGGGCCCTTAGATGCTTATTTGGCTGACAGCTATGACTTTAATGACTTTCATTTTCTTTGTATCAGGGTCTTCAGTGTGTTGTACCGGCTGCTTAAACACAAATTATTTTAAAGAAAAGCCAATAGTGAATGTTTTTTTAAAGTTGGACAATACATGTTAGGCTGGGGTCACAGTTGACATGCGTTTTTGTAGTGCCTTTTAAAAACTCATGCGCTTTACCATGCATTTTTACATGTCCGCATGCGTTTTTTAAGGTGTGTGATGGCTCCCTGCGTTTTTGGCTGCGTTTTTAAATCTGCACCGAAAAATAGTGCATGTACTATTTTTTGGTGCGTTTTGAAAAACGCATGCGTTTTTTAACATGGGCCCCTATGGAAAACGCATGTACAATTGGTACCATTTAGTGCCATTCAAAAACCATGCGTTTTCCATAGCAGCCCATGTTAAAAAAACGCATGCGTTTTTGGAAATGCACCAAAAATGCATGGTACTGTCACACATGCGTTTTTGCTATTAGGGCATGCGTTTTTTAACATGGGGGCCTATGGGTGCGTTTTTACATGCGTTTTTGAAAACGCAGGTCTCCAAAAACGCTTGTAAAAAATACTACTGTGACCCCAGCCTTACATAGTAAATTACATAGACTGATAAATAGAAGTATATTACTACAGGAATAAGCTTGTTAAACGTATTGTTGAGATCACATGTAGTATCTACCGTATATACTCGCGTATAAGCCGAGTTTTTCAGCCCAAAAATTGGGCTGAAAAGTACCCCCCTCGGCTTATACGCGAGTCAGTGCTGTATACCGATGTATACATCGGTACATACCGATGTATACATCGGTATACAGCAGCCCCCGCATCCCCAGTAATGCAGGGCCCCCCCAGGGTCTCTCCGGTCACCTGTAAAGCAAGCTATACTTATCAGTGTCCCGCTCGCACCCGCCGCTGCCGACATCCACGATCCTCCATCTTCATGCGACTCCGCTTCCTGTTTCTGTGCGCGTCGCCGGCAATGACGTCATTCCCGGCGACGCGCACAGGAAACAGGAAGAGGAGTCGCATGAAGATGGAGGATCGTGGATGTCGGCAGCGGCGGGTGCGAGCGGGACACTGATAAGTATAGCTTGCTTTACAGGTGACCGGAGAGACGCTGGGGGGGGCCTGCATTACTGGGGCTGCCTGTATACTACCGCTGGGGCTACTATATACCTCTGGGGCACTGTATACTACCACTGGGGCTGCTATATACCTCTGGGGCCCTGTATACTACCACTGGGGCTGCTATATACCTCTGGGGCACTGTATACTACCACTGGGGCTGCTATATACCTCTGGGGCCCTGTATACTACCACTGGGGCTGCTATATACCTCTGGGGCCCTGTATACTACCACTGGGGCTGCTATATACCTCTGGGGCACTGTATACTACCACTGGGGCTGCTATATACCTCTGGGGCACTGTATACTACCACTGGGGCTGCTATATACCTCTGGGGCCCTGTATACTACCACTGGGGCTGCTATATACCTCTGGGGCACTGTATACTACCACTGGGGCTGCTATATACCTCTGGGGCCCTGTATACTACCACTGGGGCTGTATATACTACCACTGGGGCTGTATATACTACTGGGGCTGCGTGTATACTACCACTGGGGCTGCTGTATCTACCTCTGGGACTGGTGTATACCACACTGCTGGGGGCTGTATACTTGTGCTAGGGTCCACCCTCGGCTTATACACGAGTCAATAGATTTTCCCAGGTTTTGGGGCAAAAGTAGGGGGGTCGGCTTATACACGGGTCGGCTTATACACGAGTATATACGGTATATAGGCTGGCATCAATAGTATTTCAGCGTTGCATTTTACTTAGTCCCTGTCCATTGTCTTTTGTAGTCTTTATTTGTTTTTGCTTTTTCCATGACACCGTTCGGTGGCATATAATTATGATAATGATTAAGATTTCTGTTCCCTTAGGCCGTTCTTCACTTATTGGATTACAGTTGTGCATCTGCTGATAACCATCTTGACTGTATGCATCTATGGTATTGCACCCGTTGGATTTTCCCAGCATGAAACAGTAGAGTCAGTAAGTAATCCACCCTCTGGGGTCCTTTCTTTCTGAAGTCTTGATTCTCCACTGTTCTGCTGACTGTAATTGTATGCACTTGAACCTTTGTGCTATTGAATGTAATGGAATGCCCCAGTGGAGATTACTTTACCCATGCTTCTTGTCTTGTTGAGTAACACTGCATACCTGAGATAGTTGATATTTCAGTGAGATGTTAGCTACATTGTTTATGCTACTGATACATCACATAATCATTACCAGAACTTACGCAGCTCACAGACTTTCCCAAAACAAGCACCTCAGCAAATAAAGACACATTGCACAATGTGATCTATTTATTTACAGTTGCATGAAGAGTGAATCTATTGGAATGAACTGAATTTCTGCATTGATTACTAATAAAATAAATTGTCTGTTACCTACATTACAAATGTACACAAATTCAATCTGGCTATATTAATTCTACCTAAACAGTTGGGCCAGCCATGTGGTTTAGTGAGCATGTTAACCCCTTCATGACTGGGCTATTTTAGGTTTTTTTACTATTGTGTTTTCCCCCCATCTCCTAAGAGCCATACCTTTTTTTCCGTCCACATAAGCATGGCTTATTTTTGAAGGACACTTTTGAATTAGACCATTCATTTTATCATGTGATGCACTGGAAAGTGACTAGAAAATCCAAGTGTGTTGACATTACAAAAAGGTTTAATTTCAGAATTATTATTTTTATTACCATGTTCACTACAGGGTAAAACTGACCATCAGTATGATTCTCGAGGTCAGACCAATTACGTACACACCAATCGTATATAGTTTTTTTATTTAAGTGGTGAAAAAAATTTGGAAATTTGTAAAAAAAAATTGTTGCGTGTTGCCATTTTCCAAAACCCATAACATGTTCAATTGTTAGGACATGAGGCCTTGTGTTCTGCTTTGTTTAAGCTAAACTGTAACTGATACCGTTTTGGGGTACGTATGATGTTTTAAACATTTCTTATTGCATGTAGGAAATCAGAATCTTTTGTTATTTTCCCTCCATCTTATGTTTCATGTCACCACACCAACTCTAGTGGGTCGGATGCGTCCAAATTGCATTCTATTTGCAATGTTGCGGCTGCCAAACAAAATAACTGTGGAGCTTTGATTTATTACTCATGACGCCGTGTACCGGTAGCAATTTTACAAACACAACAATACCAAATATTTTGAATTTATGATCATACGATCACTTATATTATACATAACATTATATCAGCACTGCTATGTATAATAAAAATCACTGTCTCCTGCCAGCTAAATGCTGGCTTTCACAGGAAAACTGTCATCAAAAGCACAGGGGTCATGCCATTGGCGCCCCATGATCACGTCACAGGCATGCAGATGGAGTGACACGCCCCCCTGCTGGCATGCATTAAATGCCGCTGTCAGAGAGTTAAAATTGATATTTAATAGTTTAACCCCTTTGCAACTTTGCCATTTCCCTCTTTTGCGCTTTTGCTTTTCCCTCCCCTTCTTCCAAGAGCCATCACTTTATTATTTTTCCATCAATTTAGTCATACGAGGGCTTGTTTTTTGTGGGACAAGTTGTAATTTGAATGACATCATTCATTTTACCATATAATGTACTGAAAAAAAAGAATATAATTCCAAGGGTGGTGCAATTCCACAATAGTGTTTGGGGGTTTTATTCACCATATTCACTATATGGTAAATCTCTCATGATTGTATGATGCCTCAGGTCGGTATGAGTTCGTTCATATCAAACATGTATACTTGTATTTTTTATACAGGTGGTGAAAACAAAATTCAGACATATGTCAAGAAATAAATTGCACTTTTGGCACCATTTTCTGTGACCCGTAGCATTCTCATTTTTCGGGATCTGGGGCTGTGTGACAGCTTATTTTTTTCCATCTTGAGCTGATGCTTTTAATAATAACATTTTGGTGTAGATGTGATGTTTTGGTGGCCTGTTTATTGCAATATTGCTGCAACCAAAAAAAATATAATTTTGACGGTTTTATTTTTTTTCCGTTGTGCAGTTTACCAATCAGATTACTTTATTTTATATGTTGATAGATCGGGCATTTCTGAATGTGGCCATACCAAATATATGTATTTTTTTGTTGTTTTATTTCCAATGGGGCAAAAGGGGGTGATTTGAACTTTTATTTATTTTTTTCATATTTTTTAAATCTTTTTTTTTCTTCACTTTTTATTTATTTTTCTTGATCAGGGTGCCTCAACACTGTTGTGTCCTATTGCACCTGCTGCTCAGAGCGATGCTTTAGAATCCCTCTGAACAGCAGAATGATCACCTCCTGTAAATGCTGGTATTCACAGAAAGTAAGTCACAGCAGCAGCTTGGGTCCTCATCTAATTCCTAGCTGTCATGCAACACATCGACATCCCATGATCACATCAAGGGGTCGCAGATGACAATGGGCAACAGTGCAATCTCCGCTGCGGTGCCTTTGATCGTGTTGTCTGTGTTTGACAGCGTAATCTAAGTGGCTAACTATGGCAGGCGAATCGCTGATCTGCTCACATCTGTTAGCAACACATGTCGACTGATGAGACCAGCTGATATGTGCAGGGAATGAGCGAATGCAGCGTGTGAGCTCACATTAAAGGGAGACAACCCATGACATACCAAGTACGTCTTGGGTCGTAAAGGGGTTAACAGTCGCAGGTGGAGCTACGCTTTACCTGCAACTGTTAGAGGCAGGTGATGGCTGAATAAGTCAGCCATCCTCTGCTGGTAAAGGAATGGGCTCATATAAGTTAAATGTACGTCATACATCATGAAGAGGTTAAAGTGGTTTTCTACTGGACACCACTAGACAACCCCATCTGACTTGGTTAAACCTGTCTAAACAAACTTTTATATGACCGCTGATTGTTTTACATGCTATATAGATTAATGACTATAGTCGGCCAGTGTAAATTAATTTTAAGTGACAATTGCTAAAATATTTTTAATGAATTCCAGTAGCAAAAATGATTTTCAACCTGTCATATGTGCTACCCAAAGGTGTACATATCTTTTAAATGTTATTTAGTAGTAAAAACCTAAAGTAAAGATTACCTAGAGTAAATAGACACTTGAGGAACAATATAAGTATAATGATGAACTCACCTTTGAGGGAAGTAAGGAAGAAAATAAGAAGCATATTTATATGTACTCCAAGGCTATGTTTGTAGCTTACACATCAAATGACATAGCTATAATTACCATATCAAGATGTGCATCTTAGTGGTATCATCCAGCTGGAGGCTAACCCTCTGCTTTATTTATAAGCCAGGAAGTGTTCCTACAATTATATGTTATGTTATTATTGAGGAAAATACAAGGAGAATCCCTTTTTATTTAGTCTGAAGAATGGTTTTCTGTTATTGGGTATCTTGTCAAGCAGACATACTGAATTATCTCATCTGTTTGTTATTTTTATTGCTCAGTATATATTACAATAAATTTAAGCTAGGGATGCTAAGGAAATTTTATATGGAAAATTGTCATGTTTCTTTTTGAGCCGGCCAATAAGTCGTAAGATTAAATTGATGATGATGTTCATTTTACATATTGTTATCCAGGTTTAAATATTGTTGATTTTGGCACATGTGGAGACCATTTTTACTCTTGGATCTTCCTAGCTGAAAATATTTGGTTCTTGCTGTTATTATGTTTCTGTTGAGTCCAATTCAATCTCAGGTGCATAAATCCTCATGTCAGAGGTTTTTTGTCTACTTTGTTTCCCATGGATACATCCTGTATTTCTTTCATGATAGGATGTACCGTATATTCTCAGTTAGTAGATACTATCTATTTTCTATAGTGGGGATCCTCTACTTTCTGTGCAGAGAAACAATGCAAGAGTGGTTGCCCTATCCTTACTGCACAGGATGGACATGAGCACTGTACGCTTGCTGCTCTCAAAGTTGGAACAGCTACCCCCTTCTCTGCATTTAAAAGAGAAGACCTACTATAGAGTGATACTGTACCCGCAGGAAATTGTGCAGGAAGATACAAAAGACCCCAACCCAGAGTGAGAAAACTAAAACACGTTCATTTAAGGTAGAGAGGGAAAGCTAAAGGTAGCTCCAAATAAGGGGATCAAGTAAAACATCCCAGAAACCTAAAGAGGGTGAATAGAATAGTTTAGAAACGATTCACTGAAGGAACTAAACTGGTGTTTACCCAATGAGGAAAACCCCTTAGCTGAAGGGCTGGGACTCTTAAACACAAGTCCACCTAAAGGTATATCCAGCATGGATGTGCAGTGAAAGGTAAACATATAAAACCCAACCCAGAATGTAATAGGTCAGACCAAAACAGGAAAATGAGAAACACTTGAAGAGTAGTGACCAAGAAGGGAGATCAAAGATAATTGGAACCATCAGCATTTGGACAGAGCCAAGCAGACAGAGGAACCAAGTATGAAACAACAGGTCACTGGATCGAATCCCCAAGCCATGACAGTACCCCCTTTCTATGAAGGGCCACTGGACCTTCAGGAGCCCCTGATGTTGGTGATGCAACTCCCTCATCAGGTGACCCACATGAAGATGTTATAAATCAACCCAGGAGGTAACTTTCAGGAATATAACCTTTCCATTTAACCTGATATTGTAGACAGCATCTGAACCTCCTGGAACCAAGATCTCACTCTACCCCATACTCCCGATCACTACCAAATCCACCTTAAATCTGTCTTGAGGACTTGGTATCGCCTTATTTTTTTTAAAGGAAAGAATGGAAAGAGTTATTGATCCTCCAAGCAATAGGAAGTTACAACTTATCCATCACAAGATTTAGAATTTTAATAATTTTATTAGGACTTTCAAATTTGGGTGCAAATTTCCTAGACGTGACCTTTAAATATAGATTGTTTGAGGCTAACCCCAAAACAGGAGCCTTCCTACATTTGGCTAGCACTTCTTTTGGCGACATCAGTAGTTACCAATAGACCCATTTAGACCTTTTTCCAGACCCTAATTAATGAGGGAAAAAAACTCTCCTCCTCTGGCACGGAGGACTCTAACCCTGAAAAGTTCCCAAAAACTGGATGAAACCCCCCTCAGCAAAACAAAAGATGAGGTCTTGGTAGTTATTTACAGCAAACACGACTGTATCACTGCGAGATTTAGGAAAGTCTATGGCAAAGTCCATGGACAAGTGGTTTCAAAGCTACGACGGAACTTCGATAGGCAAGAGATAATCCATTGGAGTTTGACGAGAGGTTTTAGCCCTGGCACCAAATCTGCATCTACGGAAACACTTCTCAATGTCCCTATGAGAATTTTGCCACCAAAATGAATTAGAAAGAGATTTCTTAATTGGCAGAAGCAGAAGAACTCGGATGCCCAGCTAAAACAGAATTATGCACTTTATTAAAAAAGATCTCCATGTAAAGAGGGTGGTATATAAAGTTTGTTTATAGGTTAACCTTACGGTACACTGTTCTGAACAACCTGAATGATCTGCCTGAGCTAAACCCCCTAAGCACTAACTACCACCCCCTTGCTAAAACTCTAGACTGCATTTTCATCCCTCTACTTTAGGACAAAGCTATGGTACAAAATGTCAGCCTTGACATTCTTAGATTCATGGCGATTAGTAATGAAAAAAATCAAATTGAGCATAAAAAAAGGGCTCTACAGGGCCTTTCTGGAGTTTAAGAACTCTGCAGCACTATTATCCAACAGATTCTTATGATCAGTAAAGACTGTCTCCTTTTGTCTGCCCGCTACAATCAGTGTCTCCAATCTTCATAGGCTCTTAAAACTGCCAGACGTTCTCAGTCACCTATATCATAATTGAATTCCACTTGAATATTAGATTTAAATACCCACTTTGTTTCTGGTAAAAAAAATGTTACCATCCCAAAAGAGGAAGTCTTAACTTCAGCAAAGAAATGCAAATCGACCCCAGGTTGACTGAGAGCAGGAGCCTTAGGGAAAGCTGTCTTGATAGCCAAAATTCAAAGTGACAATGTGTTACCGGTCCGTGCTGCCACAGAAGACACGTAGCCAATAGCTTCAAGTTACTTCAGGTATATTGGATCCATCTGACGCGTTTCAGAGCCTTCTATGCTCCTTCATCAGGGAATACATTGTATTCCCTGATGAAGGTGCATAGCAGGCTCTGAAATGCGTCGGAAGGATTCAATAAACTTGAAATAACTTGAAGCTATTGGCTACGTGTCTTCTGTGGCAGCACGGACCGGTAACACATTGTCACTTTGAATCCTTGGATTATCTACCACATTGCACGTGGAGGTGTGGGTCCTGAAGCAGCCACTGTTATGTGTTTGTTATGCTGGTTGTGTGCTACACAACCTGAAAAGGTGAGCAGTGATTATTACGGCTTCAAAGCCACTCTGCCTTCAAAACAATAAGACCCTATTGCGTTTGCTTCCTTTGCAGTGATTATATTGATAGCCAAAAAGACATTTACCACCATTGCTGACCAAGAATCAAATCTGTTACCTTTTAAGTCTTGTCTTTAAAGACTTGGCTATGACCAAAAGATCTTATTAAACTTCTGATTAAAATGTACAAAGGCAAGAAATCTCTGCAAAATTTTTAGGCTACTTGATTGAACCCAGTCGTGGACTGCTTGAACCTTAACTGGGTCCATCCAAAAGCATGATGCAGAAACAAAATGTCTTAAGAACTGGACCTCCTGTACTTCAAATTGACACTTCTCTAGTTTAGTAAACAAATGGTTGTCTTATACAATCTGGAAAACCTTATGGACATGATCGCGATGCTTTAAAGAATAAAGTGCTTTACAGCACCCATCCAGGCATACTATGAGCTTTCAGCTCCAAATGAAATGCATGCCAAGTCCAAAGAGTTCACTTTGCACACCTCAAAAATAATGAAAAAAACTTGACAACCCCTCAGAATTAGTGAAAAAATAAAAAAGAAGCTTTATTCTGTTAGTGCAATTTCAACCTCACAATTAGGTCTTTATGAAGCATGATGCGCTCTCAGTTTTCTGCTTTATTGCTAAGATATGCTCGCTATGCTTTTCCTGAGTGCACGAGAAAATCAATATGTCATCCAGGTAAATTACTACAAATCCACCCACCAGAGAATGATAAACATAATTTATGAAATTTTGACTGCAAGAGAAATGGATTTACCAAACGGCATCACTAAATTTTCATAATGCACTTCAGGCATATTGAATGCGGTCTTCTGTTCATCACCCTGACAATTGCTTATAAGTTTATATGCCCCTCTCAAGTCAAGTTTGCTCTGAACAATTAGTTAAAAAGATCAGGAATAGAGGGCAACAAGTAAGGATTCCGAATCATGATTTTGTTAATCTCTCTAAATTCCGAGCATGGACACAAAACTCCATGGTTTTTTATTAAAAGCCTATGGCGACTGGAGAGGTGAATGGCTGTTTATGTTTCTTAGTCAGACTCTTTTCAATATACTATTTCAACATCTCCCTCTGTGGAAAAAAACGGTTAAGCAAACACTTTTAGACATTTTAGTTCCTTGTATGAAGTCGATATTACAATCATATGACATATGAGGTGGAAGAATATTGCACTCAATCTCAGAAAAAAACATCACAGAAGTCCTGAATGAATTCTGGAAATCAAGTCCTCACAGAAGTAAAAGGTCTGGGCAGACATCAGGAAAAGCAAGAGTCACTCCATGACCTAATTTCTTGAGTCACCCAATTGATTACAGGATACTGCTTAATTAACCATGACAAGACTAAAGACCACGTTACAACACAGATATCTGTCAGATATTGGTCACAGATCTCTGGTTGCAGGAAATCATGGACACATTTTTCCATTTTGTGGCTGTGTACAATGGAGCAAGTGTCCATGATTCACTGCAACCAGAGATCTGCGACATCTCTGAACAGATATCTGTGTGTGTAAAGTGGCCTTAACACTTTGCAGCTGAGAAGTAAAAAACATGAATGAAATAGATTTGTATGTAACATTACTACCTTCATACATATATTTCAACTTTTATATTATATTAATTATATTATATTATTACATATACTTGAATGGAAGGCTGAGTTAGAATAAAATAATAACTGCAGTTTACAGTGAATTCATGATCAATTAGAGTGACATCAGAACCTGAATCCTCAAAGGCAGTTGTAAAAATAAAACCGGACTTAAGGTGCCCTCACGACGCATCAATTTGATGAACGATTTTGTTAGTGATCACATGCACTCGCGATCGCTAACAAACGTTCAGAACGTGGTGAGCTGTCACACAGGCAGACTCACCAGCGATCAGTGGACCAGAGACATCGTGGAAATGATTTAAATATCGTTTCCACGATGTCGTTGCTCCCGCTGCCAGGCTGCGGAAAGCGGGAGCAGGCTGGACTCCAAGGTAAACTGCGGGTATCTAGGCAGCGCGCGCTGCCTAGATACTGAATGTATACTTGGTTACCAGCCTTCTCGCTCACGGCTGGTATCCAAGGTACACAGCGGGTAACTAGGGTCCGTTTTGTCAGCTGTGCCCGGGTTCCATTATTGGAGAACATGGGAAGAGCAGGGTGGTTGTGAGAAATGTAGTTTGCAATAGTCACATAGTCAGTAGTGATTGGCAAACCCAAACTAAAAAGTTTGTGGTCCGTATCGAACACCTAGTGTAGCCCTCATTCTAGTATATATTTCCTCCATCCTGGTATATAGGGCCATCATCCTGGGTCCATCCTGGTATAGATGTTCCCCATCCTTGTCCCATTCTGTTATTATTTGTCCCTCATCCTGATATTTAAGATCCCCATCCTGGGCCCTGGGCCTATTCTAGTATATATGTCCCCCATCCTGGTATATATGATCCCTATCCTGATATACATGTTCCCCATCTTGGGCCCAATCTGGCATATTTGTCCCTCATCCTAGTATATATGATCCTGTTCCTGGGCCCATTCTAGTATATATGTCCTCCATCCTGGTATATGTGATCTCCATACTGGTATATATGTCCCCCATCATGGTCCCATCCTGTTATATATGCCTCCTATCATGATGCACAAACAAAAAAATAAACGATTCTACTCACCTTTCCTCCGCTCTTTTAATGCCACCAGCTGACTTCAGCGTGTAAAAGGCTGTTGATGCCAAACACATCCAGTTGCAGTGATGTCACCTACTGGGATATTCACTGTTCCCCATGCTCAGGATTATGGGCGTGGAGAGCAGTGAGCATTCATTCTCTTTGATAGCAGATATATGTGATCGCCCCAGCCGCTGCAGTATTTTTTCAGTCAGGCAACAGATTACGTAAGTAAAGATATGGCATTTTCCTTCAGAGAGCTATATGACTATATAAACAGTTTGGAGAAATTGTGTCATTCTGGCAGAATCACTTTTAGACAGGCACTTAAAGTGATCCTGACCTCACAAATTGCGTCCCCATGCTATTTAAACCTGTCCATGCAGCACCTTAAAGGGAACCTGACCCACAAACTGACCCCCCCACATCTTTCTACCTGTCCCTGCACCCCCTATTATCATTTCCAGCCATCCCTTTTGCAGAAAAAAATCGATTTTGTAAAGTAGAGAAAAGTTTATATTCACCTCGTCCTGTGTGAGTTCTCCGTTTCTGAATTACTCTCAAAGGCGGGCCTGTCTGCTGCAGCCTTGTAATTATACACGCCCCTCTCAGCTTGCTGCCTTGCTAAGAGCCTGGCCGCGTCGTGAAAGGGGCGGGGCTACCGTCATGACGCGATTATAGCCCTGCCCCTTTCATGACACGGCCAGGCTCTTAGCAAGGCAGCAACCTGAGAGGGGTGTGCATAATTACAAGAAAGCAGCAGACAGGCACGCCTTTGAGACTAATTCAGAAACAGAGAACTCACACAGGACGAGGTGAATATAAACTTTTCTCTACTTTACAAAATCGATTTTTTCTGCAAAAGGGATGGCTGGAAATGATAATAGGGGGTGCAGGGACAGGTAGAAAGATGTGGGTGGGTCAGTTTGTGGGGTCAGGTTCCCTTTAAGTGCTTCCTAGACATCCCTTTCTCTCTAAATATCGATTTGGCAAAGTTTATAAAATCATCTTAGATACCATGCCTGTTTGCCGCTCCCCGCCGCCTCCTTCATGATTATTCATGCCCCGCTGGGCATGCTGCAGTGAGTGGAGCCGCGTCCTCTCCTACAATGGGCGGTATTCCCGATATGACGAAAATCTCGTCATATCCGGGTTTACTACGTCAGTACACCCATTTGAGTGTACTGCCGACTTCATGCTGCGAATGCGCATGCGCGAAGTCTGTTCTAGCCAGTTATGGGTGTACTGATGTAGTAAACCTGGATATGACGAGATTTTCATCATATCGGGAATACCGCCCATCGTAGGAGAGGACACGGCTCCACTCACTACAGCACGCCCAACGGGGCATGAATAATCATGAAGGAGGTGGCGGGGAGCGGCAAGCAGGCACACCTTTTGTGACTTCTCAAATTCTGAGAAGCCGCAGATTCCATGGTATGTAAGATGATTTTATAAACTTTGCCAAATCGATATTTAGAGAGAAAGGGATGTCTAGGAAGGACTTAAGGTGCTTCGGGGACAGGTTTAAACAGCATCGGGACACAATTTGTGAGGTCAGGATCACTTTAACACCTTCACGATTTTTGAGGTACATGTACATCAAAGTTAATTTCCCTGCCTTTCCCAGCAGATAATTTAATTAGCCATAATGTTCCTTTATCAGCTGCAGGTGGAGCGAAGCTGTTAAATGCTGCTGTCTATCTCTCACAGCAGCATTTAACACATCAGTAGGGGAGCATGTCATTCAATTTGCCCATCGGCGCACCTGTGATGTGATCATGGAGTGCCAAGGTGTCATGATACCATACACTGGGAAGACCCCTGTGCTTTTTATTACGATGCTCCATTGAAAGCTAGAATTTATCTGGCATTCATAGGAAATCGTGATTTTCACTATAACATAGCAGTGCTGAAGCATTGCTTCGATTAGCACAAGTATTTGGACGATTGCAGCTTTGTCTCCTAAGTAGACTGTTAAATATAGTAAAAAGTGACAAAAATGTTTTAAAAATATAAAGAATAAAACAAAAATTCACAAAAGTTCAAATAACTCCTCCTTTGCACAACTAAAATTTTAAAAAAATGTACAATATATAAAACACACATATTTGATATTGCTACATTGTTAAAAGTCTAATCTCTTAAAATATTGAATAAAGTAATTTGACTGGTAAGCAACATAACGAGAAAACAATCAAAAAGCCAGAATTCAAGGTTTTTTTTTGTCTGCGCAACATTGCAATTAAATGCAATAGGAGGTGATCAAAAGTTAGCATCTACCCAAAAATGTTATCAGTAAAAATGAAATGTCAGCTCAGGGCGCAAAAACTAAGCCATCACAAACTAAGCCCCATATCTCAAACATTGAAGGCATTACGGGTGTCAAAAAATGGCAACACAAGCAAATTTTTTTTAATGGATTTCCACATTTTTTTGCATTTTTTTTGCAATTTTAACACATTTGGAATGTTTTCCGTTTTCAGTGCATCACATGATAAAATGAATTATATCGTTGAAAAGAAGAACTCTTCCTGCAAAACGCAAGCCCCATATGAATGTGTGAATGCAAAAATGAAAAATGTATAAAAAAAAAAAGCATAAGGCCATCCCACCAGAACATGGTGTACCCCAATTGTGACAGTCCCTAATCTAATATTAAAGCGTAAACGCCGTTTAAATTTTTATTTAATAATAATGTGGAGCAAGTGATTTTAATAAACTTTGTAATATAGTTCATTAGAAAATTCTGTCTGGTTACCATTCATAATCCTTCCGCAAGGTGTCCCAACTGCCCTGTGTGTGAAGTTGATTCTGAGTCAGAGCCGTCTTCACAGTGAATACCGTCATGTGAGGAGATAATGGAGAGGGGGCATGGCCTACCCTGCTGATGCCGGCTCATGAGGAGACAATGTATCACAATACAGCACAGAGCTGAGCAATGTCAGGATGGAAACTCTTTACAAGCTTCACTCTTCTGTCTCCACACAGCAATCTCTGTTAACCCCTTGTCTGCTGGCTCCCCACACAGCTCACTACCAGCCTGCTCTCACACACTGCTGACAGACTCTGGCCACTCACACAGACATAAAATGCAGATTTTTAAAGTGCACAGAAAAATGTGATAAAAACAGTCATATGGCACAAAAAAGTATTATCTTAGCTGCTATGTGACCCATTCTTTAACAGCCAGTGCAGTATTGTTTTTTTTATCAATGAAATGACATTTACACTTTAAAACCTCACCTTATTTATATGTGTTGTCACTGTTTACTTATTTTTTACAGCAGAGTATTATTATTATTATTTATTATTATAGTGCCATTTATTCCATGACACGTTACATGTGAATGTGCTCATTTTGTTTCTATCTTAGTTTTTGTCTGTTAAACAGCCATAGTGTGAATATGCTTCTATACAGTGCATTTATACCAATTTATACTCCAGATCATGTTTTTACTCATTACTTTCTAAGACCATGTATATATATTTTTTAATAAATATTTGAAAGATGCTGTAATAATGATAATTTTCTCCATTATAGGTTCTAAGAAATAAAGGAGTTTACGAAAATGTCAGATATATCCAACAAGAAAACTTTTGGATTGGACCAAATTCAGTAAGTTAGAGATTTTTTTTTTAATGCAATACGCTCCCAGAGTGAAGCATTCATTACTGTCTGCTATGGAAAAACAGCATCAAAGTATATATCACTTTAACTTTCAAGTTTCTGTTTGACCTAGAGAGCGGTAAAGTCTGTGTAAAGAAGGTGACTTTTTAAGCAAACCAATGTTTGTCGTCTGAATAGAAATGTTCGACTTCATAAATATTACATATGGTTAGATGTAGTAAACATTGCTCTGTTTAAACTGCATAACCTAGGACATATTACAAATGCTGGAGGTTCATATTTCACAGGTGCAAAGTGAACCTTCCCTTCATAAGGTACAGCACATTAACAGACTGACAAAACATGCTTTAAACCTAATTTTCCAATACATAAAAGATTTTTCCGATTTAGGAAATGAAAATATCCTCGTGTGTGATTCTGAGTTACGCACTCTTTCCACAATGATCACTTGCAATATTTTTCAATTACTTACAAGATCACGCCACAAAATTGAATGCAGACTGTCTATTGAGCATTTACAACATATGGGGAGAGAAAGCACTTCTGATTTACAATAATCAAACATTATAACTGCATAACATCCCATTATACACGCAATGTCATTCTCCCCCATAGGCCAACATTGAGTGTGATGTTGCACTCCATTCCGTTCGATTGTGCTTTGCAGTGATTGGCTGCAATTTATTTTTGAGGAGCCCTGGTCTTAAAGAGGAGCTATCAATTCTTCTGAGATATTACTTTTTGTAAATATTTGCATTTCAAATAGAATAATAATTCTGCAATATCTTAGATCTTCTTGTTATATTCCTCTGTTACCTCCTCAAAATGCCAACAGCATGTTAAGCGGCACGCTACCTGCCTAACATGTGCGTGACTATAGAATCTATAACAAATAGAGTATGCATAGTATGTATGCTACTGTGTATCAATGAACCTAAAAGAGCATGACACATACAGCTATGGAAAACCTTCCGATACAGATAACCCCTATCTCTAGATGATATCGCTACACTTTATCCACATAAGAGCACACTTCTTTATTATATAGGGGTTATCCCTATCGGAAGATTTTCTGTAGATATTTAATTCTATATATAGGAACCCGGAGTTATGTCGATCAATCTGCGCTGCTGTAGGTGGAAGAAAACTCCTGTTTGCTGAATAAAAGATGAAGGGTGAATAAAGCACTGCCTGCTGAATGTTTGTTGAAATTAATGGAATCCATTCTGAGTCTGTACTAAGATTCAACAGATTTATCCCCACACACAACATTTTCTCTTTTGGTGAGGAACTATACCTACAATGCATCAGAAGCGCTATGGGAAGCAAAATAGCATCCCAGTATGCCAACCTGTTCATGGGTAAACTGTAAAGTGACTTTTTAGCATCCTGCCCCATCAAACCCTTGGCCTATTTCCATTACATTGAAGACATCTTAATAATCTGGACTGAATCTGAACAAGAGCAACAAATTTCACCCCACCATAAATTTGACACTAAAAAACAGAAGACAATTTCCTGGATACCACCATAAAAATTCCAAATGGTTCATTCCAGGCATTGGTGTATCGGAAACTAATTGATCTTCCCACTTACCTAAGATGTGATTGTTTCCACCCAAAACAATAAAAAGTCAATTGTCTACATCCAGGCCCTCAGATATAACCATATCTGTTCCAACCCAACAGACAGGGATGAACACTTATCCCATCCAAAAAAAAGACATTTTTAAACCAAGGCTACCACCCCACCTCCATTGATGATAAAATCATTGAAGCCACAAGGATTCCTAGAAGTCAAGCACTCCAATGCAGAGAAAAGGAAGAAAATAATTGTTTACCTCTGGTGGTAACCTAATTGTTTACCTCTGGTGGTAACCTAAAACCCACAGCTGGAGGGTCTAAGAAATACTGCCAAGAAACTTCACCATAATCCTACACAAGGATGACCAACTAAAAATAATATTCAAAGACCCTCCCTTGCTATACTACAGACAACCTCCCAATTTAAGAAACATCATGATCCGAAGTTCAGTGCCCTCATATACACCAAGAGGAACTTATCTGTCCAATGGGAAGAGCTGCAAAACCTGTGCTCATATAGAGACCATATACAAGATCCAGATCCCCAACACAGCAGGATTACAAAATTCCCGGACATTCACATGTTCCTCTTCCAGTGTTGTGTGTGCACTACATGTCCTGTGGGAGGTCTCTATGTTGGAGAAACAGGACAGAGACTCAGAGCAAGGATGAGGTTGCATCGTCACACAATTGCATACAAAAAATTCATTTACCTGTAGCCAAACATTTCTGTGGTCCAGGACATAACATTGAAAAAATGAAAGTTGTCATACTAAAAGGCAATTTCAAATCACTGAAACATCGAAGGGTCTGGGAATGCAAATTAATTACAACCTTTGACTATGTTTGAGCACGTTTAAATCTAACAGAAGGATTTATGAATTACTACAAGATCTGAGAGACCCAACCAGGACACTGAGGGCACCAGGTTGAGAACTTACATATATATTGGGACCATAAAAACTTTCACATCACTAAGCTGAACTAATTAAGAATTCTCTCTTTAAACTCTGTTTGTTCATTTAAATGTTCATTTAATATACCTCGCATCTGCTCTGGTTGTTGGTGTATGGAACAATTAAGCTATGAGTGTTAAGCACATACCTAATTCAGACACGGCTAAAAGGAGAAATAAAGCATACAACTCAGCAGCCGCACCCACACCATACTGGTTACTAAGCAAATATCCACTAAAAACTATAGCCAGCAAAGAAGGTTGGTGCAAGGTGAGTATAAATATCCCCACCAAAGCTGTGACAAGACAGAGACAAAATAGGAAAGTGAGAAACACCTTACTGGAAGAAATGCAAGGGAAGAAGTGCAAAGATAGGAAAATCATCAGCAGTAGGACAGAGACTGACCAGGCTATGGCTCAGCAGGGAAGGAAACTGACCACACAGCAAGAGGTCACCATATCGAGTCTTGAAACTCTGGGCATGATAATGAGAATTATTATTGTTTTGGGTTCACAGTGTCCTGAAATGATCTTTTTTAATATATTTATTGGCTTGTATACATTCTCTGAAATATTTACAATTAAGGAATTAATTAAATGTTTTGTTATAAGAAATAACAATTGTGTTTCTTGGTAAAAATATTTGGGCCACTGCCAACTTGAATGAATTTGGATGCACATAGAACAATTTGCTCCAATAGCGTACTGTCTACATCTGATATCCCTTATTGTATGCAGTGGAACTTTATGTAACTTTATGAAGGTCATACAATGCTAATTATGTGTTCTTCACCCAAAATATATACTGTACATATTCAGCAGTTGTGGTCTTGTGTTTCTACCTAGTATTCATTCCCTCTTAGGACCTGTTGGTTTTTATAACTCATCTATTTTAATAAATATGTTTTTCATGAAATAACAGTGATAGAGCATCTTTTTTTGAACTCTGCTTAGTGCTTTTGCTTTAATGCTTCCTTTCAAAATATAGGAATCATTTGACAATTGAGCATTACTATTGTCGTTGTCAATATGGTATGTCCCTGCTCAGAATGACACTGAAAGCAGTGATTAGAGAGAATGAATGTGTAGGGTCACATTCACTAAAAAACTGGATGATACCCACTTTTACTGATTGAATCTTTAGAGATGTAACGTACAAGTGCACTTACTGCATTAGGAAATAAAGGAAATTCTACATGAAGGTTTCCTTTTAGTTTCTGCTGTATACTAGCAAAAAAAAAGAATTATAAATGTCCCTTTCAACATAAGTGTGATGGTGCCTTCAGACACATTATGAGGATATTTTGCAAACAGCATTAAAATGGATTACTTTGTCCTGTTCAGCTGAAGCTTATCTCATCTGTTATTTTCCTATGACTCACTTGATAGCAATGCAACACATTCTTAAATTCTTTAAAAGTTTTGCATATCCTAATCTGTCATGCCTCAATGCTTGTTTTATATTGCCAGTTAGGTTTAACCATTTCATGACTTGACCTACCTTCAAACACTTCTCGTTTTAAATTGTAACTATATAGACAAAAGACAAAAAATAACAAACAAAACAAAGATCTGCACACACATATCTGTGGAAACGTATCAGTATCATAAATGTTTTCCTTTCAGTAGAATCGTCACTTTCAGATTCTATAGTAAAATTCTCATTCTTAGGTCTACACCCACATTACTCTGCAAAACTTCAAGGCAGATGTGGAAAAATACTGCAAAGAAAACTTTAAAAAACAAGTGGCAAAAGTTGATTTTTCCTGACATAAAGTGATTGAAACAAATTTGGTGTGGCTAAACTGGTGCACCATCAGGTCTTCTAGGTACTCTTGTACATTATTTTAGAAGTAAAGTGCATGAAGGTTGTCCAAAATATCTTGAAGCACTAACAACAGATGTTCTGTAGATGTAAGCATGTGAAATTCTTTTACAGGCCTTCACTGACTCGATGACTGTCAGATCAGGGCTCTGTGGTGGTCACATCACTTGCAGGACTCCTTGTTCTTCTTTACGCTAGAGAGTCCTTAATAACTTGCGTTTGGGGTCGTTCTGCTGCAGAATAAATTTGAAGCCATTCAGACACCTCCCTGATGTTATTGTTTGATGGCAAAGTGAAGAAGAAGTCCTGGAAGAGATGGTATGCCCCCCCTCCACCGCCCAGAGCCCTGAGTTTTAACATCATCAAGTCTGTGTGGGATTACATGAAGAAACTGAAGGATTTACGCAAACCAACATCCACACAACATCTGTTCCAGCCTGTCACTATTATTTTGTTCATTGTAATTTATATTTGCATTTTGTATGGAAAGGTACACCTCCATGTTATCAATGATACTCTAAAAATAAATAATAATAAAAGAAGAATTTGATAATGTTGTGAAGGCAATGGGTAGTCTCACCAGATATAGATTTGATTTAGATTTCTCATTTGTTCATTGACTTTGCATTTTGTTAATTGATAAAAGTTAGTCATTTTTTCCACATGCCTAAAATTTTTGCACAGTACATTATATATTATCTTGTCATGCTAATGTGTTTCCTTGAGGGCACAGGTACACACTGCTATTTTGTTGCTGCATGATTGCAGGATAGCAAGAGACAATGGGCTCCTGCTCTGTCCCTTCAGCTGTGGAGACTGTAAGCTATCCCTCTATATGGATCTCATAAAGTCTATAGGAGGTCATGTGGTGCTTATGGTGTGTGTATGAGGCTATGTGAGGCTCTTAATGTATATAGGAGGCTATTTGGCTTTCATAATGTATAAAGGAGGCTATTTTAGGCTCATAATCTATATAGTAGGCTATGTGAGGGCTCATACTATATATAGGGGGCTATGTGAGGGCCCATGCTGTATTTAGGGCACACTGTGACTGCAGGATAGCAAGAAATGTAGAAGAAAATGGAGTGCACGTGCTTCTTTGAGTTGCTAGTGCAATGGGAGTGGCTTCTCAAGTCACACATTTAAATAGATGCACATTCTTGAATGCAACATGAAAGTTTATTGTGCAAAAAACAAGGAAATAGCAGTAGGATGCTTCACTATGTCGACATTATACTCATATGTGAAGGTTCAACATATATGCCAGTCTTTCTCAAACGGTCGCTGAATATAGATAGCCATAGAGCTAGAAACACAAATAAGAGTGATTGGTATGGAACCAGAGGCATATTTACACCAGCATAAAGGCCAGGCAGTTGATTACGCAGAATTGTTGTGAGGAGTCCTGATAGGATATGATAGTGCTGCATAACACTATTTGATGTTTATGCCCTACCAGGATTACCCACGGGTGCTGCATAGCCTTTTCACAGACCCACACCCCATTAGGACTTCATTCCCTACCAGGACCTCTTAGGCTATGTGCACACAGTGCACTTTTGCTGCAGATTTGGGGTCAGATTTTGCCTTCGTTTTATGTAAATCTATGCTATGTGATTCTGGGACTAGCTGTCCAACACACATACGTTTAATTGAAGTGCAAAAAGTGTCAACACCATAGGTTTTGCTGCGGATTTGAAAGAATCAGCATGTCAATTCTTTTTCTGTGTTTTTGCTGTGTTCTATGGGCAAAAATGCAGAAAAAACGCAGTAAAACGTTCAAAAAATGCAGCAAATCTGCAGGAACAATCGCAACAAACCTGTGAAAATTCAGGAGAAGCTGGAAACATCTCAGGTTTTGCTGCAAATTTGCAAAACCAAACAGGATCCCTTTAACCTCCCTGGCGGTATGATTCTGTCAGGAAATTTGTGCTAAAAGCGGGCTTTACCCGCGGTCACGGCAGATGCGGTGAAAAACCGCATCTGCCGCACTTGCCGCATAGCCGCCGCACTTGCCGCATAGCTGCCGCATAGCCGCCGCACTTGCCGCATAGCCGCCGCACTTGCGGCGCGGTCGCGGTAATCGCCATAGTAAGTATAGGGGGACTTGCGGCAGGTGCGGCAAGTGCGGCTTTGCACTTGCGGCAGGTGCGGCAAGTGCGGTTTTTTTCGCGGCCGCACCTGCCGCAAGTGCAAAACCGCACTTGCCGCACCTGCCGCAAGTCCCCCTATACTTACTATGGCGATTACCGCAACCGCGCCGCAAGTGCGGCGGCTATGCGGCAAGTGCGGCAGATGCGGTTTTTTCACTGCATCTGCCGCGACCGCGGGTAAGCCCGAGCTTGACTCGGGGTTACCGCTTCTGGCAGTGAATGTTAACCCCGAGTCAGGCTCGGGAATACCGCTAGGAAGGTTAAGTTACGCTGCATGCCTAAAACTTGGAGCGCCATATCTACATGTCAGAGAACTGTGTTTTTTATGCAAATGTGCTCTTTTGAGCCTGAGATTTATTTCGGCCTCTTTTTAACATTAGTACTTATTCATTTGGCAAATATATATAGTAGAATATGTAATATTGTGCCAATAGCTTCTGGGACTCCTCGTGCTATATTCTTAATGACCATATAAGATGTAATGTATCAGCATTCAGGGTTCACATGGGGCAGATAGTCTCCCTTACAAGGAGATGTTTCTATGAAGTAATAAAAATGTATTGAGTATATTGTATGAATATCCTTTCCTTGTTTATTAATTGTCATTTCTTCCAGGAAGATTTAATACATCTTGGAGCAAAATTTTCACCATGCATGAGACAAGATCAGCAAGTGTACAATCTAATTCAGATGAAAAGAGAGAAAGAGAGGCACTCCGCATGTTGTGTGAGAAATGACAAATCTGGATGTATTCAGACCTCAGAGGAGGAGTGCTCGGTACGACATTCGATTTAAGAATAGCATTGTCATTTTCACTGTTAGGATATTGGTCATTAATGCACAAATGAAAAACTGTATAATTATAAAACTATGTTGTTGGGTACTTGATTTACTAAGAAATTAATAATAATAATGTTAATATTTTGTGGTTTTTCAGAACTTTAGCCATCGGTAAATAAGCATAACCACTTCTATGGGTCCAAAGGAGCAAAGAATATCCTTCTCCAAGGGAGTCAGTCGCCAGGTTTTTGCTATTTAATCTAACAGCAGCATGATCTGGGGACGGCAAACTTGATACCAGCAATGTATCACTTAATGGTCTGCTTGCTTCAGTTTTAATAAAAGCAGTGTTTTATCAGTATGAGATTATCACTAGAAGAATAGATGTATCATGTTATTTAGTCCTCCTGCTCAGTGTAACACCGCCCCCATCACTGATTAGCATCTTTCTGTCAATTTAAACTGTACATAGAAGTCTGTCAATTAGTGGTGTGGACAGGGCTATACATTCAGAGAACTGGAGGATTTTCAACATTGAAAGCAGACATTTTATTAAAATGGCAACATGTAGACCATAAAACGACACAAAACTAAAATCAGGTTCTCTACGCATACAACATGCTACTCTCAGATTATATAGCAAAAGCTGATGACAGATTTCCTATAGAGATTTCCTATCTCTGATCTGGGGCAGCCTCTGACCCAGACTGGTTATCTCACTAAATACAAGTTATTTTCAAAAGTGTTTGTAAAATAGCCCTATATGAGGAATGCTAGGATTGAGAGCGGGATTCCACAACCCACCGTGGCCCTGCTCGCAGTGAAAGAGCAAAATCTTACAGGATCTCACAATTTACGCTAACCTGGTGCTGATGCGTTCATACTAAGCCATTACTAATGGTAACATCATTACATTGGGTACTTTTTGGTAACAGCTTAGTAAGGTATGCATCTGTGCTGGGTTAATGGTAAGACCAAGCTCTCACGAGATACTGCTTTTTTACTGAAACTGGAACAGATGGGGTGAGAGGGTTGTGGGATCCAGTGGTGCATGCCTAATTCCTGCTCTAAAACCAAAAGTCGAAAATTTGGACCCTCTTCTGGGTGTAATAACATTACAACCCCAGACTGGTGATACATACTCTTTAAGAGCAGCAAGTGATATTTTATTGACTATTCAAGATCATGCTTCCTTTCACACAAGTGTGGAAAAAAAACCTGAATGTGAAATACAGGGTGCACTGTGATGAAGCCTGTCCTAAGGTCTCTCCAAAATACAAAGAGGCACTATCCTTATCCCTAACCTTCAAAGTCATAATGTCTTGTATGTGTGATAAGACGCAGAATATACTCTGCTCAATATTGAAATTCCAACACCAAGAAGGAAAGGTTATAGGAAAACTCTGTGGAGAGAAAACTTTTTGGTACAGTCCCTGCCTTCTTACATGATGAAGCAGAGCTGTACACTGCAGTTCTAAGATCTATATATCACTTATAAACCAATAAAATCATACCTGCTCTTTTGCTCTGACCCCCCTCTCAGGGGTACAAGAATGTTAGCTTCATGGTGTTGGTGAGAAGAGGAGGTGTGTCGGGGGCATGGACCCAGGGGGCTCCATGATCATCCTTGCTCTCTTTGCAATTTTCAACCAATGATGTCATAGATCTGCTTGATGGGAAAGAAGTCCAGAGATGCTGCATGTCATAGTAGCATATTTTTTTCATGCAGGCTGCTTACAGTATCATGAGCCACATACAGCCTGGTGTTTTTAGGCTGAAAAATAGCTGAAGGATTTTTTCTGCTCTCTTGTCAAGTACTCTTTATGATGTTCCCTGTGTAATCTCCATACCAACCTCTGCTTATCATTGTATCCAAGAAAAACCTTGCTCTGCACCATGAAAACTTTGCTTAGCAGTGGCTCATAGCCCAATTTCATGCAGATGCCGTCTAATGGTTTTTATAGACACTGTTTAACGTCTTAGGCTTGGTATGTTACGTCTAATTTCACTTGACCTACAGAATGGGTCACTAGACACCATTCTTCATATCTGATGAGACCATATATGCAGTGCTATGAAGAGGTCTTTGAGAGGGAATGTCACACCTGTGTGGAGACACGGGGGTTAGTGGGTGCTCTTGTCCGCTGGCCCAGCCACCTTGAGAAAGACTGCATAGGCTATGGCACATCCCAACTGAACGCCTAAACTCCTTAACCATGGGCGGAACTCTACTCAGATAGCAGAAGGTAAGGGAACTACACATTGGTAAGACTTTATTGGATCCCAAACAGTCAAAGGCATATAACACATACCAAAACACACAAGTTAACAGGCAACAGAGTCTGGAACCTGTATGCCACACCTATTTGGGTATGCTTATGTCACGTCCTACTGACGGACCCCACACGTAGACCCACTGGACCGCGTAAAGCGGATGCTGATACCGGATGATAGAGAGGCGGACAAGTACCGTAGAGTCAACAGGTTTATTAACAACAACACAAGACCCCACGCCCCTGGGGAGAGCCACAAGGTCGCAGCACTGGAAACCCACCGAAGGAGGCCTCGGAGCGCTTAACCCCTATACAGGGATCCCGCCGGTACCAACCTCGGAAGGGCCAATGCAGCGGACACGAGTGTTCAACCGACCCCAGGCGACGTGGTAACAAAACAGCAACTGGGTATACAATAAGAAATGGGAAACTGGGAACACGGGGACCAGGAATACAGGGAACCAGGAACACGGGGAACCAGGAACACGGGGACCAGGAACACAGGGGATCCGGAGCCAGGCTTGAGACAGAGATCAGCGTATAAGAGATCCGGGAAACCAGCCAGGAACACGGCGGTCAGCAAGGAGCCGGCAGGGCACACGAGGAATCCGGAACCAGGGTTGAAACAGCGATCAGCTTGGAGAGATCCAGGAAACTAGCCAGGAACACGGAGGTCAGCAAGGAGCCGGCAGGGCAGGAATCTGTAGGAAGTAACACAGAGAAGTCAGGTAACAGACCAAATAAGGAGCGACCTGACCAGACCAGTAATGGCAGCTCCACTAGGGAGAAGTTGCCCTGGCCCCGACTGATTGGAAACAGGAGGTTTATATCAGAGCAGGGCAGTCCTGATTGGCAGGACACAGAGGCATGGTGATTGGCTGAGGGGAGGAGCCAGATCCCTGCAGTCTCTCCAGCAGATACTGATTAGGAGACAGTTTCATGTGCTCAAGCAGTGGTACCGGAAGTGAGAGGAGCAGTGTTGCTCAAGCAGAGGGTCCTGGACCCCTGCGGCTGGAGACAGATGCGCGTACCCGGGGAGCATACGGTAAGGAAGACGCTACCCAACCGATCCGCTGGCGGCGGCTGCCAGCGCCCCGGAGCCGTCGGCGGACGGACGACACCCGGAATCCTTGAGGCCGGATAGGAGCCGAGGGAATAAGGGCAGCAGGCCGCGGGGCACGGGCGGCAGACCCCCGGATGTTAACAGCTTATATGCGTCCCTGGTTGTTGAGCCATTGGACGGTATCCACGAACCCTAGTCCCCTGCAACTCCCCTAGATAAACGAGGCTGAGTAGTATCCCACTGCTGCCACCAGTTGTAGAGACATGGGAGTCAGTGGGTGCTCTCGTCCACTGGCTTGGCCACGTTTAGAAAGACCGTATGGGCTAGGGCTTATCCCAACTGAATGCTCAAACTCCTTATCTGTTGGTGGAACACTACTCAGACAACACAGGATGAGGGAACCACACAATGGTAAGACTTTATTGGATCCCCAACAGTCAAAGGCAAGTAAATACCAAGTAAAACACACAATGTAACAGGCATTGGAGTCTCACCCTTTTGGTGGCTCACCAAAGATTAGAATATTCATGCCTTTAGGGCTTCCAGGGCCAACTACACCATTCCAGCAGCCTCCACCGAGAAAGTTATAACGGCAAGCTTAAGAAGATGAAAGAGCACAGCAAGGTTTGTAGCCAGGTGACTGAATTGTCCCAACATGGGTTTCTTCCATAAATAGTCTTTGATATTCCTGCCTAATCCTAGGCTGAAACCCTGCAGAAAATAATTCAGTTTGGTGCTCCTCTAGTCAGACCTGAAGCTCCTAGACTAAAGCCAAGCAGAATGTGAAGAGTGTTATCTTGGCAGCTGGAAGCAAAATTACTAGGCTAAAGACCTGAAGACGCAATGTGACCCTCTAGTTGGAGCCGAAGTTCTTAGACTGAGGCCACAAAGCATATGAACTCCTGGTGACTGAAGCAGGCCCTTTTAATTTATCCTCAGCTCTCATCTAAGGGTATTGTGGTCTTACAGGATTGGTGGGAAAAGGCTGTACTATTATTGGTTGACATTTCAAACTGATATCTGCATAATTCTCTGAGTGATGTAGACAAAGGAGCGGAGTTAAATTACATTAAATTAGCAATACACAAATTAGGACAATGGGGCTCTGAGCAGACTGGCAAGGAACAATGGCTTAACAAACATGAGACAACAAAGAAAACACCAATATGTCTGACCAAATTAAGAAAATGTAACCCACGCCATGCATTGAGAAAAGCTGTGTCGTCACAACCGGTCCTACTCCCATGATTATAGTGTGATTATAGTGTGGCTTGGCATAACATGTGGTATCCCAACCCCTCTAGTCTTCACTTCAGTTACACAAACAGCAATGTTACATTGATTTGGTGGTGGGATTAGTGCTTCGGCTATTTCTCCAAAGCAGCTGATGAGTCTTTTTGTAACATAACCTGCAAGTTCCTTGTGCTACTGTGAGTAGATTGTATGGTGTAAACACTCTACCATGGCCAGCAGCATCTCCAGACATGTCTCCCATTGAGAACTTCTCAGACATCATTAGTTGGCAATCACAAAATGAGAGGAGTGAGAGTATCTAATAAGTTTTTTGTTTGTTATAACAACCTCATTGAGAGCATGCCAAGGTGTGTTAGTGCATTTCTGTACGTGATAATCAGACTTAATAAATCAAGAAGTCTACAAAATATTGTAACTATTTTTTAATTGTTTACATATTATTATCTTGTCTATTGATCCTGTGATTTCCATAATTCCACGTCTATTGCTTCTTCCTGGAGAGACTATTTTCTTATTCTGGGTTAGAGCTGTTTGCCATCCCAAGCTAGAGACCAAGCACAGCATTGCTTGAAGATGCGTGAACACTTCAAAAGTTTTCATACTTATGGACGAATTTAATCTAAAGCGACATCAGATTTTCACACAAATCATAAAAGTAAATAAAGGAACTAAATAAAACAATTGAAGAAAAACAAAGGTTTCTTCATTTTTAAATCAGAAAACTGGTCCAATATTAATATTTTTGACTCATTTATTTGATGTGATTCTCTTAGCTTTAAGAAATTGTGTGAAAATCTGATCTTTTGTTAGGTCAAATGCATGCAATATTTAGGTTTCATTACAACTTTAGTTGAAGGGAATTTGTTTGCAGGTTTTTTCTGTATATAATTTGATAGCACCATAACAGCATAACAGAGGGTAAGAAAGCCTGATTCCAGTGATGTATCACTTACTGGAATGATGTGTTTAGTTGTGATAGCATCCCTGTGTTGTCTGATGTAGATATAGCAGAGATAAGACTTCTGGGCTGTGTATAATCCCTCACACCCCTGACTGGGAGCTTCCTTGTACATTGTGCATAGTCTGCAACTGCTAATCAGTGGTGGGGCGGGGTTACACAGATTAATCTGACTGCCTGTCATTTGAGCTGTAGTCCAGAAGTGTTAGGGTCCCGTCACACTTGGCGATGTTCCAGCGATCCCAACAACGATACAACTTGGTAAGGATCACTGGAACGTCTCTAAGTGGTCGCTGGTGAGATGTCAAACAGTCAGATCTACTCAACTACACAGCAACAATACGGCGACCAGTATAATGACTTCGGCGGTTGTTGGGACCCTGTCACACAGCATCTAGTCTGACGACTCAGACCTACATGGCTGAGTTCTGAGTTGCCAACGAGGTAATTGTTAAGGCGTCAAACACACCGATGCATGCTGCCGAGCAGGAACCTGACCATCAAAAAATGGTCCAGGCCATTCCGACATGATCAGCGATGTCACAGCGGGGGCCCGGTCGCTACTACATGTCAAACATAGCGAGATCGCTGGCGAGGTCGCTGTTGCGACACAAAACCTTTGACGCAACATCGATCTTGCTAGCGATATCGCTGTGTGTGACAGGGGCTTTAAACTCTTGCTGACAAAATTCTAAATACATTGAAACACACAGCCTAATAAGTGACACAACATAGGAATCAGACTCTTGTCACCCATATTATGCTACTCTCAGAATAAATAGCAAAAACCTTCTGACATACGCTCTTTAAAAGGACTCCCATGGTACTTTGTGTGCCCTTCAATTGGACTATGTTTTTCTTACACAGTCGGCTTCCTATGCAGAAATGCCTAAAATATTTTGGATTGACCTTGTGTGAGTTTTCCTCCTCATGTCAGCAAATTGCATTTGCAGCTTTATCAATGTTCATACTTTGATTACTATGTTTTTTCAGTCCACTCTTGCTGTGTGGGTAAAGTGGCCTTATCATTCAAGCACCCCTCTGCTAGCAAACAAGAGTGAAAGACATTATGGATCGGTTTGTCGTCAGGACCCCAGGTATGAGGATAGATCAGAACTTGGCAATGTACCATATTTAAAGGGGTGGTGCCATGAACAATTGTACATTTTAATTAATAGATCTGAAAATAAAAACAAATTCCACCATTGGATGTGTAAAAAAAACATGTTCCAGTCCCAAAATATTCTTATAAATTTGCACTTGTGTAATTGATCCGTGTGATGACCAAAGAACACGTCCGATTTACCACATCTCCCCTGGGCAGGGGAGGAAGTAAGAGAGTATACAGATATTACAGCAGAAAATGAAGTGTTTTACATCATAGAAGAATCCTCTGTGATCCCTGGCTGTAATGTCTGTATACTACTCTTACTTCCTCCGGTGCCCAGAAGCCGCTTGCTCGGACACATATATTACACAGAGGCACATTTATAAGAATATCACAGGGCTGAAACATTTTTTTACACAGCCATTTGTGAAACTTATTTTTATCCTAAAATCTATTAATTAAAATGTACAATTGTTCGTGGCATACCCCTTTTAATGATTCACAGTGGCACTCTTTCGTACACACATGTTATCTTGCTTTGTATTAGGTATACAGTGCATGCAGAATTTAACTGTTTTAAATCTACCATTATTTTCCATTTGAAAACCATAATAAAAAAACAAATGAGTATACATACATTTTTTTTAAATAAAAGATAAAGGGTTTATTTACATTTACCACTAATTCACTTGAAACATGATTTTTGAGCGATCACTAAAGACCCCACTACTGACACCCCGTGAGTGATCACTAGAACAAGGGTCCTGAACCATCTTTTCTATTGACTTCCCTTATGCAATGTGGAGGAATGGGGAGTTCAGAGTGATGATGAGGCATCAGCCATAAGCCCCCTAGTGATTTTTATCACCTATCCACAAATGTCAATTGTTATTTAATGGACAGGAAGATCCAACTATACAGCATGGAACTGACTGTTTGATTACAGATAGCTTTGCATTTTGCCATTAAAAAAAAAATGTTGCATACCCCACTTGTATAAGAAACAGTACTTAATTTATGGTTGAATTGATTTGGGATATACTGTGTATTGCCTCCATTTTTATTTTATACATATATGAAAAATTGTATTTTAGGTTTTGTGCTGAACCAGCTTCTGTTCCTCCTCATGAGTGGCCAGATGACATCACAAAGTGGCCGGTAGGTGTCTGTCCATATCTTGTAATCAGTTTGTGTACAGTATATGGACATCAGTTGTGGTTCTAATGAGTACACTTGAAGAAGGCATCTTCGTGGCAAGCTTACTAGCCATACTGATCCTATGGGTACGGCCAGTGTGCCTGTTCAATCTGCAGTAGGGTGGTGTTAGTATTAGACAGTGGCAGCCTTGCTTTAACCCCTTCACCCGGGGCCTACTTTGACCCTAATGACCAGGCCATTTTTGTCAATTCTTACCAGTGTCCTTTATGAGGTAATATCTCTGGAACGCTTCAACGGATACTAGCGATTCTGAGATTGTTTTTTCGTGACATATTGGGCTTCATGATAGTTTTAAATTTAGGTCGATAATTTTTGCGATTATTTGTGAAAAAATAAAAAATTTGGGAAAAACTTTGAAAATTTTGCAATTTTCAAATTATGAATTTTTATTCTGCTAAACCAGAGAGTTATGTGACACAAAATAGTTAATAAATAACATTTCCCACATGTCTACTTTACATCAGCACAATTTTGAAAAAAAAAAATTTTTTTTGTTCGGACGTTATAAGGGTTCAAAGTTCATCAGCAATTTTTCATTTTTCCAGCAAAATTTACAAAACCATTTTTTTAGTGACCACATCACATTTGAAGTCCCTTTGAGGGGTGTACATGACAGAAAACACCCAAAAGTGACACCATTCCAAAAACTGCACCCCTCAAGCTACTCAAAACTATTTTCAAGAAGATTATTAACACTTCAGGTGCTTCACGGGAACTAAAGCAAAGTGGAAGTAAAAAATGGTCATTTTAATTTTTCCAACAAAAATGTTCTTTTAGCCTTAATTCTTTCATTTTCACATGGGCAACAGGATAAAATGGATCCTAAAAATTGTTGGGCAATTTCTCCTGAGTACACCGATACCTCATATGTGGTCATAAACCACTGTTTGGGCGCATGGCAGGGCTCAGAAAGGAAGGAGCGCAATTTGACTTTTGGAGCTAATTTTCCATTCAAAAAGTCAAACGGCACTCCTTCCCTGGGAGGAGGAGGAGCCCCTGAGAAGAGGAGGGGCCACACCGGAGACTGCAGAGGAGGCCGACGGTGCGGGCGGGTGCACCGGTGCGTGCAGCCCGCCGGATAGGTGAGCGGAGCTGGGGGAGCCCGAGCAGCGGGGAGGGGGCCCTGCAGCTTGACCGGCGGGCGCATGAGCCCGCCAGCAGAAAAACTATACAAGGTGGAGGGCGGGTGGATGGCGGGGACTGGTATGGGGGGTGCAGGCCGGACACAGGGGGGGCTGGACACAGGGGAGGCTGGACACAGGGGGGGTGGGACAGGACACAGGGGGGGCTGGACGGAGTGGGTACAGGCCACAGGGGGGCTGGAGCATTAGGTAATGGCCAGGGGGTGCGGTGCAGCCCGCCGGCAGATAAATATGATCCGGGGGGGGTCGCATGGGAGAGAAGGGGGGGTCGTATGTGTCCTGGAGCAGGAGGGGGCTGAGTAGGGGGAGGGCACCCGCCGATCGGCCCCACCAGATCTGATTGGAGAGCTCCAATCAGATCTGGAGGGGTGAATCTGTCTGAATCGCTCCGATCGGCAGTTTCACTTTAACACTGCCGATCAGAGGGGTCCAGGGCAGGGGGGGTGTCAGGAAGGCGTAGTACAGGTCCCTGGCTAGCTGCAGCTCCGGTGTTTTTTTCTAAAACAATCACCAGAGCTGCACCAGCCTAAACATGCCAGGATGTTGTACAACGTTCTGTGTCGGGAACTGGCGGAAACACAGGACGTTGTACAACGTCCTATGTCGGGAAGGGGTTAAAGAGGAGGAACTGAGGAACTCTAATCTCTGCCAATTATCCCTTTAACTGTTATAGATCAACGGTGATTTCCGCAAATAGAGAAAGCTGTGAAGGTGTCACAAAGTTTTCATCTAGCATCAGTATATATACCTTGTATGGAAGGATAGCCATGGTTCTAGTAAAAGATCCAAAAGTGGTCCAACCATACATTTATCGCACATAGATACATAGATATATTTCTGCATATTTTAGTTAAAATATCAAAATTAAAAGAGGAGTAAAAAGCAATATGAATAGGAAAACAATCATTTTGCAACACATCTGTGGAAAAACTGCCTATAAGAGTATGTGAAATCCACCTGAAAAACGTATCAGAAGAATGAACTTATGCATTTTTACATAAAACTGCTTTATCTTCAGGCTTTGGAATATCTTGTAACCGCTTCAGGTTTCTAAAAAGGCCAATTGGTTAAAATAATCTGAAGACGCTCTGTACTTGACAATACAAGTCAATGGGACATCTATTAGAGTGTTTTTGCCTAAACAAAACACTTGTGATTTCTTCATTTTTTTAGTAGCGTGAAAAACACAAATGGCAAATTACAGTGAAAAAGACATAACAAAAATGA
The DNA here is from genome assembly GCA_033576535.1 of Allobates femoralis. Classification (NCBI taxonomy): domain Eukaryota; kingdom Metazoa; phylum Chordata; class Amphibia; order Anura; family Aromobatidae; genus Allobates; species Allobates femoralis. The sequence continues at coordinate 157,693,540 of JARQOC010000011.1, read as the reverse complement.
TGGGAAAACGCTCCAAAAACCCTTGTGGCCAAAACTGTATTCAAAATGTTTAGGAAACAACAAAAAAAAAATGACATAAAAGACGCTCCGAGGAAAAGAGAAAACCGTTTACTGAAGTGTCTCCTGCTTAAAACACTTGGCTCAATGACCCGAGATTATAAAGATTAAAAGATGTTGTGTGAACCGATCTGTCCCAAAACGTAAAATAATATAGCATTTTCAGTTATTTCATGAATGTCTCAGCTATATAATACATTTGTAGCATCATTCATGATGATTGATGTACGAGATTAAAAGGCACACATCAGAATTCATCTTCTGACATGACATATATGGTAGATTATAGAAGATTCATGGCGTTCTAGAATCTTTAAGCCGTGTCAAATCTGTTTGGGTAAAAGTCACACATGGACCCCTCACCATTGTCATCTAAATAACACATAGCTGACGCTTTTAGGTTGTTTCCATTTTCTTCCCAAAATGATGTAGTTGTAACAAAATCGCCTGAAACAATGACCTATGAGAGCTGGGACTTGATTTTTTTAACTAAATGTATTTGTAACTGTTGTTTGCAGGTCTGTACAAACAGCACGAATGGCAGCTATCCGAGCCATCTTCACATGAATTGCGAAATAACAGGCAGGCCCTGTTGTATTGGGACAAAGGGAAAGTAAGCATATTATTGTATTAATAGTACCAGTAACTGAAAAGTAACATGTACCTGGTGGGCTGAGCGTACACAGCCTGGTTGTCTTTTTCCAAGAATTATATCATATCCTTACTGGTTTGAGGATAGATTATTTTGAGGCATGGTTTATCTTTAAAATGTACTTTTATGGGAATCTTATCAAAACGCTAATTGAACATCAGAAATTGATTACTTTAATGACCAAGTTAAAAGATGGTAATAAATAGAAAGCGTTCGAGACTACTCAGGTCTCTTCATCAGGCTCATAAGAACAGAAAATCTAAAGTCACAAATGTATACACATTTTTAATTGAACATCCATAATTTGTTTTCTGTTTGTCCAGCTGTAAAATAACTTCAAGAGAATATTGCGATTTCATGAAAGGATATTTTCACGAAGAAGCCACTTTGTGTTCACAGGTGAGATTTACATTTCCATATATATAACTTATCTACTGAATGTATAGGTATTGTAAATTTTCACATAACTTATCTCACTGCACAATATGGCTTCATTAATCGTTTAATATTAATTTAAATTGCCAAACTGCTTTGTACACTACTGTACAGTAGGTCTATGAAACATAAGACAATCTGTTACATTACTTATAGGGATTATCTGATCTTGTGGTAAAAGTCTGCAGTCATTCTATGAGACTACAGACTTCTAGATCCTTACAGTGTGTACACTACATACATGCAGTCACGTGCCAAATAGTCGAGCTGGGTCTCGCTCAATAAGTGAATTGAGTGATGCCATGCACGTGTGGAAGAATGAAAATTGCTTACTTGTGGTGACGTGACCTCCCTCTCTCTCCGGCAGTACCAGTGACTCTTCACAGCATGCAATGTGCATACTGTAAAGATTAAGATGTCTGAAGTCAGATATAGTGACTACAAATTTTCACCACAAGACCGTACAACTACTTTAAGCAATCCTTTGACGCTCTACGGAAAAATCACTGTTTTATTCTGTGCAATTGAGACTGAAGTGCTCTGCGTAGGATTGGAGCATACCCAGATCCTCTGCCCCCAAACCATTCTGACTTTATGCCCCACCTTGTGCTACCTTCTGTTTTACTGACCGCTTCCTACCTTGACTATGTAGCCAGTGACCACCATAACATACCAGTACGTCATATTATGGGAACTCATTCTCAATTATTTTGGCTGTGTACATCAAAATGTTGCAAAGGGGTAAATATACCATTACTAGGATTTTTAGTATCAGCATCAATGAGAAAGTAAAGTTGTAATTCCTTTTATGCCAATACCATTGGTCTTTTTTGGGAGTACCCTAATGCTGAAGTGCCCTCGGTTTTCTGCAATAAATATTCTCTTCTTCTCTTGTCTTCTCTATTGAGAGTGACTGATTAAGAATCCCAATTAGTTAATGCATTTGCACCTATTTTTGAATATTTCTATTTTCAGTTTTAAGGCTCTTTTTTGTTTTGCACCAAACTCATCTTCTAAGGTGCATCTTTTTTTTAACTCTGTTTTCTACCTGTTCATCTGGTTTTTTTTTTCTTATTTTTTAATTGTTCAGGATTGTGGCCTTGATATTTGTAATCCAAATATTTGCAACCCATTCATTGTGTTTGGAATTATTTTTTTATGCTACAAATGTTTGCAGAAATGTTAGAGTTGTGTTCAACATAAGAAAATGTATTTCTTAATTACATGGGCGTATGTTAATGATACGGGGGGCTACTGTTAGCCCCCCTGGGCGTCCTCTCTGTGTAACTGTTACCGCCTCCTGTTGTCTCTTGCACACCTCTGTGGGCATGCTATTGAAATCAAAATGCGCGCTCCCCCAGCCAGGCTTGGTCGGCTCTGATATGCAGTCTTCCTGTTATGATGCTGAAAGCATCATTCCTGGAGCCGCGGGGCCATAGCAACCCGCTGTTTACCTTTTCAGCGCACATCTTGGAGCTTCGCGTGGACCCACTGCTAACGGAAAATAGCGGATTACTAAGGCCCTGCGGCTCCGGAAATTATGCGTTCGGCATCATAAAAGGAAGACTGCATAGCAGAGCTGACCGAGCTTGGTTGGGCGAGCGCGCATTTTGATTTCAATAGCATGCCCATTGGGGCGTGCAACAAACAGCAGGAGGCAACGACAGAGACAAGAAGAGGACACCCAGGGGAGCTAGCAACGGTAGCCCCCCGGATCATTAACATGCGCCCATGTAAGTTACAAATACATTTTCTTACACAGTCACAGGGCAGATTTAGCACAGTGAGGGATAGTTAGATTAGTAATAGGAAGGTGCAGGGACAGGTAGTGATAGCCTGGGGGGAACTTAATCTAGGTGACAGGTTCCCTTTAAACATCTTTCCAAGTCTCCTAACATTGTCAACAGTTTTGCTGTGTCAAAATTGGTGAAAGATTCCTTTTAATGAATGTTATGACTGACAAGTGTAAACTAAGTGCAGTTCACTAGTTTTTGTCGAATTCACTTAATTTGGGGCCTCAACTTTCATTAAAAAAAGCAAGATATGAATTAAAACTAAGGAGAGTTTGGCAAGACAGTGCCCTTTCATTCCATAAAGAAATATATTTGATTAAACTGTTTATGAAGGTGGTATTTTCCACTGCAGTTCCAGAGAAATCTGATTTATCGTGTAATTTGATGAAATGTCCCTATGATTTCTAGGTTCACTGCATGGATGATGTTTGTGGTCTGCTGCCATTCCTGAACCCAGAAGTTCCAGATCAGTTTTATAGGCTCTGGCTTTCTCTGTTCTTACATGCTGGGTATGTAGTATTGTATGTTGTCTCTTTTAGCAGTAGTTTGACGATTTATTTTGTATTGTACATTGATAAAGGGGACCTGTCACTTGCTAAAAAAAATTAAGTCCTTGGAAATATCCCTGAGATACCATGATTTTATAGTGTTTTCTGTTGTGTCCTGCATCACTCCACTGCAGAGATATTCACATTTGTTCTTCTGGAGCACAGTATGTGAAATTTCTGTTTATAGGTCAGCTGAGCATTCCATCACAGTCTTATCTAAGGGCATGTACTTGCACCTATCTGTCCAAGATGCAGCCAATCCAACTCAGCAGTTTCTGAGACTGATAGACTGCTGAGTTGTGATTGGCTGTATCTTTGATTGAGGGGTGAAGGCGTACACCTCTAGAAAAGTCTGTGAAGGAATGCCAAGTTGACCTATAGGCAGAAATTTCACATGGTTGACTCAAAAAGAAACAAATGTCAATATCTCTGCAAAGGAGTGGTGCAGTGCAAAACGGAAAAAATGACAGAATTATGGAAGCTCAGGGATTTTTAGACTGAATTTCACTCAATTTTTTAGGCAACAAAAAATTTTCTTTAATATGACCATACCATCTTTAGGCCCCAATCCAATTTTGCAGAAAAATGTTGATTAGTCTGAAACAGCATATATTCTTGTAAAACTGGAAGCTTGTCCTCTTGCAAAAAGTAATAACATTATCACAGTTCATATTTAATAGCAGAATTATTAACGGGAATCGGTCAGCAATTTGTCCTATATAATCTGAGAGCACCATAGTAAAGTGCTAATCTCTTTTTGATAAAATACTGATTGTATTGAAATTAAAACATACAGCTTGCAAAGTGCCACATCCCTGTAACCAGGCACTTGTCCCCAATATTTTGCTACTCTGAAATAAAATTTCAAAAACCTGCTGACAGATTTCCTTTAATTATATACAGCTAATGACAAAACATGATCTTCTCCTTGTTCACTCTTCACATGTTTGTCCTTGCAGCATCTTGCACTGTTTGGTGTCCATGTGTCTCCAGATGACAATTCTTCGAGATTTAGAAAAGCTGGCCGGCTGGCATAGAATCTCCATCATTTACATTTTAAGTGGCATTACTGGTAATCTTACTAGTTCTATTTTCCTGCCTTACAGAGCTGAGGTAAGCTTAATTTGTCATTTTTGTTTTGTAGTTTGGGTAATTCAGGATAAACAACTAAACGAGGAGAAACTAGAGGAAAGAAGCAGCGCACATAGGGTCTTAACCAATAAACAATAGGATATTGGTGTAATAGCAAATATGCTCACCTTGTGTGGTTGTGTGAGACACAACCACTACACACGCCTTGGCTGCAGCGAACCACCCATTGGTAAAAGAATGTAAACACGTGTAGATAGATGGAGATAATTGCGCCGCCAATCAAACAGGTGTCAGTCCGGAGTAAAAGAATGGAGCCTTTATTCCTACGCGTTTCGTGTGGTCTGTGGCACTTTACACTTCCTCAGGTGAAAGCCTAGGTAAGCTTCTCCCTGATGAAGTGTGAAGTGCCACATGAAATAAATAAAGGCTCCTTTCTTTTACTCCGGACTGACATCTGTTTGATTGGCGGCTCAATTATCTCCATCCATGTACACAACAGGATACACAACTAGACATTTATAGATATAGTAGAAATGGGAGCTTAGCCTAAACCAAGATTTGCAGATCAGAAATACATATACACCACAATTCATCAAGAAATGTCACCAACATTAAACTGCTTGCAACATCTGATGCCAAAATGTTGTGAATGTTGACATTTTATGCCAGTCCTCCAGCCCTGGCCTACCCACGTTTTGAGAAGTGGGTGTTGCTTGGCTGGGAAGGGTCGTGGTCAAGAGGACAACAAAATCATCATGATTTACATCACAATTGTGATGGAAACTACAACAGAAATCTGTTGCTGAGTAGAGTCTTGTAACTCTGTACCCCAAAACCTCAATGACCTGAGAAGAGTGGGATGCCGTATCAGCAAGTAATAAGTCAACTTGTGAACAGCAGGAGACATCGTTGTGAAGGCCACCTGACAAGTTATTGAGATGAGGAAATCACCATTACATATTTCTACTGGAATGCCCTACTTTCATGATACAATATCAATGTAGCATGAACATTTTATGTTTCCCATAATTTTCACCTAACTTTTGTGAGTAGTGTATGTGGATACAATCAGATGACCATCTTGCATGGCAGCATTCCTGCAGGAGCATGGCACCGTTTACATAGAACAATAAGAAATATCGCCAGCATTTCCATTCAGTGAAAAGTGATATAGTTTCTTCTTTATTTCCACATGTGCAGCAATACAAATAATTCCATGAAATCACATGCGCTCTGCTCTCAGGAAATGTGTATAGAGCAGCAGTTCTTTATCAAGCTTACTTACTAAGGCAAGGTTCACTCTTTACACCTATCTTCCCTCCTGACATGGGAATATTAATTAGCCATGATTCAGTCAGGTTAATTCTTTACCATTAGTGTAACAAGAACAATTACATTCTACACCTCCCATAGATAACAATGGACATTAAAAATAATTAGAAATATTGACAATGCATTAAAAATTTTTATTATTTATTTATTATTATTATATTATTATTATTATTATGCCCTAATAGAGATATTCAGATATAATATTTATGTATATATTTAATTATTTCAAACTACATGTCATTCTAGAGGAAAAACAGAAATAAATAAGAGAAATACATTGTCATAGTTTTAACCCCTTCACTCCCAGGCAGTTTTCCTGTTTTCGCTTTTCCCTCCCCTTCTCCCAAGAGCCATATATATGTCAATATAGACATATGATGGCTTGTTTTTTGTGGGGCAAGTTGTACTTTCAGATGAAATAATTTATCTTATCATATAGTGAACGTAAAAAGGTAAAAGAATTCCAAGTGCGGTGACCTTGCAAAACAAATTGCAATTACACATTTGTTTTTTGGGTTTTTATTCACCATGTTCACTACATTGTAAATCTAAGATGTCAGTATGATAAATCAGGTTAGTACAAGTTCATAGATACCAAACATGTATACTTTTATTGCTATTTAAGTGGTGAAACAAAAAATGCAGAAGGTTTTTAAAAAAAAAAAAAAAAGAATTGTACTCTTGGCGCCATTTTCCGCAACCTGTAGCGTCCTCATTTTTCGGGATCTGGGGCTGTGTGACAACTTAGTTTTTGTGGCTTGAGCTGACATTTCTAATGATACAGTTTTGAGGCAAATGCAATTATATTGCAATGTTGAGGCGACTAAACGTAACTTTGGCGTTTGGACTTTTTTTTCTATTACACAGTTTACAGATTTGGGTTAACTGATTTATATTTTGGTAGATCAAGCATTTCTGAATGCGGCGTTACCAAATATATGTATTTATTTTTAAATAATTTTATTTTCAATGGGGCAAAATTGGGGTGATTTGAACTTTTTACATATTTTTTAAAACTTTTTTTTTACTTTATTTTACAATGCTCCTTAGGGTGCCTCAGCACCACAATGTCCGATCTCTTCTCCTGTTCACAGATGTGCTGCTTGCACATTTGTGAACAGGAGAACTGATGACTTTCTGTGGAGGTAATTCATGACAGCATCTGGGGTCCTCATGTGATGCCGGACTGTCAATGGGATCACATCGAGGTCCTGTGATTGCATGACGGGACCTTTGTTGCCGGTGTGGAACAGCACAATCCCCGCCTCCGTGCTTCAGTGATTGACAGAGTGATCCAAAGGCTTAACAGCACCGATCGGATCGCTGATCCAATTGGTGCTATTACCTACATATGTCAGATGATCAGATCAGCTGACATCTGTGGGGATTATGCGAGCTCAGCACGTGAGCTCACATCAGTGGGATGGACTATTGCACCCTTGCTGGTGAAGGGATTAACATACTGAATGTATATATATATGTATGTACGGTGCCTTTAAAAAGTATTTATACCCCATGAACTTTCACATTTTTTCATGTTCCACCCACAAACTTAAAGGGAACCTGTCACCAGGTTTCTTGCATATAAGCTGTGGCCACCACCAGTAATCACTGGAATGCTGTTATATAATTCCCCAGGCCGAACTGCATAATGTAAAAAAAAACCTGCTTTTATTACACTCATCTGGGGAGTGGCCCCATGGGTGTCACTGATCCGTTGCCCGTTTTCTTATTGTGACATCCGTCCTCCTTACCTGCTTCATGTGGATGATGCGTCCTACATCACCGACACACCATTGCTCCCCCGTTCATGTGCACTTCTCTCTGTCCTGCTGAGCGTAGAGCTAATTACTGTATTACACAGACGCGGGAAAAGATCAAAGAACATCCACATGCGCTCTTTGACCTTTCTCCACACCTGTGCATAACAGTACTTTGCTCTGCCTTCAGCAGGGCAGACAGAAGTGCGCATGCGCCGGAGCACCATAGAGGAGACTGTGTGGATAATGTAGGACGCTTCACCTACTAACAGCAGAGAAGGATGACAGTGATCGCAAGAAGAAAGGAGGTACCAGACCAAGATCAGTGACACCCATTGGATCGGACCGCCCCTCAGATGACTATAATAAAAGCTGTTGTTTTCCATTATATAGATTGGCCTGGAGACATATGCAGTATTCTAAAATGCTGTATACAAGTCTTTACTGGTGGTCACAACTTATATGCAAAAACCTGTTGACATGTTCACTTTAAATGTATTTTATTGGGATTTTATGTGATTTACCAACACTGAGAAGTAAGTATTTTTGAAGTGTAAAGGAAATGAAACATGGTCTGCATATTTAAAAATGTAAATCTGACAACCGTGAAGTGCATTTGGATCAAACCCCCTTCTTAGATTATATAAAACTTAACTTTTATGAGCGTTAAAAACATATATACATATATACATAGACATCAATGGCACTGCTAGAAGTATATTGTAGGTAGAAACCTAAGTGTTTTGTTTGACCGTTTTAGTCATGGTCTAAACCACACTGGATTACTTTTTTATCTTGCCTGTGGTTTATGATTGCTTTGGTTTTCATTATGCTGTTTGATTTCTAATGTTTTCAAACCTCTGAGACCTTCACAGAACAGCTGTAGTTAGCCTGGTTTCACATTGGCTTTTGGGTGTGCTGCGTCTGGGTAGCAAATGCAAGCGCAGTCCCAAACGCGGCCATCTGCAAGTAAACGATCGGCATGCATTCACTGTGAAAAGATAGAGGAAAGAGGACAGAGAGGAGAGAGAGGAAAGAGGAGACAGAGGAAAGAGAGAACCGAGAGGAGAGAGGGGAAGGAGAGGAGAGAGAGGAAAGAAAGCGGACAGAGAGGAGACAGGGGACAGGGAGGAGACAGAGGACAGAGAGGAGACAGAGAGGAGAGAAAGAGACATTGATTTTCTATGGTAGTGGCTATGTGAACGCATGCGTTCCCTGCTTTGACCTGTAGATGGCAATTCATGCACATAGGCTCCCATTCATCATCTCACTGCTGCCGGAGGCTTGCATACAAAATAAGCTCTGCGACGCACGAAAAATGCAACAAGATGCATTTTACCGTGCTTCTGCGAAAACTTATTTTGTATGCAAGTGAACGCAAACTCAGCAGAACGCAGACAGATGCAGGTACACTGCATCCCTATGTTAAACATAGGAACCCTGTTCGCTTTCATTTGGATGCGTTCACAGACGCTGCGTTGCGAATGCTAGTTTGAAACTGGCCTTACACTAAAAATAACTTACACACAGGTGGACTCACTTTACGATTAGGTGACTTTTGGAGGCAATTGTTCACTCAGGATTTTATTTAGGGATATCAGATAACAGGGGGCTGAATACAATACATGTTACAAATCACAATTTCAGAAACCCATGTATCAATTCCCTTACACTTCACAAATACTTGCTACTTTGTGGTGGGATCTAACATAAAGCCCAATAAAATACATTTAGGTTTATGAGAGCAAAGTGAACAAATATGGAAACGTTCATGGTATGTGAATACTTTTTCAAGGCACTGTGTATTTCACATATATACCGTAATAATATATTCATGTGTACAGTACTATACAGTGCTGTGCATGAACAAGCAGCATACTCCTCAATTACATATCCATATTAAAGGTGCAAGCCACAAAGTATCCCAATCTGAGATAACTTAATGTTCAAAAAAACAAAACTACAGTACTCCAGCTTGATCCAAGGTGTGTTACTAACTAGATATAGGCCCTTTTCACATCAAAGCGTCCTCTGCGCTTGGCTGGCCTGCCTGCCCTGCGCTAGCATAAATGCAAGCGCAGGTGCATTTAGGGGCAGCTGCAGCCAAGCGCATAGGTGCATGGATGCAATGCTCATGCGCTCGCCTGCGCTCAGTACCCTCCATTACCTTCTATGGCTGGGCACAGCTGAGCACAGGAGCCGACATTCCGGAAGCGTAAGTGCGAAGTGCCTGATGTCATCGCACATGCACTTAGTCAGTTGCACCTGGAAACACGTAATGCGACGTTTCCGGGTGCGTCTGACTATGCGCATGTGCGGTGACGTCAGCACAGTCACACTTGCGCTTCAAGGATGTCGGCTCCTGCGCTCGGCTGAGCTCGACCATAGTAGGGAATGGGGGGCACCAAGTGCAGACTAGAGCAGGCGCAGTGCATCTATGCTCTGATGTGCTTGCCTGCGTTTGCCTGAAAATGCACCTGCGCTTGCATTTGCGCTAACACAGGGCAGCAGACGCAGGTAAATGCACCAATGCATAAATGTGAACTAGGCCCTACCTGTATGATGGGGGATGTCATCATGTATGGTAGTTGGACCCCTCTAGTCTACTGCAGGTACATTAACAGCTTAGTGATATATTAATTTGATCACGGAACCAGTGGTACATGCATTGCTCCAAAGTTTCCCAGCAGTCATTTTTCAATATGTAATGCCAGGCATATGTTGTTTGTTCTACTTTAATTAGCCTGCGTGGGCTAAACGTGCTACTATGGCCTGCAATGTATCCGGAATTTTCTCTCATTGAGCATATCAGGGAATTATTGGCCAGAAATTGCAAATAGAATTGCCAGCAGTGGATCTTGATGATTTGCTGTCCATGTGCTTATAGCATGGTAGAACATTCCTCAAACAACAATTAACCTGATTGATATGCTAAGATGTGTAAGTGCAGGGATTTGTGCATATGCCTTCATACTAAATAAATCGAGAGGATGTTTTGAAAAACTTGGTTCCATTTCTTCATTATTTGCATATCATTATCATGCCTGTCGGTCCTGTGATTTCCATAATGCTATGACTTTTCCTTCTTGGTGTTTCAATTTCAAAGTTGATCAGTGTATATATCTGACCCCACCCCGTATACAATCATGGCCAAAAGTGTTGGAACCCCTGATATTATTCCAGAAAATGAAGTATTTCTCCCAGAAAATTATTGCAATTACACATGTTTTGTTATACATATGTTTTTTTCCTGTGCATGCCTCCTCTGAATTGTGAAGTGCTGCTTAATATGTTTGGTGCTATATAAATAAAATTATTATTATTTGACTTTGTGTGTTTTGGAACAACTGAAGAGAAAAAAGTCAAATTAGACATCATTTCATACAAAACTCCAAAAATGGGCCAGACAAAATTGTAACTTCAGATAAATATTTGTTTGGAATAATTACTGCAATTAATCGCTTCCAATAACCATCAACAAGCTTCTTACACTTCTCAGCTGGAATTTTGGACCACTCTTTTTTGCAAACAGCTCCAGGTCTGTCATATTTGAAAGGCGCATTCTCCCGAAAGCAGTTTTAAGATCTCTGTACAAGTGGTCAATGGAATCAATAGATCCGAACTCTCAAAATATATTTGTGGTTATAATCCTGCAGGAAAACCCAGTTTTCTGACACTGGGCACTACATTGCGACCCAAAAGTCTTTGTTAAGATTTCTCATCTTTAAACCTCCACCTTATTTGACTGCAGCTAATGTTTTCTTTTCTATGTAGGCCTCAATTCATTTTTTTGTAAACAGTGCTTTACCAGAAAGCTCTATCTAGCTCTCATCTCTCCTCATGATGCTTTCCCAGAAGGATTTTGGTTTAATCACGTACATTTTGGCAAACTGCAGTCAAGATTTTTTATGTTTCTGTGTCAGCAGTGAGGTCTTCCTGGGTGTCTTGCCATAACATTTCATTTCATGTCGACGGATAGTTCTCACTGACAATAATACACCCTGAGTCTGCAACTGTAATAACTTGTGTGGGTAACTTAGTTATCTGTTAGCATGGGGCAAATACAGAACTGAGACTAGGTTTAAAGGTGAAAAGTCTGTATTAAAAAACACATGGCAGTGGAACAAACGAGAAGTGCAGCTAAGTAAAGTTCGCTAAACACACAATAATAATCCTTTAGAGAAATCAAATGGAATAGTCTCTAGAATAATTCACACAGGAAGATGCAGTTAGCAGAACAGTCTATGAACACTGTTCACACTGGGATATGCTGTGAGCAAAATAGTCTAAGGGCAGAGTTCACATGGAGAGATGCCATAGCAAAACAATCTATGATCACAGTTCACACCCAGGAAGGCCTGGGAGCAGATGTGTCTGAAAACAAGTCCAGAAATTAATGCAGTGCAGTTTTACTTGAGAAAGTCCTGAACTGTCCAGAGCACTGCAACAGTAAACAAACAGGGAAGCTGCAAAACCTTGTAAAGCAGCAAAGCGTACATCACACGGGGCTAGCAAGTTGAACTGAAGCACAGACTAACAGCTCTGAGCAGCTTGATGCTGGAGAAGAGCTGGAAGCAGGTGTGGTTAACAGCACTTTAAAATGCAGATGCTGGAAAGAGCCGAACTGCAATGCAGGAGGAGGAGCAACTTGAGATGTACAAGGAGCAGGTACCCAAGCAGAATACTCTAGCAGCAATTAAAATTTGGTCTGAAACTTATAAAGGCAGGGAGCAGGGAGACACAAACTCATGGAGAGGAACAAAGCAGAAGTTGCCAGGGTGAGGAGGCACAAAAGGTCATCTAAAGATCCGAAGTCCTGACTGCAGGATATCTTGAATTTCTTTAGGACTTGATTAGAGTTTCTTATCCACCATCCGGACTATCCTGCATTGCCTGCATCTTTCCTCATTTTTTTTTTGCTGTCCATGTCTGATGAGATTAGCTACAGTGCCTTGTAAACATCTTGATTATGTTGTGCAGAGTGGACAAGGGAACTTCAAAATCTCTGGGTATGGACTTGTAACCTTGAGATATTTTTCAAAAATTTTGATTCTCAGGCCCTCAGACAGTTCTATTCTCCTTTCTGTTCTCCATGCTTAGTGTGGCACACACTGACCCAATGCAAAGATTGAGTCCACTTCTCCCCTTTTTATCTGATTTCAGGTGATTTTCATATTGCCCACTCCTGTTTCTTGTCAAAGGTGAATTTGAATGAGCATCACATGCCTGAAACAAAGTTTATTACCCACAATTTTGAAAAGATGCCAGCAATTTTGGCCAGCCCATTTTTAGGGTTTTGGGTGAAATCAAATCCAAATTGCCTTTTTTTCTCAAGTTGTTTTTTTGTGTTGTTCCAATACACACAAAGGAAATAAACGGGCATAACAAAAAATGTGTAATAATTTTCTGGGAGAAACAACCCCCTTTTTGGGAACAGGTTCAAGGGTGCCAACACTTTCACTCATGACTGTACCAATCCAAACATGCACAGACAAACAACATTGTAAATGTCAATGATATATATATATATATATATATATATATATATATAATACTAGCTGTACTACCCGGCTACGCCCGGGTTAATAAATAACTGCTGTTAGCTATAACAAAATAGAATTTGAATATGTCATATTAATGACCTGTAAGAAAATAGAAGCTGAGCTGTGATTGGTTGCTATAGGCAGCCTAATAAATCTCCAGCCAACAGTAAACCCTCCCCCCGGCCGGGCAGTATATGTTACCTCACACATACACATAATAGACAGCTCATGTGACTGACATCTGCCTTAATTCCCTATATGGCACGTGTTGCACATTGGCTGTTTTTAATCAGATGTTTATTTTTGGAAATTAAATATACCAGACGTATGAGGCGAGTTGTGTGAGGTGATTTGTGCACATCTGTGTCTGTCTGTGTGGTGTGTGTGTCCCAGTGGTGTGCATGTGTCCCTGTGGGGGGTCCCTGTGGTGTGTCCTTTAGGGGGGAAGGGGTGTCCCTGTGTTGTTTGTCCTTGTGGGGGGAGGTGTGTCTCTGTGGTGTGTGTCCAACCCTATGTGGTCTGTGTGTTCCTGTGGGGGGTGTGTCCCTGTGGGGTGAGTGCATGTGTCCTTATAGGGTGTGTATGTGTGTGTGTCCCTGTGGGGGGGTGTCTGTGTGGTGTGTGTCTCTGTGTTGTGTGTGTCTCTTTGTGGTGTGTGTGTTTGTGTTCGGGTACGTGGTGAGTATCCAATGTTGGGGCTCCACCATAGCCGTTACTCTTTGTGTGCATGTGGTGTGTATACATGTGCCTGTGCTTGGTGAATATTCCATGTCAGGGCCCCACCTTAGGGCCCTTTCACATCAGCGTTTTTTTATAAATTTGCGGCAGATGCGGTGAAAAAACGCATCTGCCGCAACTGCCGCATAACGGTTCCACTTGCGGCACGGTTGCGGTTTTTCCCATAGGAAGTATAGGGGGACTTGCGGCAGATGCGGCAAGTGCGGTATTGCACTTGCGGCAGGTGCGGCAGAGAAAAAAAACCGCGGCTTACTGCGGTTTTTTTCTCTGCCGCACCTGCCGCAAGTGCAATACCGCACTTGCCGCATCTGCCGCAAGTCCCCCTATACTTCCTATGGAAAAAACCGCAACCGTGCCGCAAGTGGAACCGTTATGCGGCAGTTGCGGCAGATGCGGTTTTTTCACCGCATCTGCCGCAAATTTAAAAAAACGCTGATGTGAAAGGGCCCTTAGTGACTATATGCTGGTATATGCTCATTCACAACTGTCAACTGGTAACTGTCACTTTCTCTCCATTATGTAGATAGGGCCAAAATTGTTTGGTGAATTGGAACGTGCAGGGTTAAAATCTCACCTCACAACATAGCCTATGACGCTCCCGGGGTCCAGATGTGTAACTGTGCAAAATTTTGTGGCTGTAGTTGCGACGGTGTAGATGCCAATCCCGGATATACATAAATACACACATACATACATACATACATACACACACACATTCAGCTTTATATATTAGATTAATATATGTATATAAATAAATTTATTTAGATATATAAAAAGTACATATTTGGAGGACGTTATATCACATTTCCTTTACAATGTTAAAGCATTGATGTTCTGATTTTTTTTTTGAAGTACTGTGTGAGGTATTAAGAATATGTCTTCTTTTTCCAGGTTGGACCGGCCGGATCACAGTTTGGAATCTTAGCATGCCTTTTTGTTGAGTTGTTCCAGAGCTGGCAAATTCTAGAAAGACCATGGAGAGCATTCTTCAAACTGTTTGCTGTTGTCATCTTCCTCTTCACATTTGGCCTTCTTCCATGGATTGACAATTTTGCTCATATCTCTGGTTTCATTAGTGGTTTCTTTTTGTCTTTTGCATTTCTTCCATACATCAGTTTTGGAAAATTTGACATGTACCGAAAAAGGTGTCAAATTATCATTTTTCTTTTAATATTTTTTGGACTTTTCTCAGGACTTGTGGTTTTATTTTACTTTTATCATATAAAGTGTGAATGGTGCGAGTATTTAACCTGTATTCCATTCACAGACAAATTTTGTGAAAAGTATGACCTTGATGCTCAACTTCATTGACACTTGTTAACTAGAGATTTTATACAAAATTATACTTTTTCTATGGTTTAGAACTTTTGTGATATTGCCATTATTAAAGGTACTGAAGGAATAACATAGCCATTGTATCCCACAGCCTGTTGAAATTTTAAGTAATTGAAGGGATCCTTGTAGCAATCATTGCACAACAGGTATTCAAAGATGGCCATTATTTGCTGTGGCAAAAAATTATATATATATATATATATATATATATATATATATATATATATATATATATATATATATTAGAAAAAGCAATATTCTTAAAGTGCACATTGATAATTTAATGTATATACAGTATTTTATAACCTTGTTAAAAGTGTCTCAGATGATTTTTACTGTCTGAAAACAGAACTATTTGTTTCCTTGTTCACTTTTATTGAACAACAGTGTGATGTCTTTTTGATGGACTAATTCAAAAATTATGTTTTATATTATATTTTGGGGCCTGCAGAGCTTGCTGCAGTAATACAGCTTCATAGTAGCGTTTTAGCTACTCTATCAATATAAAAACTCCCGAAACTATTGAATAATGACTTTAGTGTTTCTTTAACCATGTACTTAAAATGTTTACATTTTTAGTAGTTGAATTGAAGCTTGAATGTATAAACCATCTTAAATGTTAAAGTGAACTTTTCTCCAAGAGCGTAACTACAGTAGGTGCAGCGGTTGCAATCACACATAGTCACTGGAACCTAGAGGCCCCAAAAGTCCCTTTCAATTATTGAGGGCCCCGTTGGATCTTTAGTATTGGGGCACATGAGCTTCAATACTTAGGCCACTGCTGGCCTCATATCCTGACAAGTCTGTATTGGAAAATATTGTAGTTTTCATGAAATATCTGGGCTGGAGCATCATTGTTTAGATCTCTGAATTGTAGTGTTCCACTGTTATATCTCCTAGAAATGTATGAATAAATTTACCACTATTATTTACCTGTTGAGGGTGTGTCCCACTATGAAATCTGTGCTGGCAGTGCCAGACTGTGAAGACACACCCTTTTGACAAAAGGAAAGATAACATTGGACAGGTCCCCTTTAATTTAAAACATAGGTGGTTATCCAGATTTGTTGTACATTTTCATGATGGGTCATTAAGCAAAGTATGAAGCTAGCTCAGGAGCCGAGCCTGCTTTATACTTGGCAGATGTCATCTGTGTTACATAGCCAGCAACTGCCTTTTTACAACAGTGTCCAGAGATTACTCTGCCTGCTGCAATTTAACCATTCAAATGCTGTTGGCGCTCTCTGGCAGCACTGTTTAAATTACATTATTGCCGATGCATATGCAAGTTACCATGGTCATAGGCTAGGCTTCATAGGAGAACAGCAAATTAGCTGTATACTGCAATAATCCAGTGTCGTGCTATATAGTATAAGTGATCAAATGATCTCATGTTCATCACACTTAACCAGGCTAGCGGTATTTCCAAGTGTAACTCGGGGTTAACTTTCACTGCCAGAAGTGGTAACCCCGAGTCACGCTCGGGTTTACCCGCGGGCAGTGTTGCAGCTCTTAGTGAGGAGCGGGGGGTGCTATCAGCTATGCCGGCGGGTGCCCTGTGCAGCTCTTGGTGAGGAGTGGGGGGGTGCTATCAGCTAAGCCGGCGGGTGCCCTGTTGCAGCTATAGCTGAGGAGCGGGGGGAGTGCTACCGCCTGGGGCTGGGAGGTCTTGGAGCGGGGCTGCAGCGGAGAGGAGGGGCGGGAACACCCAAGGGAAGCAGGATGCTTCCCTCAGTTACCCTCCTCTCCTCTGTCACAGGGTCACGGGGGCCCCCTACTGATGCTTAAGGGGCCCAGTCGGGTCCATGGTGCAGCTGAACCAGCTGCACCACGGTAGGTCCGCCCCTGACGCTCAGGGTAAATGGCAGCAGAGTCTCCTTACCTTCTCCTGGTGATCCAGCGATGTCCCCGCTGTGATCGCCGGTGAGAGCCCCTTCGGATGCCTCCATATGACATCCTGGTTCCGTCTCTGGGAGCCGCAGCGGCTCATTGGAGGCGGAACTGAGCGGGAAATACAAATGTATAACATTTCTGCCCATAAAATAAATTTTTTACCAAAAAAATGGCCCCGCATTTAGTACAAAATGTCTGACATAATCATACCGCCAGGGAGGTTAAAGGGAATCTATTAACAGGTTTTTGCTAACTTATCTGAGAGCAGCATGCTGTAGGCAAAGAGATTCTGAGTCCAACAATGTCTTACTTAGAGTACTGGCTGCAGCCTTTCTGACATTATCAAAGCATTTAGTTTTATCCATTTATTTTTAGTTTAAACTTGGAACCTACGCTATCAGTAATAGCCTCTTTGGATTTAACAACCTCCTTTCAATGCATCATATTGGCTACAGGTTCCGATGCCATAGGAAGAAAGCGGACTAATTTAATTTGGCCACCTAACCACTCACAAGTAAAGTGCCATCTCCAGTAATCATTATGTTTGAGCCTCTATGCTGTGCAGAGATAAAATGTAGTGTGTTGTTGCCTGCTGCATTCTGTTCACAAGTGTTGTGGCCAGTTAAGACTGCCTTATTTTTAAGAAAATCTCTGTTGTTATTATCTGAGAACCCGATGGACCTGGTGAGGAGTGCAACAGGACCCGCTTGAAGGTACTTAATGTAACAAAACCAGCACAAACACCAATGCTGGGGAGAAGAGACTGAAACCCTAGCCCGTGACTACTGTCCTGGGCCCATTACATAGCTACTGACAGTGGGAGTGAACCCCAAATACCAAACATTCTTCAGAACATCAGAGAGTGGGTGACAATTCTGAATTAATTCTTCAGCTGGAAATTTATTAATAATTATGGTATACCTAAATGTTTAAATCTAGACACAACCTTTAGGCTATGTGCCCACTGTGCATTTGTGTTCCGTTTATATTGCTGCTTTTATTTTTTTTAACAGCACCAAAATCAGATCAGTCACTGTGTTTGTCAGCAAAGTTAATGCAATTTTCAAATTGCCGACGTCAGCGTTTTTGACTCTTGCATTTGTGGTGCAGAAAGCGCATTGAGAAAATAATGAGCTTGTCAAGTAGTGCCTCGTTTTTCTGCTGCGCTTTCTCCATTCTACTAAAAAAAAAAAAAAAAAGCATCATAAACAGATTGGTATTGACACAGTCCATTTGTGATGCTTTTTTACTGTACTTTCCACACCACAAATTCTCCAATTATTTACCCTCCCTGGCGATCCCACGGCGAGTTCTGGTGATGGGTTACTTACGGGCACCGAGAAACAGGGCATGCAAGTACTGTCAAGACCTGGCCATATGTCTCAGCCTGAGAGTCACATACCCAGAAATAACCATTGCTGGACACTTCTGATCTTGGGGAAGGTAATAGAGTGTGTGTAAGGCTAGGGTCACATTTACGTTTTGACTCTAGCCTAACGGATTGCGCTTTAAACGTAATACTATGCGCTGCGGGATAACGCTGCCCCTAGTTACCCGATATTTACCTTCCCAACCAGTCATACAGGAAGCTGCTGGGAGTGCGCTTTACAACAACGCACAGGAAATGCTGCAGACAACGCTAACGTTAACGCTACGCGCTGATGGGAAAAGTACTAAGTTTAAAGCGCAATCCATTAGGCTAAGGTCAAAACGTAAATGTGACCCCAGCCTAAGTGTGTGTGTGTAAGTGTGTTTCCCTTGCCTCTGCTTATGGAATTGTACAGTATTTTTGCTTTGAAAGAGCAAAAGCGCAGCACTAATAAAATTGAGCAAAAAAGCAACACAAACAGATGATACATTTATGATGCTTTTTTCAAAAAAAGAGGATGTGTTGGGGCTGCAAAAAATCCAACAAAATTGATCTTCTAAACGGAGCACAAACCACCTGTGGGCACATTGCCTTAAAGTGATCCTAAACCCAGAAACTGACCCCCCCCTTATCTTTAGACCTGTCCCTGCACCCCTTCTTACCATTTCTAGCCATCCCTTTTGCAGGAAAAATCACTTTTGTAAAGTAAGAGAAAAGGTAATAATACTTTGTCCTGTGTGAGTTCTCTCTTTCTGTGGAAGCCACAAATGCCCCCCCTGTCTGCCGCTGCCTTGTAAATTATGCACGCCCCTCTGCTTCTAAGAGCCTGGCAGCGTCATGAAAGGGGCGGAGCTAAATCGCGTCATGCCGGAGCCCCGCCCCCTTTCATGCCGCGATTTAGCCCCGCCCCTTTCATGACACGGCCAGGCTCTTAGAAGCAGAGGGGCGTGCATAATTTACCAGGCAGCAGCAGACAGGCGGGGCATTTCCGGCTTCCACAGAAAGAGAGAACTCACACAGGATAAAGTATTATTACCTTTTCTCTTACTTTACAAAAGCGATTTTTTCTGCAAAAGGGATGGCTAGGAATGATAAGAGGGAGTGCAGGGACAGGTCTAAAGATAAGGGGGGGTCAGTTTCTGGGTTTAGGATCACTTTAATATACAAGATTCAGGGATAACATGAAAACTGACTTAAAGCCACTTCACACGCTACGATATCTGAAATTATATCGTTAAAAAGTCACGCTTTTGAGATTGTTCTTACGATCTCATTTGTGCATCGTTGCGTGTAAACGCAGGATGCCTGAACAAGAAATCGTTGGATCGGACATCTCAAATTTGAGATCCTGACCACAAATCTATCGTTCTTCGTCCAATTAAGGATCTGTGAAGCAGCAACATGGTTCAGTGTGACACCTTTTTGGCTGGGGTCACACACACAGATATCTGGGCAGATATTGTTCACAGATCTCTGGTTGCAGTGAAATCATGGACACATTGCTCCATTTATACACAGCCACAAAATGGAACCATGTGTCCATGATTTCACTGCAACCAGAGATCTGTGAACAATATCTGCCCAGATATCTGTGTGTGTGACCCCAGCCTTTGAACGATGTCGTTCATATTTCTCCTATTCCTGCCGCTTTGTAAAATCGTTCAAACGTTCTGCTCCAAATAGCTGGAGCGTTGCCAAATTTAAGATTGCTATCGATATCCTTGCGTGTGACAACGCACTAACGATGTCGGAAGGATCGCGGTCACGTGACATAGCTAACGATATCGTTCACAGACATCATAGCATGTGAAGTGGCCTTCAGACCTGTTTTATTTATACCATTACTGTTATTTATTTTTATACCAATAGAATCAGTATTTTGTATTTCTGCCATTAACTGGATTGGTAGATTGTTTTTTATCTACCTTAAGCGGCCGTCACACGTGAAGATCTAGCTAACGATGTCGTAGACGATGTCAGATTTGCACATCGTCCGAACGACGTGTGAGATCGTTCATCACAACGCTACACCCACAGACATCGCTCAGACGATTCTCCGATGCAGCGATCCAGCGATCGTCTGAGCGATGCACTTATCCTCTGTGGACATCGTTCAGCAAAGAGTCACACAGAAATCTCCTAAACGATGTTGTTGCAAATGTGGGCGTCTTCCAATGTTTAATTGGAGCACATAGGCGTGGTACATGGTCTCCAAGCTGCGCCCCTCACTACACCATTGGTGGTCAGTACTGCGTCCTCATTGGTCAGATGTCCTTTGAAACATGGCGGCCTCATCTCCAGAATGTCCTGTGATGTTGGTCGCAATGTACATGTGTAAACACGATTTGCTGTACCACAGAAATAATTTTGATTGGTGAAAAGGTAGAAAACGCAATCCCCCTTGGTGCGTCGTGCAGAATTCGATCACTTATGCGTTGCTCAATTCTTGTAGTGTTAAAGATCCGTTAATTAATCACCCTGTAGCGAGCCATGAGTTTATATTTCCAAACGCCTGTGAAACGCATGTGTGTTTGCTGTGTGCTGTTGCTGATGTTTAATTTAGTGTGTGAGAAAGCGCATGTGTTGTCAAGCGGGATTGTGGGGAAAATGTATGACAATGCAAAGGAGGCAAAGCGCCTCTGAACATTCATTGTTCCTGGTGCCCTAATGTCTGTGTACTCTGTACTATGCTTTGCAACACTTGTGTTGTGACCACCATATATGTGGTCCAACATATGCGTGTGTGCATGTAATCCGTTTTACACCAAAATCAATGTAGCAAATAACAAGTTCTGGGTAAAAAATCAGGGCCTTTTGGTTTATACGTTTTTGCCACAAAACGCACATTAAGCTGCCTCACCAACGTCACGGTAGGCCCTGGTCGAGACAGTCCTAACTCTGTCCCTAGGTGCTCCTAAACAAAAATGTGACCACTGCCACAAGGGCCTTTGGGGAGGTATGTGGGTCCTGGACCCACCCGTCTCTCACAGGACCCATAAGCCGGGCCCTTCAACACAAATAACAAAAATAGTGCCAACAAGCACCAAGAAGCCAAATCCCTGGCTCATGTCACAGATAAGAGGTATGTCTGCAACACATAGCTCCCCTGAAATGGCCAAGGCCTGGCCGTCTTCAAAACCTTAACTGAAATATCCCTAAATCTGGGTATCTTAAAAAACAAACAAACACCTCTTCCACCAAAATAAAAAGGAACACATGTCCTGCCTCCAAGCCGGAGCTGCAGGACACAGTGAAACTGTGCAATGGATAATTCCCCATGGCACACTAATAATTAGGGGAGGTTGTGTTGCCAGCTCACAGCCCCTGGACCATTAAAGTACTGGCAGTACCGGTCCCTCATCTCCTGTGCCTCCTGGCGGCTGCTTCCACCCCCTAATGGCTGTAGTCCTGCCATCTGTGGGGCATCAGCACGCCAGCCCCCAACACCACCTCACCATTGCTGGAGTCAATGCGGTCCTCAAAGTTTGGTGGAGTGTAGGCCTGGCGATCCCGGCGTCTCAGAAAATTGTGGAGCACACAACAGGCCATAACTACAAGGTCAATCGATTCGAGTTTCATATTAATGGCCGTGTGGAAAATGCAGAAACGGCTAGCCATGATGCCAAAGGCATTCTCCACCACTCGCCGTGCCCGGGAAAGCCTATAATTGAAAATGCGTTGTTCGGCATTTAGGTGCCTCTGGGGGTATGGCTTCATCAAATTAGGATGTAGCGGAAAGGCCTCATCTGCCAGGAACACAAAGTTCATGTTTCCACAGGTGCGATTGGTGGGTGGTAAATTGAGACGTCCAGTTTTCAGTTTTTGACCAAACGCCGATTGGTCAAAAACCCCGCCATCAGAAACCCTCCCATTTGTGCCCACTGACACCGACACAAATTCATAATTCGCGTTCACCACTGCCATCAAAACAATACTAAAATAGCATTTATAATTATAAAAAAAGGAGCCACTGTTGTGGGGTTGGGTGATCCGAACATGTTTCCCATCAATGGCCCCACCACAGTTTGGGAATTGCCACTTCTGGCTGAGTTCTGCGGCAGTGGCCAGCCATTCTTCTGGGTTTTGCGGCAAACGCATGTAAGTCGGAGCTAGAGCCCGCAGTATCGCCTCACAGGTCTCCGGGATGAGTTGGCTAAGGAGGGGACGTGATATGGCAGACAAGTAGACCAAGTCCTGTATGGTGCGACCTGTTGCGAGAAACCGCAGTGTGGCAGCCAACCTCTCCTCCGCAGGCACTGCTGGACGCATAACTGTATCCTGACGTCTGATGAGCGGGCACACTGCTGCCAACAAGATCTGAAAGGTCTCATCTGTCATCCGGAGGAAATTTTGGAAGTCCCGTGGGAAGTCATCCCGAAGTTGGTGCAGAAGGCGAATGTGGGAATGCTGATCGCGCTGCTGCAGCCACTCCCTGGCCCAGATGCGTCGTGGTCTCCTCCGGCGTCTCTCCACCCTCTCATCCTCCACACGTGCTGCCTGCACCAGTAAAGCAGCCCCCACCACGGCACGTTGATCTGGATTCATGCTGTTTAGAGGCAAAAGTATGTTTACTATGGTGCCTACGCACAAAGGTGCTTTTACCACAATGTGAACATCCAAACTGAAACGACAAGGAGCATGACATTGGCAAAATATGTACAGGTGCAGTACACATGTTGAAAACATGTACGAAAAGCCAACAACACCTGCAGTATGAATGAAGGTGTTGAGGAATGCCACATGTTTTTGCACGGCTAAATGCCTTGCACCACAAAATACAATACACAAAAAGCCCTACACACATTGAGATCCCAACCAACATCACACTTCCTACATCATGAACAACGCAAACACCATGAACATCAGACACATGGAGGACCATATGTATGCAAAAAGGTACACTAAACACACACAATAACTCACATGCAGTGGTCGCTGAGATGGGTGTCACTCCAATGTCAAGTCACCGAAAATACGAACTATGTCCCGATGACTCCAATGCAACAAGGCAATGCTTCAGTCCTTGTATTTTGCTATTTAACGACAAATGTCAACCAAAACAAACAAAAAAACATCATGGAAACAGCAGAGGGGGGGCAAGAACACAAACCCCGTCATATCTCTTTTGACAACGCTATAGTTACCCCCCTTCACAATGTTTCACATGCTGACTCTCCAAGTACATACCGGCAGCAACTCCGCAGCAAAGACATTGTGCATCTCCAGGAAACTCTATATATACACGCCCAAGCCAATGACAAGGCGAGACGTCCCCCTACCAGGCGTGTCTCCTCAACGATAAACCACACACCCACACGATGTTACGCCCTCCAAACAGGCGTGGTGAACCATTGAGCCACACACAACGCCGGGGCTATGTTCCACGGCAGGCGTGGCAGAAACCGCACGAACACACCCAGCGCAGCAGTTACGTCCTATACCAGGCGTGGTAATTGCGATGTCTATGCATATCGCACCTGTCATGTCCAACAGCTGTCTGATCAATTTGGATAAATAGTGCACTGTGAACATGTGTGTTGGACCTGCTGTTTTGTGTGTCCCTTGACACAAGTGGGAGAGACAGCAGCCAGCCGGGCAGCATATTTTTTGCTTTCCAAAGTGTCAACAGTCTACACACTGTGTTGGATTAAGTCAAGGTATGTTCACATCATATGATGAGACTGACCCATCTAAACTTCAGGTTATTATATGGTACTCCAGGCACAAAGTTTGGACTGTCACTGTCACAACAGCACACATCCCATTGACTTGACCAACATTCTTGGTATAAGCAAGTGTGGTGTTGTGTTATTGAGCGGGGGCTTTTCAAATTGATCATGGCAGGTGACTTTTCAACCTGTGGCTGTTATTTTACACATGGTTTGGACCATGTGCCACAGTGATTGTTACTGATTGCATTTCTTATTTGTTTTGCCCCGGCCAAATAGGGAATACATCAGTGCCCTGATTGAGGTGTACAGGGAGAACCCCTGCCTGTGGCAAACTCGGGCTGTAGGCTACACCAACAGGGCCCTCCGTAATGCGGCTTATGAGAGGCTCCTGGTGGTCGCCCGGCAATATCTGCCAGACCAGGACCTCGACCTGGACTACATAAAGAAAAAAATCCACACCTCAAGACCGTGTTTGGAAAGGAGCATAAAAAAGTTACCCAGTCCCGCCGGTCAGGCATGGCAGCGGGGGATGTATACACCCCAACGTTGTGGTATTATGACCAGCTCCTCTTCACCATGGAGCAGCAGGAGCCACGGCCACCACTCGACAGTAACGAGTTTGCCGAGCCCCAACAGCCCAATGTTGTGGATGCCGTGGAGGGGGCAAATGTAAGTCGATCACCTAGACCAATCTTTCAAAATGCTCACATAATAAACATTCTTGCCCAAAATCTCAGCCAAGTTTTCAATGTAGAGAAGGCAACCATAGACCCGATGGTCCTCCCATCTTGATTAAGGCGTTTCAAAACACCTCCAATTTTAGCAAGCAATCGATTAGCACACAAGTAGTGAGTGTTGTGTTATTGGCCTAAGCTGTAAGGCCCTGTATGGACTTTGCTAGGACATCAGGCACAATGTGGGTTAGTCACATACATGTAACTTGATCCTTTCATGCAAAATGACCACCTAAAGTGTAATGGCATGTGTGCTCATGTGTTCTTCCTTTCAACTTGTAGGATCCCTTGAAGGTCCCTCTTCTGGGTCGGTGTCGGAGTCGCCGGACCAGCCTCCATCTCAGGCGCATGAAGAGGGTGCGTCAGCGCCCAGCTGTCCCCCTATGCAGTTTTCACGGGCCTGGTCACGCCAGGCACCACCAAGCTCAGGCCCTGACCTGGTCGCACTGGCCGAGCAAGTCCTGACCCAGCAGGTGCGTGAGCCACAATGCCCCTTTGCTTCGGTGGTGGCTGAACGTCTCCCCACGTTTACCCAGGAGCAAAGGGAGCATTGTGAGCGTGTGATCCTGCTGGTTATGGACCAGGCCCGTTTGGGTAATTTAACCGCTGATTCCACCTTCCCTGCTCCCCTTCCCCAGCCACCAGCAAACCCACCCGCCTGGCAGTACATGGACCCCCCGCCCCATGTTCAGCAAGCACCACCACCTGCCCAAGGCCAGGCCATGCCTCGCAGAGGGCCTTTGCAACAACCGCAGCGGCCGGACAACCCCTTCTACCCAGAAGGGGATCATTATTTTCTGCCCCATTTACAGAATTTGTAGATTTCAGGTTTCATGGCTTCTTTCCCTTTTTTTTTTTTTTTGTTCTTTTGCCCCGCTAATTGCCCATTACCTACTCTGGATTATTTTGTTGTTTGTGCCCTTAGTGCGACAATTGCACTTGTCTTTATGTTGAAAAAATAGTGTCATTATTGTCTTTCTCACATTGTTGTGAACGGACATTCCGACTTTTGATTTAAAATAAATATATTTTATGTTCACACACGTTAAATATGTTGTCCCTGATTTTGGCATGGTGTTTGCAAGTTGACCAATAAAATGTTTGCCGCTGACCAGCTAGAGTAGGCCACATGATGGATCCAGCAACACGTACATATGTAGAGGGCAATTATACTTAAACCTTAGGTATGCAGCATTAGCCTCACTACTTATTGGTGTACCCCAAGGTCGCAGAGGTGTCCTTTCCATCATTGTATGTGGTCTACAACATGGGACAATATTAATGGTGGCAGGCTTCAACAGCTGGCAGATCTGAAAGTCTACATCCACATTTATGGTTGATGGTGTAACAGCATTGGGAAACTTTTCATATCACTTTCCTAATAAAGGTTGGGTGGTTGGTCCACAGACGGCATGCTGACAATGTGCACCTTGTCTTACAACATGTGTATTAATCCCTTCCTCGACCTCAACCGGTTGAGGCAATTATTTGGCCATGATGCCCCTAAAGACCAGCAGAAACATGCCATAACATGGAATTAATTGGTTCCATTCAGAAAGACACTGACTTAACAGATTGGGTTTCGACATTTAATAGGTTTTATAAAAGGGGCAATACCAAGCACAACAAGGACGCATTTGTGTTTCAGTGTAGGAAGAACCACAACTGCCTTGGGAGTGTCAAAATGTTGGACACTATAAGAAAAGAGTCCAACATGGTAGGGCCAACACATTCCATATGGTCCAAATGTTGGACACTATAAGAAAAGAGCCCAACATGGTAGGGCCAACACATTACATATGGTCCAAATGTTGGACACTATAAGAAAAGAGCCCAACATGGTAGGGCCAACACATTACATATGGTCCAAATGTTGGACACTATAAGAAAAGAGCCCAACATGGTAGGGCCAACACATTACATATGGTCCAAATGTTGGACACTATAAGGAAAGAGCCCAACATGGTAGGGCCAACACATTACATATGGTCCAATGTTGGACACTATAAGAAAAGAGCCCAACATGGTAGGGCCAACACATTACCATATGGTCCAAATGTTGGACACTATAAGAAAAGAGCCCAACATGGTAGGGCCAACACATTCCATATGGTCCAAATGTTGGACACTATAAGAAAAGAGCCCAACAGGGGCAAAAAACAAAAAAACATAATGCCAACATGGCAGAACAACAATATTTGGGTATCCAACATGGACAACACTCCGTCATGTCCGCATGGAGCGTTAGAGGGTCCCATTCCATCACCCTTATGGGAGCCCTCCATCTTGTTGCTGGCGGCCACCCAGCATGTAAAGTAGGCGGCCCAGCTCTTGCAGATGCTGGTGAATGGCTGACTGCAGCTGGTGTAGCAACTGGATCTGGGCCTCCAAATCCTCCACGACAGTAGGGACACCTGTATGTTGAGGAAGAACACTTTTACTGTGGGACCGTACATGGTTTTTTGTACAAAGGCCAAATCAATATATGGTACTTACGCTCTTGCTCCTCTCCCTCACCACTATCAGGGGTGGATGGGGATGGACTCAGACTCCATCCAGCTGACCCTGCACGTTCACCATCTGCACAAAGATTTAGGAAAACATATCAGTTGCACCCATGCAAACAAAACACTGTCGCTCAACACAATCATAACTCCACTATGCAGGGTGTAGACCCCATCAATACACACTTACCACCATAGTCTGGTAAGTGTGGGGCCCGATCCTCAGCAGCCCTCGCCTCCTCCACAGGGCCAGTTGGGTGCCGCACATCATCCCCGGCTGGCTCTGGGGACATGTCCACCCCTGGGCTGGGCACAGAGCTTGAAATGCTTGGGGGTGGTGTAACGGGCGGGCTGGGGCTCTGTGGCCAGATGATGTGGCCTGTTGGCAACAGAGGGCCCGGGCTGGACGGTGGCCCATCATCCCTCCCAGGCAATTCCTCTTCCTCCGCAGCATCCTGTGTTGAGGGTGGTGATGGCAGGTCGCTATCGGAGTGCAGCCAGTCCTCCCATGATGCTGCATCAGCCTCCTCCTCCTCCTCATTGCTGCTGGTCGAGGGTGTTCCTGCTGGCTGCTGTAGGGGTGGGTTCTGGGGGACAACTCCAGATGGTCCAGGGTGTTGATCATCCTCAGAAGACGATTCCTCGGCATCTGGTTGAAAGCACAAGGTCAACGTTTGGAACAGACAGGTTTTCAACATACTGTTTTGAACTTTTCATTGTGTGCCTCTTGTCTTTAGGGCATTTTAATGAATGCCTCAACCTCAGGTTGGATGCATAGACTCATTTTGTAAGCATGTAATGTGTGTGGGACACACAATTATTGTTTCCACGAGGGACAGTACACTGGCAACATATGTGGGCATGGTTACTAAAAAACAACACATGTGCAATGTATGTTTTTAGTATGCATAGTGGAGACATTAGCCAATGTGGCTTGCTGCATGGCTGCTTTTACCTACATTTCAAGTAATATTGTAGTTAGGGGTGCAAACGCAGGCTGGGTGTTCATTTTCACCTGTGTAGGGTGCAACATCTGTGGCCCATTGTGGCATGTGTGGCCTTTAGATGGTACCTATTTAGTGTATGATGGTCGGTAATATGTTGTGTTGTCTTTTGCTTTTTCACACACGCATGTTGGCGTTGGCAATTTGTCCCCCGAAACATAACAACTGCAGGGCTTTGATATAGCCACCCATCCATCCCTATTGCAATTGTGCCAAATTGGATGGGCACTAAATGTCATA
Organism: Allobates femoralis; assembly: GCA_033576535.1. NCBI lineage: Eukaryota > Metazoa > Chordata > Amphibia > Anura > Aromobatidae > Allobates > Allobates femoralis. The sequence continues at coordinate 157,664,839 of JARQOC010000011.1, read as the reverse complement.
CAAGTGTACACAATCCAAATGTCTATCAGTTTAAAATGCAGCCTAGAATAGGAGGATGGACAATACTTTGCCACACCCTAAACCAGCATGACACATTGCCGGATTCCTAATGGCTACCATTTATTGACTGGCAATATGTTATTTTGGCCATACACCAGCATGTTGCCATATTTGGAGACTAGGCTGTTGGATTTCTAAGGCACACCATCGGCTTGGCCATAATTTGTATTCAACAATATGCATGACATGGGGCCCTATGGACCAGCTTCTGAGAAGACATTGGCGGTGTCCTTGGCCCAGATTTGGATGAACAGACCATGGTCAGTACGTTAACACTTGGCCAAACTGGAAGGTCATTGTTATTAAAATTAGCCAAAGGTTGCAAGTACTGTGACCGAGCACCCGCCATTTGGCAGGGCCTCACGGTTTGAGAAGAGGTCTGCCACTGCAGTACAGCACCTGTGCTGCCGTCACAGTCACGTGAACACAGTTTCCCATCGTTTCAACAGCGGATATGTGACTGTGACATCAACGCAGGTCCTGGCCACAGGATCCACACCTAGGCCAAATACATGATGGCCCAGCAACCGGCAGGTGTTTCGTGAATATCTGAGAACACACAATATGTATTTAGCAAAGCGGGACAACAGGGAATAGGCTGCCAAGTTATGGGGGACATGAGGTGCCCACACACGGAAGAAGAGGGCTGAACACAGGGGACTTGAGGGTATCACACACAGGGTTGAACATGGGTGGCCAAGAGGTGTCAGTAGGGGCCAACATAGGGGTGTTGAGGGGATGCACCAGGGGAGACCAGCTGGGACAGTCACATCAACTGATCCTGGTGAATGTCGGTTGTGATGGATGTTTTGAATCCAACTGCAGGGATCATTTAGATCCAATGCAGGCTGGTTAATATTGGTCAGCCTCATTGATTGCGGTATTGAACTGTGAAAGTAGTGTTTTGCAAAATAATAGTGCGTTACGCCGGAGTCCTGCGTCCCAATTTGTGCTGGGCAGGAGTTTGGCCTAGTCGTGTTAGTGGGCACACCACCAGGCGACACATTGTTGGCACATCCACATGGTGGGTCCAAACACAGTTTCCAAATGTTGTTGGCTGAGCATTCTTTAGGGATTGGTCCTTGGACACATGTATGTGATTTCCCAGTGTGGCCAACACTTTCTTTTACTGACAGGTTTTAGGCAGCATGGCAAGGGGGAGGGAGTGTACAGTCCCCTGGACTATATGTCACCTGTACTCACCACTCCATCAACTTGCCATGCTGCCTGTCACTTGCATTGAATGTGTTTACGACAGCACAATGCAGCTTGTGACTGATTTTAGGTCCTGAGTTACATTTGGATGTCCAGCTTTTATGAGGTTGGAAAACCAGGCCGGAGTGTTGGCCCTGCATCCAAATTAGGCAGAATATATGCTACAACATTGGTGGGGACAGGCCGGGGACCACACTATCCTTTGACTCTGTTGTGAGACATTGCTGTGTATTTTAATACATGTACATGTGCAGGCGTGTGTGGGGCCCCAACATTTGCTCACCACGCAGCCTGGCAATCCGGGCACGGATGTCCACAATTCGGCCCGGGCATTTATATTTAAGATCAGCGATCTTGTGCTGGATCGCCTTCACAGCCCTCTCCACACACAGCTGGCGCCGCAGGGCCCGCTGGATCTTGAGCACAGTGCTGCGGTTGCGCAGCCTCGGATGCCGGTGGGGGTGGTGGCCCCAATAATCTAATCGATCGCAATGATCGATTAAGATCATGAGTTCTGCCATCCCCCACGTGGCAGCGCGGCGTGTCGCGGCCATAACTGAGCTGCAATGTGCAGGGGAGGAGCTAGCACCTTGCATGCGGAATGAAACTGAAACCAACTTCATTCCGTGAGGACCGCCCCTTGTGTGACGTAACAAGACTTAAAGGCGACCTACGCGGCGTTAACAGGGCAATCTGCACTTTTTGTGTCACCTACGGGACAATATCCCATGGGCGTGGCGTAGCGCCGCGTTGTGTGTGCCGCGCCTGGCAACATTGTTTGGGTGTATGACAAGGTGGACACTATAGCAGGGTCATGTACCACGCAGGTTCTATTATGAAGTCGCGCACTTGTGGGTGCACAGTTCTACATGAGAAATCGTGCAGCCGACGCCTATGTGTGGTGCTGAAGACAGCTCTTCAAAAATGGTGCCCTGTGAGGACAGCCAATGGCAACGCATCATCCTCCACCAATGCGAGCCACTAGCGAAGCAGCCAATCCGCAACCATTACGGTGCACGAATCACAACTGAGGAGGCGAGGCAATGGGGAACTCCTGGCACACCTACGTGCTGGATTTAGGCATCGCGCAGTTCCTACACGTGCATACGATCTCGGTTGTTTAGACACGCCGATTCTGTTCATCTTATGAGTCGACATCGTCAGATCTGAGGTCCGGGGCTCAGATCGCGATCTTGCGATTTGATCAGCTATCGTTCATCGTGTCCTGCCGTCACACGCACAGACATCGTTCAAGCGATGTTAAATCTGGCGCGTTCGAGCGATATCTTTCAAGATATCGTAGTGTGTGACGGCCGCTTTAGATGAGGTGATTCTGGCTATACAATTTGACATATAATACGGGATGGGGGGTTTCTTGAGAATAGCTCCAAACAGCAGTTATTTGATCTTGTCATGTGGCTGCCGAAGGCATTTTTGTATACTTTTCTAATACATGAATAATATTTTTAATTTGATTTCAAATAAGCTTTTTAATTAGGCTAGGGTCATATTTAGATGGCACATTGCAATTACCGCAACCAGATCCGGATGCGGTAATGTCATGTGCCTTCAGACACATTTTGCCTTCAAAATGTGTCCCTAAAGCCGCATCCGGTAACCGGATTGCTCATAATGTGCAATCCGGTGCCGGATTCTTTGTGCTGAAAGCTTTAACATTAGTTCTATGGGCAGCGCACCGCCATAGAGCTAATGTTAACGCTTTCAGCACCATGGATAGCAGCATGTACAGTACGCAATTGCGTAAGCAGCAGGGTCAGCTCCTTATTGAGGATTATGCCCTGTAATGTGCTTACGCTAGTGATGGGCGAATCCTAAATTACTCGGAATCGCTTGACTCTAGCGAGTCCGAGCCCAGGACTCGCTACTCGTTGCGAGTCTAGCGAGTCCAATGTTAATGAATGGGGAAGCGAGTAATAGCGAGTAGTGTGAGATTTACAAATCGCAGATGTGTCTTGGAAGCTTCAGCCTGAAGCAATCCTAGTTGTGTCATTTATTTGCATTGCTAGTTTACTTTGTAAGTAATCGCTGACTCGCACAGATAAGATCCTGTCTTCTCTGTGTTCTGGCTGCCCCAGCTCCAGGGTCCTAGAGCCTGCCTGCTGCCTGATGTAGCAGAGCTGAGATTGTTCTCAGTCTGCTCATTCCCTGTGTACAGACATGAATGTCTGTGCACAGAGATGATGTAGCAGAGCTGAGATTGTTCTCAGTCTGCTCATTCCCTGTGTACAGACATGAATGTCTGTGCACAGAGATGATGTAGCAGAGCTGAGATTGTTCTCAGTCTGCTTATTCCCTGTGCATAGACATCTATATTTATGCACAGGGGATGTAGCAGAGAGGACATCGCGTTTTGGACTGCGTCGGACGGAAGAGGATTTTTTTAATTAAAGATGGAGTCCCTAATGGCTTTTTTTTTTTATTTCTAATAAAAAATTTTCCTTGTGTTGTGTTTTTTTTAAAACAATTTAATAGAAATTCATGGCGGTCATGTCTAATATTGGCGTGACCGCCATAAATTTCGGGCTTAGGGCCAGCTGATAATACAAAGCTGGCCCTAACCTCTTTATTACCCAGCGTGCCATCGCTACCAGGGCCGCTGGAAGAGCGGGGTTCAGCGCCAGAGGATGGCGCTTCAATGAACGCGCCATCTTCTGGGGCGGCTGCGGGCTGCAATTTGCAGCGGGGGGTGCCCAGAAAGCTTGGGCATCCCTGCGCTGCGGATTCCAGCCCCCAGCTGCTTAGCTGTACCTGGCTAGACATAGAAATTGCGCGGAGCCCCACGCATTTTTTTTTTAATTATTTCATGAAATTCTGAGATTCTGACTCTGAGACTCTGACTCTGAGACTCTGACTCTGAGACTCTGACTCTGAGACTCTGACTCTGAGACTCTGACTCTGAGACTCTGACTCTGAAATTCATGAAATAATTAAAAAAAAATGCGTGGGGCTCCGCGCAATTTCTATGTCTAGCCAGGTACAGCTAAGCAGCTGGGGGCTGGAATCCGCAGCGCAGGGATGCCCAAGCTTTCTGGGCACCCCCCGCTGCAAATTGCAGCCTGCAGCCGCCCCAGAAGATGGCGCGTTCATTGAAGCGCCATCCTCTGGCGCTGAACCCCGCTCTTCCAGCGGCCCTGGTAGCGGTGGCACGCTGGGTAATAAAGAGGTTAGGGCCAGCTTTGTATTATCAGCTGGCCCTAAGCCCGAAATTTATGGCGGTCACGCCAATATTAGACATGACCACCATGAATTTCTATTAAATTGTTTTAAAAAAAACACAACACAAGGAAAAATTTTTATTAGAAATAAAAAAAAAAGCCATTAGGGACTCCATCTTTAATTAAAAAAATCCTCTTCCGTCCGACACAGTCCAAAACGCGATGTCCTCTCTGCTACATCCTCTGTGCATAAATATGATGTCTATGCACAGGAATAAGCAACTGAGAACAATAGCTGCTACATCATCTGTGCACGACATTCATGTCTGACACAGGGAATAGCAGACTGAGAACAATCTCAGCTCTGCTACATCATCTCTGTGCACAGACATTCATGTCTGTACACAGGGAATGAGCAGACTGAGAACAATCTCAGCACTGCTACATCATCTCTGTGCACAGACATTCATGTCTGTACACAGGGAATGAGCAGACTGAGAACAATCTCAGCACTGCTACATCAGGCAGCAGGCGGGCTCTAGGACCCTGGAGCTGCACAGAGAAGACAGCTGGACTCGGCTCGCAAAGAAACAGCAGTTATCTGCGAGTTTCCCTGCTATCACTGGCACAGTAGCCAGTGATTACTCGCGAGTCTAATGCAAACAATGGCAATCCTAGTTTTGTCAGCGTTTCTGACAAAACTAGGATTGATATTGATTTGCATTGGACTCGCGAGTAATCACTGGGAAACTCGCAGAGTACCGAGTCCTGCGAGTCCCTTACTACTCGCCGAGTAACGAGTCCTAGCGAGTAGATTCGCCCATCCCTAATTACAATAATTAGAGCAAAATAATGGCATCCCTGCTCATAAGAGCTTACAATCTAACAATGAGGTGGGGGTGACACAAAGTACAGGGGCTTATTTACAATAATGGTATAGTCAACTTGAGGAGATGAGGAACAGATAGGATCAGTATAAGTGGCCACCAAGCATTATTTGTGATCCACTTGAGACTGGTGGGGATGTCACGGAGGTTCTGGTCCGGACCTTGTCCCAGGTTCTCACAAGTAAAAGGGGATATATACAGGGGATAATGTTTGTCGTGACGCTACCCACGGTTTGTGGTCAGTAATGGGACCACCGCTGCAGCGCTTCTCTGCCAGGAGGAAGGATGGGCTGCAGCCAGATGGATGAGCCCGCCGCGGGTCGGGCTGCTCCTGACAGGAATGAAAGGTATGAAAACAGTTCTTTATCTCTGGAATCAAACACGGACACACAGGCAGGGTTCACCGGGTTTACTTGTCAGTTCCTTCACAGTTAACAGCAGTTTTCAGTACAGTTTTTCAACACAAGTTACAGTCACTTTACTCCGGTTTTTGCTAAACCCACTGCAGCCAGGCTGTCTTCCTCTGAGACCCCTCACTCTTACTAGTGTCCTTTCAGGCTGTGGTTTCTCTCTCTAAAGTGTCTCCGGACAGTGTAGCGGCAGCTCAGACCCCTGTGGGTCCTCGTGGTTGCTGCTGTGCTTCCTATCCTTGGTGTGGGAACTCCAACTTAGAATTGGGGCTCCCCGTCAGTGAATCTGGGGATACCGGGTGAATCTTCGGTCCCCTTCAGAGCCGACACTCTGCTGTGTGCCTAGCCTGCAATAGCCCTCTCCTGAAAGGCACTACCAGGCTCCTTCTTACCCGTGTGACTCCAGCTTCAATAGGGAAGACTACTCCGCCTGTAGTTGGTCGATGCTGTGTTCTTCGGACCCAGTGCTGCTGGTCCGGTCTCTTTCCTCACACTCCCCTGGGATGCCGGCTATGGACGAGCTTTCTCTCCATGGTTTCTGTGACTCTGTGGATTCTGCGTCTCCATCAGCCCAACCCCACATGTGTCTTTGCTTCTCAGCCTACTCCAGCCTGCTGTGTCTTTTCAGCTCGGCACCCTTGGCCTACTAACTCCCTCCTCCTCCTCTTCCTCTATTTGTACCTTCTGTCACCTGACCTACATGCTTCTCACCCACTGTCCTCTAAACCCACCACCCCTTGCCTACCTAGAGTTCTGGGCTCCGGGTTGGGTGCTGCCTCCTAGTGGTGTGTGGGATGTCTGTGAGGGTGTTTAGTGTATAAACTGTCTTTCCTCCTACCTGGCTGCAGTTCCCTATGTGGCCACCCTGGTCGCAGGGGCGCCACACGTTAACGTGGTGCCACACACTGAGAGAGATGTCATATTTAGGGAGGTTAGTGGAGGGTGGGAGCAGAAGAAGTCCAGTTTTGGAAAGGTTGAG
>JARQOC010000011.1:157565859-157658012 GCA_033576535.1 Allobates femoralis | reverse complement strand
TAATAAAAGGGTCGCTACTGAGGCACAGGACAGTCACCAAGCCAATGTAGACAGTGATGCTGACATGGAAGAATACAGTCAGCAAGGACTAACTAGTTTATTAATGGAGGCACGACAACCTTGTTCTCAGTCTCTACAGGGAGGAGAGGAGGGGGAGATGATTACACAAACTCCCTTGACAAGGGGACTCTCGGTGGGAAATCTTGAGGGACCCCACTGTAAACTACCAAACATACCACCCCAGCAAACTGCCTACACCAAACCCCCCCCTACCTCCGGGTCAGGTATTGATGGCCAACACCACGGGGGGACAGGAGATATGGGACGACCTCCGATCTCGTATACAGACTATCCCTACTAGGGAGGAAATGGAGGGCTTTATTAGTCGGATGGAGGCATCCTTTAAGGCAGAGGCTACTGAGTTACGGGGTGAAGTCCATAAACTCAATCTGAGAGTAACCTCTAATGAATCATCCTCCCAGAACGTGGACGAGAGGCTGCAGATACTAGAGGACAAGGTCTCTTCACAAGCTTCCCAGTTTGAGAGAATGTTAGATTCCATGGAAGACATGGAGAATCGGGAGAGGAGGAATAATATCAGGATTAGGGGCCTCCCCGAAAGTGTCGGTCCTAAGGAGCTGGACTGTGCCCTTAAAAATATATTCAACTCAATAAGGGAAGTATCGGCAGACTCGATTTTAGAATTTGACAGAGCACATAGATCCCTGGGACCCCCGCCCATGGAAGGAGATAGGCCTCGAGATGTGGTGTGCAGGATCCATAAATATAAAATCAAAGAGGCGATTTTCACTAAGGCTCGAGCTAAAGGACGGATTAAATACCAGGACTATGGGGGATTTCATACCTCCTCTCTGGAACCTTCTCCTGGGATCCCTCCGGTCTCTCCACTGTTCCTGCACCTCCCAACTAATTCTCCCTGTTCCCAGCCATATGTTCCGTTTCTCAATCCTGTGTCTTCTCCTGTGTGTCCTGTGTGCCGACCGCGCCATTACTGCGGTCTGCACATGGCGTCCCGCCTCTCTCTCCCTCCCTGCTTCTTGTAATATAGCGGTCCATTGTGGCCATGGCGGACCTTACCGGGATCGCGGCGGCCTCCTCTGTACCGGTGGTTGCTCAGGGGGCAGCCCTGGAGATTAGTAGAAGGCGGATGGCGGCGGATTGCCAAGGCGGGGAGCGGAGCGGGCTCAGACGCGTCGGCACATGGAGGGGCCGGAACCGGAAGTTGAAGTGTCAGATCTTGATGTTACAGGAGACCCATTTTAAATCAGGACATGTACCGAGTCTATGTAACAGGTACTTCTGGCACCATAGTACTAATCCAGAAGCGAGAACAAAGGGTGTTTCCATCGCAGTTCACAGGTCGCTGACGCACGAGATTCTTGATACCTGTATAGACCCACAGGGCCGATACATTTTTCTTAAGATGAGAATTGCTGGATCTTTATTAACTGTTGTTAATTGGTACTTGCCTAATAGGTTTCAAGCGAAGACGTGCAGATCGTACCTACTTCGGTTGACAACCTTTGCAGAAGGATCAACCATTATCGGTGGGGACCTCAATTTCACCCTGGACCCAGTTGCAGACTCATCCTCGGGTAAGAGATCTATCCCAAATAAAAGGCTTGTCTCCATAAAAAAGCTCTTTCACACTCTGAGGCTTATAGACATCTGGAGGACCTTGAATCCACAGGGAAGGGATTTTACATACTTCTCTCCAGTACATAGCTCATACAGCAGAATAGATCTATTTTTCATTAGTCACAACTTATTATCCTGGAACCCTGAGGCAACCATAGGGAATATTTTGTTATCGGACCATGCCCCCACTTATTTGACTCTTACTTTGCCTCACACACAGACCCTGGACATGGAGACTTAAGGGCCTGTCACACGCGTCAATATCGCCTGCACGATATCGGCTGCACGTGACGTTGCAGCGATATTGACGCGTGTGACATAGTGAATCAACCAGCGATAAATCGCTGGTTGATGATCGCCAGGTTTTAGAATCAGTCCTAAAACCTGGCGATGGTCGCCCGGTGGACACGCAGCATCGCTGCGTGTGACACCGGGAGCGAGCGATATTCCAGCTCCCAGCGCCTCTCACAAGCGCTGGGAGCTGGTATCCAAGGTAAACTGCGGGTAACTAGGCAGCGCGCGCTGCCTAGATACCCGACTGTGTACCTTAGTTACCAGCCTCCTCCGCTCACCGGGTGAGCGGAGGAGGCTGGTAACTAAGGTACACGTCGGGTATCTAGGCAGCGCGCGCTGCCTAGTTACCCGCAGTGTACCTTGGAGACCAGGCTGCTCCCGCTTCCAGCAGGCTGGCAGCGGGAGCAGGACATCGTGGAAACGATATTTAAATCGTTTCCATGATGTCACTGGTCAATTGATCGCTGGTGAGTCTGTCTGTGTGACAGCTCACCAGCGATCAGCCGTCAATGTCGTCAGCGATCAGATCGCTGACGACATTGACGCGTGTGACAGGACCTTTAATGAACATTTACTGAAGGACGAGGTGTGTATGACAGAGGTTAAGGAGACAATACAGTCCTTTGACCGAGATCATGCCTCTGATCCCACTCCTTCTCCCACAAAGTGGGAAACCCTAAAATGTGTCCTGAGAGGAGTGTTTATAAAGCATGGCACTCGTCTGAAGAAAAACAACACAAAATTGATAGAAGACCTACTTTCGCAGATTCATGTGTTAGAAACTACACATAAACAGACCTTATCTAGAATGACCCTCTCCGAACTGATTTTAAAGAAAAAAGAACTTAAAGATTTGTTAGACCAAAAATATCGTACATATTCTGAGAAATCTAGGAGTTATTTTTACTCCAATTCAGATAAATGTGGACGTCCCTTGGCCAGACTGTTCCATCCTTGGTTAAACCCGACGTTTGTTCCTAACATTTCCACTAAAACGGGGGGGTCGCAGATTACTATCCAATTGAAATACTGCAGGAATTTAGACAGTATTATCTTGATCTTTACAACATCAAGGGACAATTGTCTGATGTGTCACCCCTGGTACTATCAGAAAAGATTAAGAGATATATAGATAAAACAGTGATCCCAACACTGGCTAAGGAAACTGTTGAGGGGTGGGAGGAGGAGATCTCAGGGGAAGAACTGTTACGGGCTATTCAATCTACCCCACCTGGGAAATGTCTAGGTCCTGATGGATTTTTACCCAATTTTTATAAAATACTTAAGACCCAGCTGATTCCCGCAATGTTGGCGGCCTTTAATGCTGTCTTGAAGGGCTCTAGTTTCGTGCCTCAGTCTTTAGAAGCCCATATCAGCGTCATCCCCAAACCTGGGAAAGACCCCTCGTCAGTGTCGAACTACAGGCCGATTTCGTTACTGAATGTGGATGTCAAATTATTTTCTAAGATACTAGCTGACCGTTTAGCCCCACTTCTCCCTTCCGTGATTGATTCGGACCAGGTGGGCCTTGTCAGAGGCCGGGAGGCCAGGGATAACACTATTAGAACCCTCCTCCTTATCGCTAAGGCCAACAGCTCTTCAGCTCCGCTTGGTCTGATTTCTGTGGATGCTGAAAAGGCCTTTGACAGAGTTCACTGGGGGTTTATGAGGGAGGCGCTGATTCAACTTGGCCTGGGCCCCCGATTTTTACACGGAATCATGGCCCTATATTCCTCACCGTCTGCCAAGGTGAAGATTGGGGGTGCCTTGTCTTCCCCGTTCAAAATTGCAAACCGGACTAGGCAGGGGTGTCCATTGTCGCCCCTGCTATACATTATTGTAATGGAGCATTTAGCCACAGCAATCAGAGCCAACATTGACATTCATGGGATTGAGCTGGGCCACAATCACCACAAGACGGCATTGTTTGCCGATGATCTCCTCCTTTATGTCTCACAACCCTTGATCTCTATCACTACAATTTTGAAAGAATTCGAACAGTTCGGACGGTTGAGTAACTTTAAGGTTAATTGTTCTAAGACGGAAGCACTCAACATCTCCCTACCCGGAGATCTGGTATCTCATTTATCCAAGCAGTTCGAGTTCAAATGGAGGGAGGAGGCTATTACTTACTTGGGAGTCTCCATCCCTAAAGATCTTAAGCAATTATTTAAGTTAAACTATCATCCTCTATTATCTAACGTAGAAAAGGCTTTTTCATCATACCGCCAATTAAAACTATCCTGGTTGGGGAGAATGAACGTTATTAAAATGGATATCCTACCCCGACTCCTGTATATCTTTCAAACAGTCCCTATCCTTCCAGACAGAATATTTTTCACTAAACTACAATCTCTTCTTATTAAATTTACCTGGAACGGGAAGAGGTCTAGGTTGGGGATTAATATCAATTCACTACCTAGATCCAGAGGAAGGGTCGGGTTACCTAATATTCATAGATACTTTGTAGCTTCTTCTCTTGCCAGAACCCTAGACTGGCATTTTTGCACGTCCTCCAAAAGATGGGTAGAGGTGGAGCAGGAGGGCCTGGGGATCCCACTGAGAGATCTACTTTGGATTCCCCACGGGAACTTATCAGACCTACCCCCCCTCCCTGATATGACCAAGTCCACTCTGCAAGTGTGGCATTCAGCTACAAAACCACTTTATACAGATGGCAAACTCAGTCCTCTCGTCCCCCTTTTTTGTAACCCTGCTTTACACCGGGGTTCGGAAGGCAAAGATTTCTATGCTGGCAGAGTTGTGAACGATACCCGAATGGGTCAGACCCTGGCTAATGGGGATTTGCCTCCAATGAGAGAGATCCAATTTATTGATCCTACTAGGCCTCTCAGTTGGTTTGAATTCCTCCAATATAAATCATTTTTATTTCCGTCTGGCCGTACGTGCAGGGTGAGATTGATGCCAAACATATTGGAGAGATTGTTCCAACAGGATTCCCCCCCGTGGCGTAAAATTTCAGCCTTATACCTGGCCTTAGGATCCCTGCGAGATCAGGACACCTTACACTTCCAGCGAGCCTGGGAGAGGGAATTAAACAGGAACATTGCGGACAGTGATTGGCAGAAAAGCTTTTTGTTTACACACAAATTAGCCAGTGCCTGTGTCGCACAAGAGAGGAGCTATAAACTGCTCACCAGATGGTATTTATGTCCTGTTACCATGCACCGCGTGTTCCCTGAAACTCCAGACAGTTGTTGGCGTTGTGGGAAAGCGCCAGGGACGATGCTCCACATTTGGTGGAGTTGTGACGAGATCCAGCGGTTCTGATCTGGGGTGTTCGGCACTTACACACGAATTACAGGTAAACAGGTTAAATGTTGCCCTGAAGTAGCTTTACTATCCATCTTCCCAGGTCCTATTGGGCTTAATAAGAGGGATATCCTCCGCTTCTGTGTCTCGGCCGCCCGCGCCCTAATCCCGAGGTTTTTGAAAACACCTCAGATACCTTCTCTGCTTGATTGGTTCAAAGAGATGATGGATCTATTCCGGATGGAGGAGCTGGCGGCCGACGCATTGGGGTCTTGTGACCTGGACTGAGTGTATTCTCTACCAAGACTCCAGTAAATTCAGGAGAACTTTCTCTGAGATTGATTCTGTGGTGCGATAAATGGTTGGCACGGGGTCGAGGTATACACTATCCCCAGTTCCCCTTTTCTCTTTGGTCCTATTCTCTTCATATCCTGACCCCGAATAACTTAGCTCAGTTCCTACTTCCTCCGCTAATATCTCTATCTTTTTTCCTTTCTCTTTCTTCATATGTACTTTAGGCGAGTGAGGAGGGGGCTGGGGAACAGCGGTTGGGTGCCGGCAGGAGGGGCCCCCCCACCCCCTCCTGCCCGCACCCGGCTGCTGTTCCCTGGCTTTCTCCTGGCCGCTCTTCACCGGCCCCCCCCCTGCCCGCACTCGGACGCTCTTACCTGGCCCCCTCCTGCCCGCTGTTCCCCGGCCCCCTCCTGCCCGCACCTGGCCGCTGTCACCCGGCCACCTCCTGGATTTCGGCACCGCTGCACACTGACACCGCTGCACACCGGTACTGCTGTAGGTATCTACTATATAATTGTCTATTTCTGCCTGTTTATCTGTAACGCAAATCCTGCATTGGTGATTGGTCAGGCCAGCCGCCCATGACCAATCAGCAAACAGCGTCCCCTATCTGACACCAGCCAGGTGACAAGCCAGCATGGGTGAGTGAAAACATTGGGTGCTTCAGTAAGTTTTAATGATCAGTTGTTCCCTTATAGATTTTGGCAGCACTAGCCACTACTAGGTAGGATAAGGGACCGGACCTTGGCAGTCTTTGTAGCAAAACGTTGCCCCCTTCTGTTTAAGAGAGCCCCCTGCTAGGGCTTTGTGATATCATGCTGGTTGTTAGATTTACCACCTTAGGTATCCTCTATACCGATCTTTCTCTTTTTTAATATACTGTGATGTATTGATACGCAAGAGCCATTGTAATTCTATGTTTTGATTAATAAAAACTTTCTCTTGGCTATCTGTGTACAACAATTATTTGGACATAAACTCTCCAAAAATTGGTCCATTTTATTGAGAGGTTGTAATAGGAGGGGCCCCATCTATAATGTACTGCCATCCATATGTGATTCAACTATTTGTATTAACAGGGACAGTCCGCCAGCAAATTGGCGCGAGATTTCAACCACACTTCGCTGATTGGTTGCCAGCAATCAGCAATATTTGTGCCACATTTTATGTTAAATCAAGTTTTATTTAGAAATTTAAGTGTGATACAGGTTAAAGCATATCAAGCATTTTCACAAATTGTATAAACAGTTACATTTAACATCATGACCTAGGTCCAGAACAGGAATAATCGTAATCTAATCATACATAATATAGTGTTTTATCTTAGTACTAGCTGTACTACCCGGCTTCGCCCGGGTTAATAACTGCTGTTAACAAAATAGAATGTGTTAACAAAAATGTATTCTGCACACAAAAACCACAAAACAAATCGATAGAAATGCAGGGGCGGAACTACCGTGGTGCAGCTGGTGCAGCTGCACCAGGGCCCCGACCAGCTAGGGGGCCCCTGGGGCTCCAGCGGCAAGTACGTTCCCCTGTCACGCCCGCGGCACTGAGTTCTTGGTGGGGGGGGGGAGTGCTGTCGGGTGTCACACCCGCGGCACTATTCTGTCCAGGGCCGGCGTCGGGGGCCCGCCCGGTATTGCTATTGTACCGGCAGCGCGGTACGGTGGCTACTTTAAAACCAGTGGCCGGCTAGCCGCCAGCCCAGTGAGCCCTCGCTCCGCCCCCGCTTCCGGCGCGTCATTTCTGCTTCCTTTGTGCTTACCACTGTTGGAACGCATAGTAAAGCGCCCCTGCTCCGCCTCCTCCATTTCTCTTCTATTGCGGTCTACAGTGGAGCAGGAGCAGGAAGATCATTCACTCTCCATGTGCTCCAGTCGTCAGCACTCGCCACCGGGGGCCCTGGTCTGGCAGGTAGGCCCCCCCTGGTAGCTCTGTATGTGTTCTCCCCTTGCAGGGGCTCCTGAGCACTGCCCCCATCCTTTCCCTGTTAATCTGAGCCGAGCGTCAGCAGCAGATCTCTATTTCCTGCACAGCAATGATGCAGGAGACAGAGTCAGAAATCAGCTGCTGCTGCTCGGCTCAGATTAGGAGGGAGAGAAAAAGGGTGGAAAAACGGCACTAAGAGGACCATAGCAAGGGGCACATCACACAGGGGCCCCCCCTGTCAGGTCAGGGGCACATCACACAGGGGCTCATCACACAGGGGCCCCCCCCTGTCAGGTCAGGGGCACATCACACAGGGGCTCATCACACAGGGGCACATCACACAGGGGCTCATCACACAGGGGCCCCCCCTGTCACAGGATAAGTGCACAGCACACATCGGGGAGACACAGTGCACAGGGGGAAAATGGGTGCAGGGGGGAGAGTGAACAGAGGGTGAGAGACTGCACACAGGGGAGACATAGACAGGAGGGGAGAGAGTGCATGGGGTGACAGGCACAGGGTGGGAGAGACGGTACACGTGGGGGGGAGAGACTGAATAAGAGGGATTATATCTGTGGGAGAAGGGGTGTGTATGTATGTGTGTGTGTGTATATATGTATATACATATATATATATACTAGCTGGGTGCCCGATGCAGATGCATCGGGATTCTAGAAGAGCGAGTCTGTGACTCGCAATGGCCGCTTAGCGGCCAATGCTTCGCGCTGCTAAGGCGAGTCGCCATGCCCGCTGCGCGGCCAATGCTTCGCGTTGCTAAGGCGAGTCGCCATGCCCGCTTCGCGGCCAATGCTTCGCGCTGCTAAGGCGAGTCGCCATGCCCGCTGCGCGGGCATAGCGAGTCGCCTTAGAACTGCTCGCAATGGCCGCTGCGCGGCCAATGCTTCGGTCGTATCCACATGACCACGCTGACTCGCAGCGCGAGCGGTCTCAAAAGGGGCAAAAAACCCATTCGTGATTATATAATAGATATATACACACACACACACATATATTAGTCTGCATATGGGCCATATACTATATACAGCATACAGAGGTGAAGAGGACAGGGGGGCAGAAGGACAGGAGAAGAGGACAGGAACAGGGGGACAGGAGAAGAGGACAGGGGGGGCAGCAGGAGGGACAGAGGAGAGGAGGACAGGGGGGCAGGAGGAGTGGGGCAGTGTGTGGTGATAATGGCGGCTGTACCAGGTGTCTCTGCCTCCATGCGGCAGCCTCCACCTTCCTGTGTTGGCAGGGAGTTGCATGCTGGGAATTGTAGTTCTCCTACCTGTTCGGGAGTTATTGTATGGTTTCTGGGTAGTCTGTTGGGTGCTGGGAGTTGTAGTTCTCCTGGGCGGGCTCAATGTTCTCCCGCCGCCTGTCTGTGGTTATTGTGCCTCTTCTGGGATGTCCTCAGCCCCGTGCTGTGCACAGACAGTGTACCGTACGCTGTCTGTGCACAGCAGGGAGCTGAGGACATGGTGGTACACTGTCTCCCGCCACCTTAAAATCGGTCTGTTTCCCATCCAGGAGAGTCGGATGAGTGGCATCTGTTTTTTGGTCCATTTGGCAACTGCTGTGCGAGTGTCCGACATTTCTCTCAGATCACATCCGTGTGCAATCTGTTCTTTCCTCAGCAGCTATTTACTGTAGAATCATTTACAGGAACATTTTGCAGTGTTCTCAGCTGCAGAATGAGAATGTATCCGTGAAAAAAACAGATGCCTCTCGAATGGTTCGTGTGCGGTCAGTGATTTTTGTCGGACCCATAGACTTGCATTGGTGAGTCTCGCACGTGAATCGCAGACTGTCACAGCATGTTGCAACTTTTTTCTCATCCTGAATCTGGATGAGAAAAAAGCGTCCGACACTCACCAGTGTGCTCTCAGAGATTGATTGCAATGTGAGAAAACCACACATTGCACTCATCAGAGCTTCACGCCAGTGTGTCCGTACCCTAATAATAAAATCCATATAGTAATCCTACTGGTATGGGGAGGATTTATGGCTCAGTTAGTACACTCCATACTTCTTGTTATTAACCAGTTAATGCTGTCTTGTCCACCGCACTGCAGTGTCAAAAGAGGAAGACAACGAGACAGACAGCAACATGGCATCAGAGAGCCCCTGACCTCGAAATAGAAGATCCTCAGATCCCGGTATTGTGACATCATATTAAGAATAAAGGTTTTTTGCATTTATATTGCATTATGAACTCCACAGCACGGCGGCGAAAATTGCTCCGGCCCCGGGCCCTCCTTGAGTCCTGCTTGTTGCCATGCACTGGGGTTGTGCAGAGGTGGCAACTGCACCCCTTCTCTTTGTGTTTTAATACAGTAGTTATATTCTTGTATATAGGGGCAGACAGTGTATACTATGTATACTTCCAGATTATCAACAACCAAAGGGGCAGCAAATTTTTTCGACCGCCCCGGGAGCCACAAACAGTTGCTACGCCGCTGGCTGTGCTGCACACCCTCGGCACTATTCTGGCACTGAGTTCCAGGGGGGGTTGGGGGGGTGCCGTCGGGTGTCAGCTGTGCTGCACACCCGCGGCACTGTTCTGGCACTGAGTTGCGAGAGGGGGGGGCCCCGAAAAATTTCTTGCACCAGGGCCCACTACAGTCTGGGTCCGCCCCTGTAGAAATGTAATTATTAAAAGGCAAAACCTAAGCTAATAGAAGCATTTCACAACATATATTTGAACACCACAGATATTCCACACAGATTTAACTAAATTGGCCAAGTAATGTGAAGTAATCTTCTACTCCTTATTCGAGAGCCTTTTGATAGACGACATTCTTAGTTCTTCCTTCAGGTGCAAAGATGAACAGATTTTTGGCTGTTCCAACTCTTGAACAGGCCACATAAAGCTGACCATGAGAAAAGTATGGAGATTGTAAATCAATTCCAAC
Organism: Allobates femoralis; assembly: GCA_033576535.1. Classification (NCBI taxonomy): domain Eukaryota; kingdom Metazoa; phylum Chordata; class Amphibia; order Anura; family Aromobatidae; genus Allobates; species Allobates femoralis. The sequence continues at coordinate 157,647,645 of JARQOC010000011.1, read as the reverse complement.
TACTTTCAAAGACTGTCCCTGAGCCTTGTTGATGGACATAGCAAATGCCAGTCGAACAGGAAACTGGAGGCGTTTAAAATCAAAAGGCAAATCAGATGGAATAAGAGGAATTGTTGGAATGAAAACATCTTCTCCTGTGGCACATCCTGTCAAAATGGTTGCCTAAATTACATATGGAAACAGGTTCCTAATCAAGAGTCTTGTTCCATTACACAGCTTTGGTGGATCCTCGCTTCCCTCTCCTCAGAAAGTGCATTGGCCCTTGAGGAAGCAGATCCCCAAACCCCCCCCCTCCCCCCCTCCCTGCATCATGTTTTGGCAACCCCAATAAAGGACCTTTTTTCTTCATCTCTGGTGAGTGCAGCTTTTCTTCATTTTTATTTGGACTTTGGTTTTGCTTGGCTGGCACCCTAAGAGATTTCTGTGGCTTCTGTTATTCACCTCCTAATTGGAGTTCCCCCAGAAGGTAGTGCCCCTTCCTCTTTCTCCTTGTGTTCTTGATTCCATGTCTGCAAGCCTCGCTTCCCTCTCCTCAGAAAGTTCATTGGCCCTTGAGGAAACAGCTGCTGTTCTCATGTGTGTCAGCCTTGTTTCTTGGTCTTGGGCCAAGGAACTCCTTTTCTTATGACCCATGACTCCTACTCAACTCGGCCCGCTCCAAGTCTTAGGATACTATGAGTAATTATCATATACATACATTTTCTTAGCAGAAAATAGCGAAAGAGAGAGTTAGGAAAGTTGAAGAGAGAGGGTGAAGAGGTTCCCTTAGTGGGGAAAGGTTAGTCGGACTAAATATAGTATAACTGTAATTAAGCATAATATTATTACAATGGTGAAGAGCCAAGCCTGATATCAATGCGAGGACCAGAGATGCTCAAGAATTCCGTAGAGCCACCTAATGTTAATTTTGGTGGAGACAGTAGATAACGGACCTCCTCCATGAAAGAGTGCCCAATCCAGGGGAAAGAGCCTCCCCGCCCGGGCCCCACCCACGGCTCCCCAAGACCCCGTCCCCCGCACCGGTCCTATGTCAGCCATCTTCTTAGTGGCTCAGATTCCCTAAAGAGAATCCAGGATGACCACAAGTGGCAGTGTCTTTCTGTATTATTCATATCTAGAGAACTTTGGCTAATAATATCCTCCATTGGTACATACATGGTACATACATGGTTCAGCTCGGTTACCAGGTCGGCCCTAGATGGGCGTCCCTCCTTCCTCGATCTTCTGGAAATCAAGGTTCTGGCTGCTGATAAAAAGTATCTAATCAGGCTTCTCTTATAACTCGAAATGGAGATATCCACAAGATTTAGAAAAGCCACATGGGCCATTATGGGTATGTTGGTCTGTGTAACCATATTGTGCAAGTCAAACACCTCTTCCCAAAATGGATAATTTTGTGGACAATCCCACCAAACATGTAGATAAGTACCACAACCCGTGTGGCAACGCCAACAACTGTCGGATACAGAAGGGAAGATTGAGTGTAAGTCTGCTGGACATCTGTACCATCTCGCCAACAATCTGAAGTTCCTTTCTAGGAATGCGGCAGATTTTGCTGATTTGTGTGTGAACATAATAATTTTGTCCCAATCTACCGGCGACAATTCTTTCTGGAAGTCTCTCTCCCATTTTAATTTATATTTGATAGAGTATTTATCGCTGGTCTCTAGGGAACTTTGGAACATGGCATACAGCACTGAGATCGCATGAGAGACAGGACCTCTCTCAAGGCAAAGTCTCTCATACCTGGTTTGCTGTCTAGATATATCCGACCAGGCCAATGATTTGATGTAGCTGCGAATCCTGACATGCTGAAACCATGCACCCGGGGGAGCAGGAGATGTGTGGTACAATTCTTCTATACTTTTTACACCCCTTGGATTAATATAGTTTTGTATCATTGGGTGTGATTGTCTATGTATTCCCAAAAAGGAGTGTTCACGCTCCTCCATACCCAGAGCCGGATTGTTAAGTATGGGAGTTAAGAGTCCAGGGTCCGTGGTTATGTGTAGTGATGAGTTATTTTTCCTAAGGAACAGTAGTATTTGAGATATTATAAAGGAGGGGGGGCTAGAAGGTCTAAGACCAAGGATCCACACTCTTGCCAGAGGAATAATTTATTGAGTGCTGTCTCTACTTCTACCCACCTCTGTGTGTCCGTTTGTCTATACATATCCAGGATACATTTACCCAAAGCGGCCATGTGGTAGACTACAAAGTTAGGCAGGCCTACCCCGCCCCCCTCCGGCACTCTGCACATCAGACTGTACGCCAGCCTGGATCCTTTATGTGTCCATATATATCTAATGATCAGAATCTTGAGTCTGGAAAAGAAGGAGGCCGGGAGGAGGATCGGGATGGCCTGAAAGAAATATAAAATTCTGGGCAACAAATCCATTCTAATCGAATGTATTCTTCCCCACCATAAGATCGCAAGTCTATCCAAAGTCTTAAGGTCTGATTCAACACTGGACAGCAGAGGCAAAAAGTTTTTAGAGTACAGAGCCAGTGGATCCCGAGTCAATTTTATGCCTAGGTATTTAATTTCATCCTGTTTCCATATAAATGGGTATTGGGATCTGAGCAATGAGGCCACCAATGCTGGAATGGAGACGTTGAGCAACTCCGACTTAGATTCATTCATCTTAAAGTTGCTCAAGTGTCCATAGGTGGTCAGTTCCTCCATTATATTTGATAGAGATATGAGAGGGTTTGTCACAAACAGAAGCAAATCATCTGCAAACAGCGCGAGTTTCTGTTCAGTATCCCCAGTCTCTAATCCCCTAATTGATTCGTTCATCCTAAGAGCACCCACCAAGGACTCCATACACAAAATGTATATTAAGGGAGACAATGGGCATCCCTGGCGTGTGCCGTTCTGTATGTGGAAAGGATCCGATAAATAACCGTTAACCCGTACCCGAGCTGATGGAGATGTGTAGAGGGCTTTAATTCTCTCCAACATTGCCCTGCCCAGTCCGACATGTTCTAATGTAGTGAACAGGAAGCACCAGTGCACCCTGTCAAAAGCTTTTTCAGCATCTATAGACAGGATGTACATGGGAACCCTCCCCCTCCTCGCCCCGTCAATGACTGCTATGGATCTGATTATATTGTCCCGGGCCTCGCGTCCCGGGACAAAACCCACCTGGTCTGGATTGATTAGGGATGGTAAGAATCTTCTCAACCTATTTGCAAGCATCTTTGAGTAGATCTTGATATCTATATTCATCAAAGATATAGGTCTGTAACTACTACAGAGTGACTGATCTTTTCCGGGCTTCGGTAAGACTACTATGTGGGCCAACAAACCCTGAGGAGGAAAAGCCTCTCCCCTAGAAATACTGTTACACACTTCCAGGAAGCGAGGACTTAAGTGCCCAGTTAGAGTTTTATAGAAGCCCGAGGAATAGCCGTCTGGACCTGGGCTTTTTCCCAGCTTAAGAGATTTTATTACTTCAGCTATTTCTTCTATTGTGAAGTACGAGGTCAGTTCCTCTCTAACCTCCTTGGACAGAGGTGTAGGACCGTATCTCTGGATTTAATCTTTCAATTTTGGGTTGGGGCATATATCAAGGGAGGTCGTATTTGTCCCACCTATATTGTATAGGGAAGCATAAAAGGAATGGAAGCTTTTCACTATTTCCTTTGTGGAGTGCACCTTAGCTTACTATGTGAGGAACAAAAGTACATTGAGATCTTGGGTGTAGTGCTCGCGCTAGTAGTTTCCCCGATTTATTGCCTAATAGGTAAAATTTTGAATTGATTCTATCCCTCTGAATTTTATCTTTCTGGTCCAGGAGTGTAAGAAGTTTATGACGTACAGTAGATAATTGGGCTGTTAAGGTAGATGTGGGATTCTGCTTGTGACAACCCTCTAGTTGATATATCTCCTGAAGTAGGTCTTTTATTTCCTGGGATCTCATTTTCTTCACTCTAGAACCATGGGATATCAGAATGCCTCGGAGGACTGCCTTAAGGGCCTCCCATTGAATGAGGTGTGAGGTAGTATCCTTGGCGTAATCTTTGTTAAAATTTTGTATAGTTGAGATAAGATCCTTAAGGCAAGATGGGTCCCTCAATAGATAGTCATTAAGTCGCCAAGAGTATTCCTTTCTATTATGGGGTCTCACCCTCAAGGTGATGTATACCGGGGCGTGATCTGAGTATACTATATTACCAATATGCGTCTTAACTTTAAAATCTAGCAGGGAGTGGGAAATGTGGAATCTATCTATTCTACTATACACTGAGTGTATGTGAGAAAAGAAAGTGTAATCTCGCTCCCCGGGGTGCAATAACCTCCACACGTCCACCATGTGCAGTGATTCCAAATGTTTGGTCAAACGATGGAGAGACGGTACAGGAAGGCAAGACCTACCGGATGAGGTGTCTGTCCTCGGATCCATAAGGAAATTAAAATCTCCCCCCATTATGATGGGATCAGGTCCAGCAAATTCCTCCAGCCGACCCCTGATCCTCGAGCCGAACTTAAGCACGTGCCTGTTAGGATAATAAACATTAGCCAGGATATATAAACGAGAAGACCAGTTAATTTTATCAATCTCCTGAGCCACCACCTCTGTAAAGATTGACTTATGGAAAGCCACCGAGACCCCCTTAGACTTAGACGTGGGGTTGGTGCTATGAAACCAAGCCTGGAAATCCCGAGAGCCACAGGCAGGGAGAGCGTCCGATCTAAAGTGTGTCTTCTGTAACATCAGTACATGAATCTTAGACTTATTAGCTGTTGTAAGTATTTGGCGTCTCTTTTCCGGCTTGTTCATGCCCCTCACAGTAAGTGAGCAACACCTTAACTCAGACATATCAGGCCCGGCTCTATATGAACAACATTCGTATGCCGACTGAAAAGAGATAGCAAAGACATAAGAGAGAAGTTTAGAAAGAAGGTAGAGAAGAAAAAGAAATGGGTAAAAACCCCAAAAAAAGGTCCCATGTCAGACTAGGTCCGTTCAATGGGAAAGAGTGCAAAATATGGACAGTCTCTGTCCAGCATTTGGGGGTCGTGAGACAGCCAGGGAACAAGCAAGCCTGCCGCGCACCACCAGCCACCCCTCCTCACAGTATATCAAAGGTATAAATATCTTATATAAATTGCCTTAACTTAATGACACACAATAACGTAGGCTGTTAAGTAAAATGAGAGTGTAACCCAATTTATAATCAATAAAAGTATGGGAAAAAAGCATTCTTAGTTTAGGTCCAGAGCATTGTCTAGGGTGCAGAGGATTAAGGTGAAAGTGCAAGGGGAAAGAAAAAGATGATGGATGTTTACTGGAGATTCATGGAAATGAGAAAGGAAGGGTATGAGGAAGAGTTAGTGTCAAGTAAAGAGGAGGAGAAGGAAAAGGTCCCCTATATAAGCTCTGTAGGATCTCCCCCTACCGTGGACTATATATGTGGTAAAAATGGTATATATGTAATGGGAGCAGAAATTGTATGTTGAGCAAGGAGTGAATGATGTGGGGAAAGAGAGAGGAGGGAGTGTAAAGAAGGGGTAGAGGGCAGAAGGACTTAGAAAAGGGTAAAGAAGGTATGTGGAGAAGGGAAGCAGAGGAAGGAGGGGGGATACAGGTCACGTTAAAATTAGCAACAATGAGGATAACCTTCAATTATATGAATCAATTCAAATCCGAACCAATAGCTGACAAATGCTTCCGTAGAGATAGCCAGGTCAGCAGGGCTAAAGCCCGACCCTCTCGGGGTATGACATTGAAACAGACATCCCCAGGACCACTCAGGTCAGGGCTCTCCCGGCAGGCCCAGCCCTAGGTGATCTGCTCCAGCGTGTTGGTGAATCCGGAAGTGCCTGCTGTCTGGGCCAGTCTGGTAGATCTATCATGGGCAAGTCCAAGGCCCTTGTAAACGTAGGTAAATCTCCTATTCTTCTAAAGGAAGCTGAGCGGCCATCCTTGGAGGCTATCAATTGAAAGGGAAGCCCCATCTGTATTTTATCTCCTTATCTTTGAGGAGATTGAGTAGAGGCCTCAGTCTCCGTCTTTGGAGAAGGGTTCTTCTGGCCAGGTCTGGGAGCAGTGTCACATTGGAGTTTCAAAAATAATGGGACCTGATTGGCGTGCAGCAGCCATTATTGCTTCCTTGATGGAAAAAAAATGAACCCGGCATACTATATCTCTCGGAAAAGCTTCAGACGATGGTCTAGGGGCTAGTGCCCTATGGACCCTGTCCAGATCAATGTCCGGGCCCCCTTCATCTCCTAAGATCTGTTTAAATAGGCTCTGAACTGTCTTTCCTAAGTCCACAGGTGAAACAGATTCGGATAGCCAACTGATCCTTATATTGTTCCTGCGGTTCCTATTCTCCAGGTACTCCTGGTTGTAAAGGAGGTCCTCTAGGAGCACAGAATGGGACTCTAGGGTTTCTCTGTGGGCTCTCAGCTCGTCGGACTGCATCCTGAGCTCTCTCCACCTCCTCCACCCTGCTTGTGAACTCCTGCTTCAATGCCTGAATCTCAGTCTTATAAGAATTCTCTAATCTGCAAGCAAATCTTTCCAAGTCCATTTTAGTGGGCAGATTTTTGATGTATTTACTTATCTCAGCGTTGGAGGCATTCTCCAGGAGCAGCTGTGATCCCTCTGCGGTCTCCTCTTGTTGCGATTCATCCCTGAGGCATTCATAGCGATTTCCCCTCTGCCTGTTGCTGCGCTCTGCTCTGGGGGTCGCCTCGCGCTGTGAAGATGATGAGGACGCCATCTTGAAGGGAGACTGAGCATGGGGAGCGTCAGCATTGGAGCGAAGGTACCGGTCTGTTGCACCTTTGTGAGGTGTCTCCACAGTTCTGGTGGCTCCTGGACCCCTTCTGCTCTTGCCCATCTGGCTGTAAAGGCAAACTGCGAGGCAGGGAAGTGGCCGTTAGAGTGGCGGGAATCGGAGCTCTCTCACCGCGATGCTTCTCCAGCCATGGGTTAACCACACCCCCTTGTGCCACATTTTAAACCCAGCTTCGCTTTGCATTATTCTTAAATTTTCATAAATAAACTACATACATACTCTAGAATACCCGAATCGGGCCACCATCTAGTTTATTTATAAACATCTCCAAACAAAATAAAGAATCAATAAGATACATAGCATATAGAGACAAAGAAAGACATAACAATATCCAGAAAGCGTAGTTTGAAGGGTTCAAAATAATACGGGGTTATTCAGTACAGTCAGTCCCGACCCCAACTTCCCCTCTCCTCAGGCACGTCTGAAACCCTACAGGTTTAGGCTGTGGTCACACTGGGCTTAGGACCCACGTTTCCAGGCAGCACAAATACCGGACAGCGTTAACGACATGTGTTGCCTTGAAACGGAGGCCCATAGCAACACATTGCTTACCTTAGTAGCAGCCGCACACAGCTGCATGACGGTCGCTTTTCAGGAGCGCACAGGAAAACACAAACGCTGGAGGTTCTGTGTGCGGCTGCTACTAAGGTAAACACAGGGTTTCTATGGATCCACGTTTACAGCCAGCACTTGCCGTTAATGCTGTCCGGTTTCAGCGCTGGCGGGAAACGTAGGTCCAAAACCTAGTGTGACCTTAGCCTTAATCAGGTATATTTGGTGTGTTTCCAGATATAAGCTCTCTCATATACCGATCGGTGAATTGAAAGCAACCATGTAATGCTTGCTGCACCAGAAGTGGCTGCAAATCAATAAAGGAGGTTAACGTGGGGAAAAAACATTCCGTATGACTTTCTTTATTGAGTATGGACTCAATCCAATCCATTTTTGACAAATATGTTACTTTCGCAGAAATTAGATTTAGTGAAGGGGTTGCGTTCTATGCCCCCAAATGCAGAATAGTCTTGTGGGTAGCTGCCGCCCAAATAGATAAATCACATCGTTGCTGAGCAGAGAATCCAAGTAGCTGATCCCGTGGGAGAATATTAAATAATGCCGATTCCAGAGATAATGTAAAGCGAATGTTGAAGGTGTTGGTGAGATGGCTAAGAAGCATATCCCAAACCTCTGGAACCTTCAGACAATCCCAGAGACAATAAAAGATGTCAGCTAGAGAGTATAAACATTTGGGACAAGAGGGATTAGCTGATAGAGACATCTTAAGGTACTGTCACATGCCGCAATCTCGGCTGGCGATGTGTCGCGATATGACGTGCGCACTCACGTTTTTCGTGGCCGCCTCAGATCGCTGATGGCGGCGTCACACGCCACAATTTCGCCCTGAAGCGAAGGCGATGTGTCACTCCAGAAATCGCCTCACCTACAGTGGAACCAATCTTGCCTAATTCCATCACCGCTTTACACGCCGCAATCTCAAAGGCAATGTAGGTGTACATGTTCAGCGCGGCGAGGAGGTAGGCGTGCCACAGTGGTTTACACTGCGCCCCATACACGCTTATTAGACAACACAACTGCGTTACGATTTGTCAGCCTGCTCTGGAAGGCTGGCTAATACATGACACAATTGTCTATCGGAGTTTGTACCAAATACACGCTCGTGTCTTCAATTGTGGCTCCTGCAACACACTTTCGAGGCGCTAAAGTGTCACACAGGAGTGGTCTTGGGCAGTACAGTGGATTACACTAAGAATGGCTAGGTGTGCGTCTGTAGGTGATGGCGGTAAGATACAAACAACACTATACACATATGTGCCTGCATTGGTCGGTGGATATGCTATTGTGCTTCTCATGTATGGTATCTTATTTTTGGCTTCTGAGCCATATTTTGCGAGATGTATGGTTGGGTTATGTGCAGATTCATGTAGCATCATGTAGATGTGTGGTTTGTGACGCCTTCGCATCGTTAACCCCCTCCGTGTCCTGTTTCACACATAATGATCCTTGCCACCAATGACATGACAATGTGTCATACAGCACTACATCGTTCCATAAATATGTACTGAGGTCATTCCTGTGGCTAAATTTTGTGTGGTACGCCATGTGTGCCATTTCAAGATGATGCAGCTTTGTAACCTTGCCTGCCCAGGCCCCAACCACATATGCCCCATGTCATGTGCAGCATGTCACATCTGTGTACACATAAAGGCCATTAATGCTTCTGCATACACAAGCTAACTACCAGACCACCGGTCATAGCTAGTGCTGGACATGGATTAGCCACACAGAGACGGGTGTGACCTGATATGTACATGTATGTGTTTTGGTAACACACTATGTTGTTTTTGGGCAGATGGCTGAGAGTCCTGATTTTGTGCGTGAACTCCTAGCCATATACCAGGACCATGAATGCCTGTGGCGGGTTGCGTCACCGCACTATAAGAACAGGGGGCAAGTGATGTGGCCTACGGGCACCTTGTTGAGCTGGCAAACCGGCTCAACCAAAGTAAGACCTGGACGGTGCCGATGGTTGTGGAAAAATTCAAGCGGCTGCGCACCGTGTTCACAAAAGAACATAAGAAGATGTTGATGGCTCGGTCCAGGGCTGGAGCTGAGAAGGTCTGTGGTATTATGACCTCCTCACCTTCACCCTGGGCCAACACGGTGCAGCAGCCGCCTTGCCCAACCATCTTCGGCCACAAGCCAAAAGCCTGCCCCGTCACAGGAGGTGCGTAATTGTTGTTTTGCTACCTATGTCCACACCTTGGTGGTTGCACTGATGTGTGGGTTGGTGGACATGTAGAAGGCATAATCGAGTTGTACTTTCACCATTCTTCTGTGTGTTCTGCTGTGTGTTGGCTCATGGCTGTTGGCACAGATTGTGCTGTGTTATGTTGGGGCACTTGACATATCAATTTGAAGCCTCAGGTGAGTACAGAGCACTGGTCTACTTCTTTCTTTTACACTAGATTCTTTGATAGGGCGTTTATCCAGGGATCTAGTCTGATTGCCATATCTGGAGTCAGGAAGGAATTTTTTCCCCCAATGTGGAGCTAGTGTTGCCACATGTTTTTTTTTTGCTTTCCTCTGGATCACCATATTAGGCTATGGGTTGAACTAGATGGACTTAAAGTCTTTCTTCAACCTTAAAACTATGTTACTATGTATGTTACTATGTTCTTCATCTCTGTTTCCAACCCTGCTACTGTTGATTTTTGTGTTTGGCATACTCAGATATGCGCCATCTGGTGCTGGGTGGTTGGTAGTGGTAATTGATGTCAGCACATTGCTACTCTTGTTAAATCTTTTCTTTCTATGTTTGGTTTACAGGCCCCTCGTGAGTCTGGCTCCAGTGCAGAGGACCCAGCTGCTGGCCAGGCTCCACCCTCATCATCTTTGGTGGAGCAAGTGCCTGATCCCAGTGGTGGGTGGCTGTGCCCAGGGCCCAGCTCAGGCATACAAAGGCGTCGCGCACCTGCCCCACCCAACACTGAGCTGGGTACCTGGGCAAAACGTGTCCTATTGGACAGAGGGAGGGCCCCGCCACTTCAATCGGGCAAATGGCCAGTGAGTGGGTGTGCCACATGGAGCCAGAACAACATGCCATCGCTGAGAGGGCCATCATTCGGGTCCTGGAAGCAGGCGTGGATGGGGCACTGAGATGGGGTGGTTACATTGCCATCCCCAAGAACACACCCCCAGTAACCCCTGCGGCCCAACAACCCATGGCTAGAGGTCGCCAAAATCAGGATCCTCCACGTCCCTCACGAAGACTCCAGCACAGAAGGGCCCCCAATGTGTTGGAGTATGGGGATGAGGGGGAGGAGCCAATGTCTGCTCCAGCAGAGGACAAAGGAGCAAGACGCTACTTGGCAATGCACTACTGTAGCCGCTCCGCTGTCCGGGGTCCCCACTCCACATCCTGTTTTCCCCTCTTCCCGATCTGTTACCTGTCCTTCCCGGGGTCGAGGTTCCAGGGCGGCTCCGGGGTTCCAGGGTGCCCTGACATCTGCCTGCAGCTCTGAATGTGCTTCCTGCTTCCTCTCTGGGATCTCACTAGGAGGCGGGGCCACTCTCTCAGCTCCTTTTATAGAGTCTGGGTGCTGATCAGTCTGCCCCGCCCTCTGGCCAATCATTGCTGTGCTGCAGGATTATAAACCCTGCATTCACGGCCAGACCTCGCCGGGGCAACTTCATTCCTTGTGAAGCTGCCAGTCCTGGTCCTGTTAGTCTGTTGTTTGGCTTGCTAATCTAATACCTGTCTTTTGTTCCTTTTGCAGTTGTGCTGTTCCGTTGGGTCTGTGTGTTTGTTCATGTGGGTGTGATATTGGAGACATTGATGTAAAATAGGGCTTCATCCATGTAGAAATGGTACTGTATGGTCAGATCTTTATCATGTCACACTGCACACCTACGCAAATTCTGTATCCATGTGTTGTGTTTTCAAATTTCACCTCCCAAAGGTGTCCCTGTGTGTGCTGAGACAAGGGATCAGACAATATTTTGGTTTGCACTCACATTTATTGTTGGCAAATCTTGTTTTGTCAATGATGTTTTTTCCGATTAGTTGTAGGCAAACCATACTACACACTTTCCCAATGTGGGATACTATAAGAAAAAAGGCCAACAGGGCCTAAAAAACAAGGGTGGCAACTTGGCAAAAGTATAAACACAACAGGTCCAACATGGACAACGACATTCAAGGGCCATTGGCCACATTAGTGGGGGGGATATGGTGGAGTAGGAGCAATGGCAGACTGGGCTGCCTGGAGGCACAATATCACCGCCCCCAACCGGTCCAGATGTTGCTGCCCTTCTCGGTGGGCACACTCCAAGTGCTGCTGTGCCTCCCTGTGTGCCTGCAGCAGCTCATCAATAGTTGGTACCCCTGTATGGGAAATAAGGACATTAGTCAGTGACATGTGTAGGTGTGGGTGGGTGGTTGACGTCATTGGTCAGGATTTCACTTACGTAGCATATTCCCATCCCGGTTTCCATCTGGAGGAGATGGTGATGGGCTGACAGCCCATCCTGCAGCGCGAAGTCTTGCCCCTTGACAAAGAAAGCAAATAAATAAACATCATGACTCACATACTGATGTCAGGGACACACACTGTCAGGGACACACACCAACATGTATATTACAGAGCTTGGAGCTCATTGACAACACTTACCACCAATCACAACTCCAGCAGGCTCCATGTCAGGGTGTGGGGACCACAAGACAGCAGGGCTGGCCCGGGAGCTGGAGATGCTTGGGGGGGGGGTTGAGCCTGGGCTTGGGGTATGGAGCAAGAGGCCCGGGCTTCCTGGTCCCACGGGTCCTGGTCTGGCTGCTCCCGAGGGTAGTGTCCCGGGTGGTGAGGGACTTCCTGGGCCCTCCAGGGAAGGTGAGGGTGGGGTCCCAGGTGGTGAGGGGCTTCATGGGCCCTCCAGGGAAGGGGGGGGGGGTTCCGGGTTGTGTAGGGGACCGTCGGCCCTCCTCAGACGGGGAGTCCTCCTCATCTGTAATATCAAAAATGACAAGACACCGATTTCACAAAAGGAACACAACATAGGGCAAACACGCACTGTGTATGTATCAATGTCATTAGGGTGTGAAGCCTAGCCTTAAAGGTTTGGGTCTTGAGTGACCCTATGGTTAGGGGCCAGTCTGTTTTTGGACGTGACCACAACACCAATGAGCACATATTTGGGATGTAAAACACCCTTGGATTAGCAAAGGATGGATTTTTACACAAAACACAAGAGCAGACAGTAAGCATCTGGTGGTGCCACCATGGGGGCAAACACATAGCAGTCAGCTTGTAGTCACTTTTCCGGATTGTGATCAATGTCTTGTGAAATGCTATGTGTCAGAGTGCGCACATATGTTCTGCCAGGTGTGATGTGGGCCTTTTAATTAGCATTGCTATGTTGTGTTCAACTTTGCTGTTATTATACACCTATGTTCGCCCACACACAGGTCAAGGACCACTATAGCCGTCAGCATTAAAAAAACATATGAGTGTATTCAGCACCTTCATGTTGCAGTGTGACCAACATGCAGATGCACATTGGTGACAGCTCCACATGCTGGTTTATGTCACACTATGTGCCATGGCACAATACCACATGATGGTTGGGTAGCGTTTTGAGTAGGATGATTGGCATGTGTGTGTCTGGCATTGCCACATACTCACCACGCAGCCTGGCAATCCGGGCACGAATGTCCACAATCCACCCTGGGGACTTGTACTTGAGGTCCGCCAACTTCTTCTGTATTTGCTTGCGGGTCCTCTCCACACCCACTTTCCAGAGCAGGGCCCTCTAGATTTTGCGCAAGATACTCTGCTTGCACAGCCGTGGGTGGCGGTGACGCTGGTGGCACCAGTAGTCATGTTGGTCACACAGGTCGATGAGGATGACAAGTTCTGCCACACCCAATGTGGCAGCGTGCTGTGCGATCACCATGACTCTTGTACTGTGTGCAGGGGAGGGGCAGACACCTGGCAGGCAGGTAACAATGAGCAGACACGTGATGATGTCACCACACACACTGGCGCTGACAAACAAGGTTCAGGGCGCTAACAAGGTAGACGGCCGCGGAGTGGGAGCAGTACAATGTACCCAGCAGCGTCACCAAATTTACACATGTAGGGTGACTGTAGTGCCTGGCCCATGGCACCCATCTACGATGTGTAGCCCAACATCTGAGCTGTCATGTGTGGCACTATACTCCACACAGCGCAACTTAATACACGCGAACAACATAGCTTGCACTCTTGTATGGCGCGCGTAATTGCACTGCGTTTGCGGACGGTTGTGTAGCTGAAGATGTGTGTGGTGCTGAACGGACAGCTATTCAAATATGGCGCGGTGTCAACTGACAGCCAATGGGAACATAGTAGCCCACACCAATCATCTCAGACGGGGAGCAGACTACAGCACGCTGAGGCACACCTACGGGAAATCACAGAAAATGCTCTTTCCATCACTATCGCCCTGTCACATGCCAAAACACGAAAATATTGCCTTGCCGATTGCGCTTGATTACTGAGCACTGTTCAGGAATCAGGCAACGGCCGTTGGCCAATTTATCGCCGCAAAATCGCCCAATCACACACCGCAACCGTGAGGCAATTTCACGGCGATTTCACCGGGGCGACAAATTGCCTTTCAGATCTCCAGGCGAGATTGCGGCGTGTGACAGTACCTTTAGATTTGACCTCCGGGGAAATACAAGCCCTATAGGAAATCATGAGGGCCATAGTTGAGTAGCTATCATATGGCAATAAAGAGTTTAAACATAGAGTCGCTTTCAAAAGATCAGTCAGTCTATAATTAGATAGTTGTGATACCCATGTGCCCGGGCCTGGTGAAGAATCTGACCATGAAGTAGAAGGTTTAATTGATTATAAGATAATGGTACCTTTACACGCCGCCACCGAGGGTAGCAACAGGTAGGCACCGCACGTGCACGTGCGCGTTTTCAACGGTTTCTAACGGTACCTGATGCCGCAATTACACGCCGCCACAAGGTGCTCCACAGAAGGTATTTTCGTTCCCCGGAAGTGCCGACGGGTGCCGCAGGTTACCTTCTGTGGAGCACCTTCCCTGATTTACATGCCGCTACCACAAGGGAATCTGGGCGTACATATTGTGCGCCGCAACTACAAAGGCGTGACAGAGTTGTGTATTACGCGACGCTCGTATGGTGATTGGACAATGCAATGGCATCATGATTGGCCAGCCAGCGCAGGGAGGCTGGCTAATACATGACGCTATAGGAAATGTGTATTGTGACTGGTCTGCTCGTTAAATATGCCGCCCTGTGCAGGGACTGCCAATGGGTACACAGTAGTCCCCACCAATGATAGCTGATGGGGCGTGGTATACATGACGCTGTAGCACGCCCCAGGGAACTCAAATACCGTGCCTGTTCCCCGATTACACGTCGCCACCATAGGGGTTCTATCTGCTTGTTTTTCAGCACGGCTGAGACACAGGTATCCAAAGAGACAGGAAGGAACAACCTGAATTACACGCCGCCACTTCTGAAGGTAAAAGGTACAATTGTGTCCGATACCTGCCGGTTTCTTCCTTTCGGTGGTGGCGTGTAAAGGTACCATAAGACTCCACAAATAAACTCCTGCATGAGCACCAAGAGAGACTAGATGGAGAGGACAGGTTCTCACACTGGTATGCCTCGGAAGACCGAGTCAACATAATGCTTCATCTGAGTAGTAATAAAAAATATTACCCACTAAGATTGAATATGTTCCTTGTATTTTTAACTTGTTTGTATGTAACCCCTTCTCATGTACAACACCATGGATTCAATAGTGCTCTATAAATGAATAATAATAATAACTGAAACCCCTCTTCTAATTTGTCTGAACCATTTGGATTGCCCAGGATTTGTGCCTATGACCCAGAACATGGGCAGAAAACCAAACTAGCGTGCCCCTTTGGTGCATACACTCATCTCCTGCCTCTAGCAGGTGCCTGGAAAGCTGTTAGCCCCCCTGGTGTCATTTTGGCAGGCTCCCAACAGAGACACAAATGGGTCACCCCTGTAAATCGGTAATGTCTGGGATCAGGAGCCAAGGGGTGTCAGGACAAGGAAGACAACCTGCTACTAATTACACAATATTGAAAAACCATACTCTTGCATCGTGCAAGTATTGTACCCGTGTTTCATGAGGGGGTTTTAGCAAACTTGTTCTAAAGACATTGATTGACTCTGTAAATAATTTAGTCCTCACTGGGGGAGTTTCAGAACTGACTTTTTGTACTGAGGAGCCGGCCAGTGTAAATGCTGAAAAACCAGGGCAGCTCTGCCTCATTGCCTGTGACTACCAAGACCATGTGCCATTGGACCCTCAACAGTCCAACGTCTTGTTTTGAAGGGTACAAAGTTCTAATTCACCATAGTGTTGGTTTCGTCTACTGAAGTCTAGTGACAAGTTTTCTTTAAGGTATGTGTTTCCCCGTATCTACAGATGATCATACATGCAAACAAACAGAAAAGCAACCTCATCCATCACAGAATGTCAGGCATTCACACTCTACCTCATATAGGATATCCATTATAACCTCAGGGTAGAGGCTTCTCACTATGAAAGCAGAAAATTCTCATTCATCTGCTTCTTCCTTATTAAAAACAGACAATCTAGCTGCTCAAAGCATAGGTATTCTGCTGCAGAGGTGGTGCTGATTGGCCTGCTTTGGCTGGCATAGTGAAGGTTAATGTTAAAAACACTATCTGCTAGTTCTACTGGTAGAATATATGGAAATTCTGGTTGAACTTCCTCAACATCATATTTCTCAGATGTATTCTGCAAAAATGATAATGTGGGTGGTGCATGCAGAACTCAGAGTTATGCTGCTTTTAGAAAGGCCAATAATTAATGAACAAGCTTCCTACACTAAGGTCATCTAGACAGGCCACTTGATGAACAACAAGAAGCCAAGCAGGTCAATAAACAGCCAACGATTAGCTTGCATGTGGCAAATAGATAGTCAATTAATAACAGTGGTTGACACATGAAAACACAGTGCAAGACCAAGTGCAAACATGGAGTGTTCTTGGATAACAGTACCTGGTCTGATCCTCCGGTGTTCACACTATTTCATACAAATTATATATTCTATATACCCTTTTATTCCAAAATTAGGTTCACATAGTGAGCATCGATGTATTCATATGTATATGTACTGCTCAAAACTATAGAGGGAACACTAAAAAAACACTTCCTAGATCTCAATGAATTAAATATTGCAACTGCAATCTTTATTCATCTTTATACATTAGAACCATATAACATAAAAAAAATATCAATGTGAAATAAAATGAATATCTAATGGAGGTCTGGATTTGGAAAGATGCTCAAAATCAAAGTGGAAAATAAAATTACAGGCTGATCCAACTTTAGTGGAAATGCCTAAAGACAAGGAAAAGACTTAGGCTGGTTTCACACTGCAGTTTTTTCCCTGATCAGGTTCGATCAGGTTTGTGAGCCAAAACCAGGAGAGGAACCAGGAGAGGAACTTGCAGAGAAAAACTATAATTGAAAGATTGACATCTGTTCTGGGTTTTGGAGTCACTCCTGGTTTTGAAACACAAAACCTGATCGAACCTGACCTGACCTGACCGCAGTGTGAAACCAGCCTAAAACAACAGCCAAAAAGGATGAGAACAGAGAAAGGGTCACCACCTGCAGAACCGCTCCTCAATAGGGGGTGTCTTGCTAATTGCCGATCACTTCTACCTGTTGTCTGTTCCATTTCCACAACAGCAGGAGAAACTGATTCACAATTGTTGTTGCTTCAGAACTGTTCAGGTAGATTTCACAGAAGTGTGATTTACTTGGAGTTACATTGTGTTGTTTAAAGATACCGTCACACGCGGCAACCTTGCATGCAATTTCACTGGCAATTTGCTGGTTGCAGTGAAATCATGGACACATTGATCCATTTTGTTGCCATGTACAAATGTAACAATGTGTCCATGATTTCACTGCCACCAGCAAATTGCCAGTGAAATTGCAAGCAAATATTGCTGCGTGTGATTGTACCTTAAGTGTTCCCTATATATTTTTAGCAGTGCAAATCTATCTATCTATCTATCGTGAGTGGGAGTTTACTGAGAAAGACTTCCAAATGTAAAGAATTCATATTACACTTATCAACTTTCATTGTATCCACCCCCAACTTCTTAAAGTGAGTTGCATCCATGATACCAGATGGATTCGGTCAGTCAGAGAATGTGATCTCTATCTCCCTGACTCACACTGTGAGAATTCTTTTAAGGATGATTCATGGGCTGCCACATGTAGCTGGATGGAAGCACTTTGTATGTATCCACACCCCCAACAACAAATACACAACTGCCTATGACATTTCAGTAGCCACATTATAGATTTATTATAATAACATACCTCCCAATTTCGAAAGATAAGAGGTACACAGCATTTTTTAATTTGGCTTTAAACCACTTTCTTAACCTCACACAGTTACACAGATATCTTGATCCTAGTGAAATCCATTAGTGTTTCCACACAGTATGATACCCACAGTGCCCACCACAAAGTATGATGCCTCATAGTACATTACCCTACACACACTATGATGCCCCCATAGAGTTTAATGCCCCCAGAGCTCCCAGTCATGTGTCCGACACCTGAAGACACCAAATGCATTAATATGTCATAATGTAAATTGTCAGAGAGAAAGTTGTTTAGAAGCAATAAAAAAGCGCAAATAGGGTTTTATTTGAGAGTTAATCTGTTACACAAGTTGTTGTAAAGGTTCACCTTTTAGGGTTGTGAGAAATCACAACCACTTTAATGGCATAAAAATGGCTGCCGCAGTCCCCAGCAGTTAGTGTGTATCCAGGAGAAGCAGATGAAGGGTTAATGACACCGCTGCCGAGATCTGCGAAACAGCAAGGGTTGAAGTTATAACATAGGTTTATTGTCAATGTGTTTCAAGGCTCTCTGGCCCCTTCCTCAGGACAAACCAATATCAGGGAACGTTCAGTGGTACCTGCAGGCCTGAACGAGAAATTAAGCTTCAAACCTTTACTTTAGAATACCCGGTAGCAGTGGTCAGATATTCCTATGTAATGGTCTTAATATAGTCAACCCTATTTTATTTTGTCTATCTTTTTTGTCTTTTTAGTAATGTACTCATGATGTGACCATTTATCTATGCACAAGTGTACCTGGGATGAGATTGGCCATTTTCTAACGGGACCCTATCAAGTTGTGAGGCTCCTAATGAGCATATATGAAGACAAGAAGCTGACAGTTTCTATATGTCAATGGAATTGTGAACAGAATGTATATTTCCTGTATTGTTTTTTAAGATTAGGTTGATGAGCACCAGCTATTTATAATCAAACCAATGACTGTAGATAAACTGTTCAAAATTTGCAAGATCGATGCACGTAGGTGTCCTCTGCAAAACAATGATTTGTTAAAGTTAGGTAGTGGGGTCCGCTTTGATTTTGTTTCCCTTTGCCTATATGTCAGTGAAATTGTGAATATAATGTATCTATTATATAATCGCGAATCGGAAAAGCGCCCCTCCGCGCGCTACTTCCGGCGTGGTCATGTGGATACGAATTTAACATTGGGCGCGAAGCGCCCAATGCTGCGCGAGCAATGGCCGCGAGACCATTGCGAGTCGCTGGCCCAGGGCGAGCAATGGCCGCGAAGCGGCCATTGCGAGCCGCTGGCCCAAAATCCATCCACAGCCCCGGCTACAACCTTAGCGATTTACCGCTCAGGTAGCGCGAGCAATGGCCGCGAGGCCATTGCGAGTCGCTGCCTGAGCCGCAATTCGCTCCCCGGGGACCATGGAGCCGAGGCGGCATTGCCGCCTCCGCTCCCCGCTACACACAATTCGCCACCCCCCCCCCATGTCCGCACAGCCCGCCCCCATCAATGTCCCCACAGCCGACCCCCATGTCCGCACAGCCCACCCCCAGCAATGTCCCCACAGCCCGCCCACATCAATGTCCGCACAGCCCACCCCCATGTCCGCACAGCCGACCCCCATGCCCGCACAGCCCACCCCCATGTCCGCACAGCCCGCCCACATCAATGTCCGCACAGCCCACCCCCCTGTCCGCACAGCCGACCCCCATGCCCGCACAGCCGACCCCCCTGTCCGCACAGCCGACCCCCATGCCCGCACAGCCGACCCCCATGCCCGCACAGCCGACCCCCATGCCCGCACAGCCCACCCCCATGCCCGCACAGCCGACCCCCATGCCCGCACAGCCGACCCCCATGCCCGCACAGCCGACCCCCATGCCCGCACAGCCCACCCCCATGTCCGCACAGCCCACCCCCATGTCCGCACAGCCGACCCCCATGCCCGCACAGCCGACCCCCATGCCCGCACAGCCGACCCCCATGCCCGCACAGCCCACCCCCATGCCCGCACAGCCCGCCCCCATGCCCGCACAGCCCGCCCCCATCAATGTCCGAAAAACCCCCCATGTCCGCACAGCCGACCCCCACTAATGTCCACACAGCCCCCCCCATGTCCGCACATACTTACATGTCTTCTTAGTCATCTGATCGTCCGTCCGGCCAGGCGTCCTCTTCGTCCGGCCAGGCGTCCTCTTCGTCCGGCCCCGGGGATCTTCTGTCTTCTTCCAGCTCCGACGTCCTCTTCTCTTCTCATTCAGGTACAATGGACGACAAATCCGCCATTGTATCTCAATGAGATATGAGCGGCTCTTCTGATTGGTCGCTGTGTACTGCCCTCAGCCAATTAGAAGAGCCCCTCATTGAGCTCGAATTCTGATTGGTCGGCGCCCAATCCGAAATCGGGCTCACTGCCCATAGACATGTATTAGCGGTGTGTCCGCGATTTTACGGCCGACAAATAGAACCAGGTGGCCGGCCATAAAATCGCCGACACACCGCTAATGTATGTCAATGGGAAAAATAGCGGACCTGAATGAGAACTGTCTCACTTAACATAAATAATAAATTAAATAATAAATAAAATAATTTAAAAAGAATTAAAAAATAATAAAAAAATAATAATAAAAAAATAATAAAAAATTAAATAAAAATAATAATAAAAAAATAAAATATATGCTAATCAGCTCAGCCATTTTGGCGGACCACAATGAGAACTCTGTCTCACTTAAAATAAATAATAAAATAAATAATAAATAAAATAATTTAAAAAGAATTAAAAAATAATAAAAAATAATAATTAAAAAATAATAAAAAATTAAATAAAAATAATAATAAAAAAAATAAATATATGCTAATCAGCTCAGCCCTTTTGCCGGACCACAATGAGAACTGTGTCTCACTTAAAAAAAATAATAAATTAAATAATAAATAAAATAATTTAAAAAGAATTAAAAAATAATAAAAAATAATAATAAAAAAATAATAAAAAATTAAATTAAAATAATAATAAAAAAATAAATATATGCTAATCAGCTCAGCCCTTTTGGCGGACCACAATGAGAACTCTGTCTCACTTAAAATAAATAATAAATTAAATAATAAATAAAAGAATTTAAAAAGAATTAAAAAATAATAAAAAATAATAATAAAAAAATAATAAAAAATTAAATAAAGATAATAATAAAAAAATAAATATATGCTAATCACCTCAGCCCTTTTGGCGGACCACAATGAGAACTGTGTCTCACTTAAAATAAATAATAAATTAAATAATAAATAAAAGAATTTAAAAAGAATTAAAAAATAATAAAAAATAATAATAAAAAAATAATAAAAAATTAAATAAAAATAATAATAAAAAAAATAAATATATGCTAATCAGCCCAGCCCTTTTAGCGGACCAGAAGGAGAACTGTGTCTCAGTTAAAATAAATAATAAATTTTATAATAAAATTATTTAAAAATAATTAAAAAATTATAAAAAAAATATTAAAAAAAAAAATTAAAAATTATAAAATATTACAAAAAATAATAATTAAAAAAAAAATCTAATAATAATTATATTACTGCTAATAATAATGATATTAATGCTAATAATTATGCTATTAATGCTAATAATAATGCTAATAATGCTAATAATTATGCTATTAATGCTAATAATTATGCTATTAATGCTAATAATAATAAGATTAATGCTAATAATAAGCGGCCATTGCGACCACTCAGCCCCAATGAGTATTGAACGCGCCCCAAAAAGTATTGGACCCCCCACCCAAAAGTATTACACCCCCCAAAAAAAGTATTGCACCCCCCAAAAAAGTATGTGACCCCCCCAAAAAAAGTATGTGACCCCCCAAAAAAAGTATGTGACCCCCCCAAAAAAGTATGTGACCCCCCCAAAAAAATTATGTGACCACCCAAAAAAAGTATGTGACCCCCCCAAAAAAAGTATGTGACCCCCCCAAAAAAGTATGTGACCCCCCAAAAAAAGTATGTGACCCCCCCAAAAAAGTATGTGACCCCCCCAAAAAAAGTATGTGACCCCCCAAAAAAAGTATGTGACCCCCCCAAAAAAGTATGTGACCCCCCAAAAAACTATGTGACCTCCAAAAAAAAGTATTGGACCCCCCCAAAAAAGTATTGGACCCCCCCAAAAAAGTATGTGACCCCCCAAAAAAAGTATGTGACCCCCCAAAAAAGTATGTGACCCCCCCAAAAAAGTATGTGACAAAACAAAAAAGTATGTGACCCCCCCCAAAAAGTATGTGACCCCCCCCAAAAAAGTATGTGACCCCCCCAAAAAAGTATGTGACCCCCCAAAAAAGTATGTGACCCCCCAAAAAAAGTATGTGACCCCCCCAAAAAAAGTATGTGACCCCCCAAAAAAAGTATGTGACCCCCCAAAAAAGTATGTGACCCCCCAAAAAACTATGTGACCTCCAAAAAAAAGTATTGGACCCCCCAAAAAAAGTATTGGACCCCCCAAAAAAAGTATGTGACCCCCCAAAAAAGTATGTGACCCCCCCAAAAAAGTATGTGACAAAACAAAAAAGTATGTGACCCCCCCAAAAAAGTATGTGACCCCCCAAAAAAAGTATGTGACCCCCCCAAAAAAGTATGTGACCCCCCCAAAAAAAGTATGTGACCCCCCAAAAAAAGTATGTGACCCCCCAAAAAAAGTATGTGACCCCCCAAAAAACTATGTGACCTCCAAAAAAAAGTATTGGACCCCCCAAAAAAAGTATGTGACCCCCCAAAAAAGTATGTGACCCCCCCAAAAAAGTATGTGACAAAACAAAAAAGTATGTGACCCCCCAAAAAAAGTATGTGACCCCCAAAAAAGTATGTGACCCCCCAAAAAAAGTATGTGACCCCCCAAAAAAAGTATGTGACCCCCCCAAAAAAAGTATGTGACCCCCCCCAAAAAAGTATGTGACCCCCCAAAAAAAGTATGTGACCCCCCCAAAAAAGTATGTGACCCCCCAAAAAACTATGTGACCTCCAAAAAAAAGTATTGGACCCCCCAAAAAAAGTATGTGACCCCCCAAAAAAGGTATGTGACCCCCCCAAAAAAGTATGTGACCCCCCCAAAAAAGTATGTGACCCCCCCAAAAAAGTATCTGACCCCCCCAAAAAAGTATGTGACCCCCCAAAAAAGTATGTGCCCCCCCAAAAAAAGTATGTGACCCCCCAAAAAAAGTATGTGACCCCCCCAAAAAAGTATGTGACCCCCCCAAAAAAGTATGTGACCCCCCAAAAAAAGTATGTGACCCCCCAAAAAAAGTGTGACCCCCCAAAAAAAGTGTGACCCCCCAAAAAAAGTATGTGACCCCCCCCAAAAAAGTATCTGACCCCCCAAAAAAAGTATGTGACCCCCCAAAAAAAGTATGTGACCCCCCAAAAAAAGTATGTGACCCCCCCCCAAAAAAAGTATGTGACCCCCCAAAAAAAGTATGTGACCCCCCCAAAAAAGTATGTGACCCCCCCAAAAAAGTATGGCACCCCCCAAAAAAAGTATGGGACTCCCCAAAAACTATTCACACCCCCCCGAAAACTCCTCACACCAGCTATAACTACTATAATCAAATTAATGCACATTCTAGAATCCCGATGCATTTGCATCGGGCTCACAGCTAGTTATTCATAATTTGCTGCTGTGATTTCACCCATCTTTCTGTGCTATTGTAATGGTATAAAATATTTCATCTTATCCCATTCATTCATCTGATGTGACTGCTGTGATTTCAGTAATCTTTCTGTGCTATTGTAATGGTATATAATCATTTTAATCTTACTAAGGCTGGCTTCACACTGCGGCGTGATCCGGTCCGGGGCTGTCAGGGGTGCATGTAACGTTTTTTGATCCGGGAGAAAAATCCCACTTCTCCCGGATTCATCCGGCGTGATGGCAGCCGGATGGCAGATAACTGCCATCCGGCTCCATCTGGCCCCATAGGATACTATGGGGCCAGAACCCCGTTGTCACGCTGGGAGCGGGAGAGGCACTCAGCGTAGGACCACGACGGGGGGGGGGAATAAGGAGTCCCTAAAGCTATGGGCACAAGAGGGAGAGGGTGACCCCTAGTCTTACTGGGGCTGACCCTGTCTGCCCTAATGTCCCTATACAGTTTCCTCAACTGTCGCCGACCACGAACCTCGTCCCTCTCTGATCCTAGCACTACCTTATCTAAGGATCAGATGGAGAGGTTCACTAGACCCCTCCACTAACAACTAAAGACAAACACAAGGAAATAACAGACAATGGGAAAAGAAAACACTTATCTTGCAGCAGAGCACAGCAACCTCCACAACCTCTGCTTCTGCTGGAGCAAGGATAATGAGTGCACAAGGAAATATCACCTGCACCGAGGGAGGGCAATGAAACTCCTTATAAAGGTGGGAAGAACCTGCTGGGTCCTAGAGACCCAGAATCCTGGTGTAGAAACCAGACCGAGCACAAGACCTTCCCAGCCGTCTCCCCATGATAGGGAGATCTTATCATACCTTCTCTTTATCTACACAGAAGGTAAATGCCCCTGAAAGACGGACCGTCCTCAAACCTTATGGCTGATTGGCCAAACGCTGGGACCGTCTGCGCGTGGCCTCTACCCTGTCATCCGTGCCACCCGTGACACCCGTCCGGGGCTGTCACCCCTGACAGCCCCGGACCGGATCACGGAGCAGTGTGAAGCCAGCCTTACATTGTTCAGGAATGCTGTAATAAGGTCATCTGTCTGTAAGGCTTTATAACCCACTTTGGCCTGCAACCCTGTTTATTTATCTGGCTTGCATGTTTCCCTGTTGTCCTAAGTTAGTGTGATTGATTAACGACTTAATTTGACCCTGATCTAAGCACAAGCTCCCCTATAAATTTAGACATAGCCTAGGGGAAGCATATGATGCAGGGGTTGCATATGAAGTGCAAATTTAAATAAGTGCAGATTTTAAGAAGTGCTATATGCCGTTATAGCGGGCAGGAAACGGGTAAGTCATGCCAGACAAACAAACACACAGATAACAAACTTCCTGCATTGAGAGTGGAAAGATCACGGATATTTCTCACCTGCATGTTGAACTTTGTATGGTTCTACAATGGCAACTTTTTTTTTTCTCTCTGGATTATCCATCCACCATTGGCAAATCATATATATTTATCATCTCATATGTCTCTGAGTGACTCCTCTGCCGCATGGACTCCCCCCTGGCTACATCTGACCCCCAACTGCATTGGATCCTGACCGCACCTCAGCATCTCGCCCCAGCAGCACCTGATCGCATCCACGGCTGCATCTCATCCCCACTATTGTACCTACATCCGGTCTCTGACTGCACCGTATCACCCTGCTTCACCTGCTGGACTCTGTACACCTCCATTTGCTTTGCGATTGCCTGGACTTGGTTGGCACTCATCCGCTTTGCACACCCTTCCTGCTGCACCTGTCCCCTGTCGCTCCAGACCCCTGCCTCTATTAGATCCCTCCTGCTGCTCCTGTCCTCCTGTCCCCTGCCTCCATCCCAACCCTGGCTGCACCTCCTCCTCTCAGCTGCTGTTGCCCCCTGCCACCACCACTCCCCATCTGCACCTCACCCCCCTGCTCCGCCTCTCACTCCCACTGAATCCTATACCCCATGCAATGTTTTCCCTTCTCTTCACACTCACTCCTATCCTACTCCACTTCCTACAACCCCCCTCAGTCCCTTCTCCTGACAACACAATAACACTCTCCCCCTCCATCCTACCTAGCCATTTCACCCACTCCTCTGAACTCTTCCTCCACACCCAAGCCTCTATCTCCAAACATGCCCACTCGCCACGCAAACTCTCATGCCCCCACCTCCTGACCCTCTCCTTCCTCCTCCTACTTGCTGGCAACATCTCCCCTAATCCCAGTCACCCCCAACACATCCCCACAATCACCCCTAGCCCACGCCCACTCCCCATCATTAACATCCACAACCCCTGCAACCTTACACCCATTCCCCAAGCTGCCCCTCCCCCAATCCCACTCTCTGGCGCGGTCTGGAATACCCGCTCAGTATGCAATAAACTCACCTTCATCCACGACCTCTTCATCACCAAAAAACTCTCTTTCCTTGGCATCACCGAAACATGGCTCAACCCCTCTGACACAACCTCCCCCGCCGCCCTCTCCTATGGTGGACTCACCCTATCCCACACCCCCCGCCCCAGCAACTCCCGCGGCGGAGGTGTTGGCCTACTCCTGGCCAACAGCTGCTCCATCACCCCACTTGCACCACCCCCCTCTGCCTCCCTCCCCTCGTTCGAGGCGCACTCCGTGTGTATCTTCCCTTGCAACCTCCAACTGGCTGTCGTCTACCGCCCTCCAGCATCCTCATCCACCTTCTTCGACCACTTCACAACCTGGCTTCTCCACCTCCTCTCCTCCGACATCCCACCCATCATCATGGGTGACTTCAACATCCCCATTTATAAACCCCACGCTGCTGCCTCAAGGCTCCTCTCTCTAACCTCCTCCTTTAGCCTCTCCCAATGGTCCTCCTCAGCCACACACAATAATGGTCACACACTAGACCTTCACCCGCCTCTGTTCCCTGACCGACCTCGCAAACTCAACCCCCCTCCTATCCGACCACAACCTGCTGACCTTCTCTGCCCTCTTCCCCCCTTGCCACGCTCCCCCCTCTCCGGAAACTCCCTCACCCCCAAAGAAACCTCAAGCTCATTAACTTCCACTCACTCGCCGAGTCCCTCCTCCCTCTCTCTGACTTAGCCTCCTCTCATGATGCTGCCGCTGCCGCCACCCTCTGCAACACCACTCTCGCCACAGCATTCAACCAGGCTGCCCCTCTCTCATACAACAAAACCCGTGCACACAGACAACCCTGGCTCACCGCCAGCACCAAAAAACTTCGACGGACGTCCAGGGTAGCTGAACGGAGATGGAAGAAGTCCAACTCCGCAACGCACCTCGCTTTGTACAATCAGTCCCTCATCGACTTCAAGACAGCACTGACCACTGCAAAACAAGCTTTCTTCTCGTCTCTCATTAGCTCCCTCTCCCACAATCCCAAGCAACTTTTCATAACCTTTAACGCCCTACTCCGCCCTCCCCACACTCCCTCCCTCTCCCCTCATCACCGCCAACGACTTTGCCTGCTTCTTTAAACAGAAGATCAACAAAATCAGAGAAAGCTTTAATTCCCAATTTACTCGGCCCTCCCTCTCTATCACCCAACCCCCCTCGACCAAAAGTAACTTCCCCTCCATGAATGAAGTGTGTCTCTCCTCTCTTCTAGCATGATCACACCTCACCACTTGTGCCCTCGACCCTCTCCCCTCCCATCTCATCCCTAACCTTACTACTGTCCTTATCTCCGCCCTAACCGATCTCTTCAACATATTACTTACCACCGGTGTCTTCCCCTCATCCTTCAAACATGCCCTCATCACACCCATCCTCAAAAAACCCTCCCTCGACCCCGCAACAGTCTCCAACTATCGTCCCATATCTCTCCTCCCCTTCACCTCAAAACTGCTTGAGCAACATGTCTACTCCGAACTACCCTCCCATCTCTCCTTGTGCTCCCTCTTTGACCACCTGCAATACGGTTTCCGAGCCCACCACTCCACCGAAAGAGCCCTAACCAAAGTCACCAACGACCTACTGACCGCCAAGAGCAAGCGACACTACTCCATCCTTCTCCTCCTCGACCTCTCTGCTGCCTTCAACATAGTTGACCACTCCCTCCTGCTTCAAATTCTAGAATCCCTTGGCATCACTGACCTAGACCTCTCCTGGATTTCCTCATACCTAACACACCGGACCTTCAGCATCACCCACTCCCACACTCCTCCTCACCCTACCCCCTATCTGTTGAAGTTCCCCAAGGCTCAGTCCTGGGACCCTTTTTTCCATCTACACCCTCGGCCTAGGCCAACTCATGGAATCCCACGGCCTCCAATACCACCTCTACACCGACGACACCCAGCTCTACCTCTCCGGCCCTGACATCACCTCCCTGCTATCCAAAATCCCACACTGCCTGTCCGCCATCTCATCCTTCTTCACTGATTTCCTCAAACTCAACATGGATAAAACAGAGTTCATCATCTTCCCCCCAAGTCGCTTTTTCCCCCTACCCGACCTAACCATCACTGTCAACGACTGCACACTCTCACTTATCCCCCCACGCCAAGTGCCTCGGGGTAATCCTTGACTATTCATTCAAATGGAAAGGGGAAAGGGATAGGCCGCTTCACCGCCCATTAACCTCCTGGATTCCTGCACCTGGTGTGGCAGCTTGGCAACTGCCCAGGAAACAAAGTGAAGTAGAAAACACCGGTGCTTGTCTTCTTGAATTTCTCTTTATTATTTTTTGAAAATTATAAAATCATTCAGCGTGCTAGCTGGGCGCTAGACGCGTTTTGGAATAACAACTTCCTTAATCATTTGCAAATACAAAATTTAAAAACTTATACATATATAGAAAAGAAACCTCCACCCACAGCTGAACATAATTTACAATGGTAACAACAAAGAAATTGAAAGTTTAACCCTTTCACATGTTATGGAGTTGAACTTTGCACAAGAGGAGTATTAAACTACTTTCTAATACACAACTCATTACTATTCTTAAATATGATACAGTATATATATTAGGTATCTTTATAAATTTCCACCCTTGATGTTTTTATTTTGTTTCTTTTCTTTTCTTTCTTTATATGATGGAAAACCAGTATACTATCACACAGAGAACATTTCAGTGTGTATTAATGTAATTGTGATAATTATCACATATTAATAAATTCTGTTATGACACTCCTGATGTGCATTTGTTACATTGTTCAAGCATATTCAAAATTTAATCATCCTAGTAACTTTATAGCAAGACTTGTTTTTTTATTTTGTTTATGAATATATTACTTTTGTTCTTCTTTTCAATTATTACTCTGTGAAAAAGAAGGAAAAAAAAATAATTTTTTTTTATAAATAAATAAAGTTCTCACTATAGTCACTTATGTTTTTTTATGTTGTTAAAATCCTTTCTAAATTGAGTGACAAAAGTGGGATGATATGTATTACAATCCCTATTTTGATCTATTTCACGAATGGACATATTTTCAGAGTGTAAATTTCCAAGCTTATTTTGATCTTTGGTTTCACTGATTTTTAATGCTTTGATGTTAAAATCCTTTCTACACTAAATAACAAAAATGGGAGGATAAGTAATAAAATCCATATTTTGATCTATTTCACAGATGGACATATTTTCAGAGTGTACATTTCTAAACTTATTTTTGTCTTTATGTTCAACGGTTTTTTTATGTGTTGATTTTCTGCCCTGGCCTGCAATAGGGATTTACGATCTCTTGACTCCACAATGTTTAATGCCCATTATATAGTCCTTGACTATACCCTCTCATTCAAGCGACACATCCAGGCCCTCGCCACCTCCTGCCACCTCCAGCTTAAAAACATCTCACGGATCCGCTCCTTCCTTGACCATGACACTGCCAAAATGCTTGTCCACGCCCTCATTATCTCACGTCTCGTCTACTGCAACCTCCTGCCGGATATCTGCATCCGGCACATGGCCGTTTGACATCAACAGCAAATTCCTCGGTCATTCGCAGTATGAGCTGGACGCTGCCTTACGTGGTCATTTGACAACTTCCGATGCTCACTAAAAAGAGGAAGTACAGGCGATGACAGCGGTGGGCATGGGAATAGACTGGGTGCACATGTATACAGTCATATGAAAAAGTTTGGGCACCCCTCTTAATCTTACCCTTTTTTTTAAAAAAATTGTTTTTTTGCAACAGCTATTTCAGTGTGATATATGTAGTAACTGATGGACACAGTAATATTTCAGGTTTGAAATGAGGTTTATTGTACTAACCAAAAATGTGAAATATGCATGATTTCAAAAATTGACAGGTGCAAAAGTATGGGCACCTCAACAGAAAAGTGACATTAATATTTAGTAGATCCACCTTTTGCAAAAATAACAGCCTCTAGTCGCTTCCTGTAACTGTGTCCATCAGTTATTACATATAGCACACTGAAATAGCTGTTGCAAAAAAACAATTTTTAAAAAAAAAAGAGTAAGATTAAGAGGGGTACCCAAACTTTTTTATATGACTCTATATAAAAAGAAAGACAAGGAGGCACACATATACTACCCCGGAAGAAGGTCTGCACCGAAATGTGCGTAGGGCTGTCCATATACTGACTGAGGCACACTGTTTATCAAGATGAATAAGATCTAAAGATCTAAATCTGATTTGAACTATGAAAGTGGGGTTGGGAGAAGGGAGTGTTACCATCCAGTGCATAGTGTAGGATAGAGAGGAGAAATGCCTATGAAGATGAGACAGGTCAATCTGATCCATATTGGCATCCAGTAGGATAATGATTATAACCTGTGGCATGTTTTTCCCTAAATTGCCCATCTTAGAGGTGTTGGATCATTCTAATAGGATCCACTAAACGTGAGTGATAGGAGTATGACATAGTCACATTCATTTACCTTGTGGGTTTATAGCATTCTCTAACTTAAGCTGACAGTGGATGTGTAATCAGCTGTATATGGACCTTACATTGGGTTTCTCTTGTCTTACCTCTACTGCTATTCTCTAGTAGGAAGTAAATGTTGTACATTTTTAAAGAATGTGAAATAATATATGCTTATACAGCAACTCCAATTGAGTGGTCATATATATAAGTATTGTGTAGGAGTGTATAATGTGGATTAAATCCCTAAGTGGGAGTGTTAATGAGGCTATTACCCCTTTGGGGAGCATATATAGACAAATCATTCCCTTTCATACTGTGATTCTTGTCTCAATGTCAGGGAACTGCTTGTGGATAAAGAAGGACTGCAGGTGCCCTGTCAGTGCTGGTTTATTAAGGTGCCCTTCAATGAGTATGGTATATGCCTACCAGGCCCAGGCCAGAAGCACATATAATAACCACCACCCCATCACTGACAGAGACGTGAATAACACAAGTACTACTTGCTGCCACCAGTTTCTTGTTTGATATAAGCAGAGTCCGAGATCAGGGTTATATCAGAGTGAGTCAGAAACCAACCCAGGTAGTGTGTAATGTTAAATGAACACACTGGGTCGTGATCTAGAATAAGAGCAACTCAAGATTAAATTTATATATGTAATTGCCATAAGGGCACACTAGATATTAATGTATATAGGTATTATGAAAATATTACATATGGTATGCAAATAAAAGATAAAGGGGGTACTCACAGATTTACAGGCAAATGTGATCAGTTACCGGTTCCGTGATGCTGGTGGTGGTCACAAGGAGGCAATGCGGAGCCAACAAGGTTCCCTTGGGTATACTCTGCGATGCGATGTAATGGGGGTCCTTCTCAAAGTAATACAAGAATCCAGTGGAGGCCGGCCATTCTTATTCGGTAAGCATGCTGACCCCTGTCCTACCCATCTCCTGTCCATGGGCTGTCTTGCAGTTCAATCCCCCTGGCTTGTGATATGAGATATTCAAAAGCTACTATGGGTCATAACCTTGCCTAGGAGTGTTGTAGGTGGATGATAATGCTTTCATATTTTTGGTTATGATTTTATTTTCCAACAGTAGGACACACAACCGCTTTGCGGTCACCCCACGGCCAATATCAAGTTTGGGATACTTAGAAAGGTCGTACAAAAACTACTAGAAAAAAGCAGCATCAGAAAACTTACCATCCATGCCAAAAACAGAAACCAAATGCACTTACAGGACGCAGTCAGAGCCCAATTGTAGAGCAAGCTCAGCTGCTGGCTGATAAAATCACCTCTACCAGCAAGATGAGCTTGCTCTACAATTGGGCTCTGACTGCGTCCTGTAAGTGCATTTGTTTTCTGTTTTTGGCATGGATGGTATACTTAGAAAGGTCGCACAATTATACAGAAATATGTGTTAAGGTCATCTACATCTCTAGGTGCCACATTTATGTTTCAAAGAAATGATGGGAGTGCTGGTGTCTCACAGTCCGTGCTGCTTCAGGGTTAAATAAACTCACCAAAGAGCCAAATCGATTTCCATCCTTTTATTCCTCCTCTCTCCTACGCGTTTCGGTGCCTATCCTGGCACTTTCATCAGGGGAACATCGTTTCCAAAAACGCCTTCAAACCAGTTGTGGGGATCACAACTGGACCAGGTGAGCAGCTTCACAGCACCACCACTGTATATAAGTGTCACTAGTGATAGGGCACTATTGCGCCTCTTGTCCCCCTCCCTATTTTATCTTTACCATATTTATGTTTGTCATAATTAGAGGAGTGATCTGTCATGAAGTATTAGGACTTATTCTTTCTGCGCTGTGTTTGACACTTCTTTTGAATCTGCAGGCAGAAGAAAATGAGTCTCCTCTCTGCTCTCTGCAAAGTCACAGGGGGGAGGTCCTTCCTCTGCATAATGCCTCTGGTTACAAGTGTCGTCTATCTCCATTCATTAGGAAGCCCCATTGTGTGGCCAGCTGGCCAGGAAATTGACATCTTCAGGTTAAGTAATTGATCCAGAAGATTGTTTAAGCGTCAGGCAAAAGGAGGGGGTTCTCTCCTTGGAGTAAAATATGGTGATATCTGTTAAAATGGCTGCTGTTGGAATATTGCTAGATACCTTTATTCCTTACAGCTCCTAAAAACTCAGCACTGTTCACACACTGAGTATTGGCTGTGTATTTAGCATAGATTTAGCGTGAATTTTGCACTGATGGCAATGGGCTCTGCTGTATTTTTGGTCATCAGGCAGGTACAGCAGGCAGGTATGGACTGCCACCCAGCCCCAGCTGCCTAGCTTTACCTTTCTGGTAATCAAATTACAGGGAAGCTCTTTTTTTTTTTTTTTAATATTTCTTGACATGTTTTTAAAAAATTACGTGGAACGGTCTGGAATCCTCAGCATGGAGAAGCCCAAGCATTCTTGGTCCTCCACACTGCGAATTGCAGTCTGTATAACCACATCAGAAAATGCGCATTGAAGCGCCAATTTCTGGCGCTGTACCAGACTTTTACAGCTGTCCTGTGGCAGTGGCATACTGGGTAATAAGGGGTTAATTCCAGCTGAGTATTACCTGCTCACACTAAGCCTGAGGTTCATAATGTCGGGCCAATGTTAGACCTGGCCATTATGAATCTCTAATTAAATAATAAATAATACACTGCACCATGAAAACTCATTTATTTGTAAAAAGAACACAAATACATGCCTCATAACCATTATTGTTATTCTCACACAAACTCTCCACGATCTTCTGCAATGTACGCTTGTGGAGGGGCCCAAAACTAACTGAGTGAGCTGTCTGGAATGGACATCACAGAGAAACGTGGAGGGTTTGGGTGGGAATGATAAAGGTGGGAGTGAGGGATCTATTTGGATTCTTTTTTTCAAATAAATGCTTTTTCACAGTGTGGTGTATTATTTACTATTTACTTAGAGGTTCATAATGGCCTAAAATAAATTAAATGAAATAATAAAAAAGTGCTCCCCTTTATTTTGATTACTAGCCAGATAAAACTAGGCTGCTGGGGGTGGGTGTCAGCCCATAGCTACCTGCTGTACCAAGGCTCATGACCAAAAAACAGCAGATGTCCACATCACATTATGACATCAAGAAATCCTTTTTTTTCTTCCCAGACTTTATCCTAGCTGTATTCACAGTTACAACAGTGAACAATTGCTAAAAAAAAAGCAGCAAAATCCACATGAAAAAATGTAGCAAAATCGTAGCAAAAATGAACAAAAAATGCACAAAAAGACCACCAACTTCTCTGTGCGGATCTTTGAAACACGGTGCGCTTTGTATGTCAAAAATTAGCAGTACACATACTATTTTGGCACATAATCCAACTCTATGTCCTTCTATTATTACTCTTCCCAATCTCATAACATGTCAACAAGACAGACCACAATGTTCCCTATCATAAAGGAAAGATACACTTTATGATGTAAAAGTTTTACTTTATTTTTAAAAATACAATACAAACAATTAGAAAATTAGAGCAGGAGGGACACAGTGAGCTGCACCAGACTAGATTACACATGGTACATCGCTAAATAATATCCTTGTTATACACGTCTAAAAATTGCTATCCACAATACTATTTCTCTCAGTAATTTACTTGATGGAATATACATATATGCACATGAATTATTGGGCCAATGCTCCTATTCCCTTATTTAAGCGTAACATGCCAATCAATTAATCACAAACTTCTCTAGTAATATACCAGTTAGAATTTCATAATCGCTATCATCCACAATGTGTAATCAAGGGTGATCCCAAAAAATAAATCCCCATGGGCTCCCTGGTATAATTCTGATGCAAGGATTAGAGGGCAGCATTCTGATGTGGTTCCACAGCCCACTACTGAAGTCACTATGATCTAAGGAATGGTATGCTATAATGCACAATGATGGAGCTAATGCTCATACCTTTAAACAGCTGGCACACGCTCCACCCTGATGATCATTTCACCCACGCTTCTTCTGGGGGGGCGTGCCAGTGTGGAGGATTAGTGGCGTTATAGACAGCAATAGTCCAATCAATTCATAACATGTCATGATCGTCATGGGCCATCCTCTGTATTCTGCACATTAATCCTCACTGTGATGCGGTTCAAATCAACTCCTGGCCCGCAGCACGATACGCTGATGACACGCTTGATCACGTGTGTCGCGAGTCAGGGAGTTTACGGCACCACAGAAGGAGCGCATGCACTCAAAAAGTTCCGGTGATGATAAGGGACATGGATAGTTGCCATGGCAAAACCTAGACATCAGTATTAGAGAACAGTACATTTACTCTAACGGTTCATTAACCCCCAAACCTACATTTAATTTAACTGTGCAAACTATAGTTGTAACCTCATTATCATAAGGAGAATTATCCTACTAACCTGATGTAAAATTACCAATTATTTAATATAATGTATATAAACTTAAAACGATCTGCAGGGAATAATGTATTAACCCAAATGGATCAATCAGTAAAGTGCAAGTGCTTAAAGCTGATGTCCGGGCTTTTTCTATAATTTACAGGTGTATCTAGGCTGCAAAATGTTGACAGTTTGTAATTTACATGCTATCAATATTTTGCAAAGTTTCCCAGATATCGCCTATTTGCGTCTGGAGGAGAACGTCCCCGGGGCATGTGTGCATTGGAGCCTGCATGTAAATGCAGAACTAGTCGTTCACTCCCAGTCTCCTACAAACATGCCCCCTCCGCCAGTGTACAATATGGCCAGCCACCCCCAGACTGCTACAGGCCCTCCCTAGCCCATAATATCACCACCCACCCCCACTGCACACAGTGGGTCACGTCCTCTTCTGGCACAATGTACAGAATCTGCAGCTCTGTGCAGCTCAGTGGAGGAGCTGAGGGCTGTTTGCAATCTTGTGTCCCCTCACTTCCTCCTCCCTGTGCAGGGGAGCCGGTCTTCTCTCCCCAGCTGCCGGCTCTCTATGCCCCCTGTTCTGTGCAGGGGAGGTGGTCCTCTCTCTCTAGTTGCCGGCTCTCTATGCCCCCGCTCTGTGCTGCAGGAGATACAGAGAGGGTGAGCTTCAGCTCCCCTGCTCAGAGCAGGGGCATAGGGAGCAGGCAGCTAGTAACTGAGCTGAGAGGACTGCCTCCCCTGCACAGAGCAGGGGCATATAGAGCCAGCAGCTGGCAGTTGGGGAGAGAAAACCGGCTCCCCTGCACAGAGCAGGGAGGAGAAGGTGAGGGGACACAGGATTGCAAACAGCCCTCATCTCCTCCATTGACCAAGTGTGCTGTATATGCAGCTCACAGAACCATGCACAGAGCTGCAGATTCTGTACATTGTGCCAGAGGAGAAGGTGACCCACTGTGTGCAGTGGGGTGGGTGGTGATATTACGGTCAATCTCCAACCAATAAAAATGACACCTACACTATACGATAAGTGATTCTATGTAGATGGATTTGAAAATTACATCTACAAAAAAGTGTCAACCCCAAAACTTTCATTAAGACTATTGGAGGCTAAACGTCCCAATCTATAAATCCAACGGTTCTCCATCTGCGCCAATTTCTGACCCAAATTTCCCCCTCTATAATCTAGGAATTCCTGATCAATTGCTTTCACCTTCAAAAATGTATAGTTGCATTCGGTAAAGTTTTCAATTGGGTTGTCAACCTTTTCTTCCTTGGCCTTTTTGATGTCCAAGCAATGTTCTCTTGTCTGGATCTTTAATTCCCTGGTGGTTAGACCCACATATAATTTCTTGCATGGACACTCAGCCACATATATGACACCCTAGACATGCATGTGACATGTTTCAAAATTTACAAGGTTTTTGTACCTCCCTGGTTAGTGAAAGTTTTTGATTTTGGCACAGGCTTTACACAAGCCATAGTGAAAAAAAACCATTAAAGTCCTTCTTTGCAACATTGCACTTCACCAGGGATTGTAATGGCTATGTACAAGAACATCTTTTAAATTGTTAGATCTCCTCACCACCATTGATGGAACAGGTGGGAGGATGTTCTTCAAGATTGGATCTATATGAAGATCTGACCAAAGTCTGTACAGACTTTCTGTCAGATCTTGCCAATTGTTACTGTAAGTTGAAATAAATCGTACCTGATCAACTTCAGTCTTTTTTTAACACAGAAGTTAATTCCTTGTAGCCTTCTCTGCTCTCTTATATCCCGACTTTATGTTTCGATGACTATACCCTCAGGTATGAAATCTTTTTCGAGATCTGTAGCTTGTCTTTGAAAGGATTCTTCTTTGGAACAAATTCTCTTGATCCTAAGATATTGCCCTATTGGTATTCTCCTGATCGTAGAGGGACGATGTGAAGAATCTGCATAGAGAAAAGAATTGGTTGAGGTTGGCTTTCTGAAGACATCAATGGTAATCTCAACACTTGAAGAGGCACCAGAATATCTAGAAAGTCGATGGATCTACCAAATTTTAATGTCAATTTTAAATGTTTAAATCATTCTGGTTTAAAATAACCATCATTGACTCCAATTCAGAGACACCTCATTCCCAGATAAATTGAAATGTCATCTATATATCTGATCCAATACTGTATTTTTTCAATACCAGAAATGGTCTCGCATTGAAAAATCTCCCTCTCCCAGAATCCTAAAAATAGGCGTTTCTTGTATTTGCAAGTATGTTTTATTGCAAAATACAGAAAAAAAATTTCAAAATGAATTCAAGGAGGACAACGAGAAGGTGAGGTCAATCATACTAGGAAACCATATTTGTAGATTGCAAAAACCGCTTTACAGTTCTGATGCCATCATGATGTCGAATCGATATATATAATGATTCGACATCAGCTGTTACAAACATTGTATTGATATCAAGATGAATCTGATCCAACTTCTGTAAAACCGATGTGATATCCTTTTCAAAAGATGGCAATGTTATTACCAGTGGCTTCAAATAATGATCCAGAATATTGCAGATTGGCTCAGATAAACTCTGGTTCCCAGAAACGATTGGCCTACCTGGTGGATGATGGTTTTTATTCATCTTTGGGATCAGATAGAATGTCGCAATTCTTGATTCCAACTCCTTCATGAAATCCAGCAATTTCTTGGGGATGATGTAATCATCAACTGCTATTTTGATGGTGTCTAGTAATTCCTTTTTGAAAACAGACAGGGGGTTACAATCTTTCATAATACATTTTGTCATTCAATAGATGGTTGGCTTGTTTTTCATACAATTCACTTGGCCAGATGACCACATTTCCCCCATGTAAAAGACAGTTGTTAATTAATTATTGGCCTCTGATACCTGCTCATCAGAAGCAATGGTGACAAGTGGCCTGCAAAAAGACATGTCCTGCACCATAGAAGACTATGCACCCAGCTGAGACCACAATCACACTTTTCCTGTAGAGCAGGGGCAGGGAGCCATTTTTTTGCTGAGGGCCATTTGGAAATTTCTACAATCCTTTGAGGGCCGTACAAAATTATCAACTTGAAATTTACCCGCTATATTTGGTTAAACAATCAACTCACCCTACTGTGGTGGCTGAAGCTGCTACTCTTTTGGCGTGGGTGATATATGTTTCTTCTCTATTACTTTTCCAGGTTTGCTAGAACCCTAGACATCACAAAAGAGGCTGGGAGCATATACCTCACTGGGGAGGCCAAGGCTGAGGCATAGAGATCACTGGAGAGCTGAATTTAAAGGACAAAACGTGTCTTCCAGCCTGAGCACTGCAGTCCCCAGGAATCTGCCCAGAGGCTGCAAAAAATTATGCGAGGGCCACATTCAGCCATGAGGCCTGAGCTTCCCCACCCCTGCTGTTGAGGGCTGGGGAGCCTTAAGGAGGGTACCACTTGCTTGTGGTTTTTGCCCCAGTACCCTTTACAATGCCCTCACAGCTCCCCACACAGTATGCTGGCCCCCTAGCCCCTATACAATATGATGCCCTCACACAGTATGCTGACCCACAGCTCCCCATAAAGTATGCCATCTGCATACTGTTATGCCTCCACAGGTTCCTAAACATTATGATGGCTATACAGCTCCCAAGACAGTATGATACTTCACAGCTCCCCACACATTATAATGACTTCACAATTGAATCTAATATATAATTGCCTTAGCGCACTTCCGTCATTTTCGGCGCTACTACCGTCGTCGTGGACGTGGCTGCTGCAAGGCAGCCACGCTACACACGAAGCATTGGCCGCGTAGCGGCCATTGCGAGTCGTTAGGTGGCGCGAGCAATGGCCGCGAGGCCATTGCAAGCCGTTGCCGGAGCGCGTGCTCGCGCTCTCTCTCTCTCTCTGTGCAGGCCCCGGTGCTCCCCTCTGTGCCTCTGTGCAGGCCCCGGTGCTCCCCTCTCCCCCTCCTCTCCTGCAGACGGCAGGGGTTAAAACTGGGAGGAGGAGCGCGATAGTGGTCGGATGCGGCCGGATCCGGCGAGTACCTTAACCCCCCCTGCAGGCCCTAGTGCTCCCCTCTCCCCCTCCTCTCCTGCAGACGGCAGGGGTTAAAACTAGCTCCGCATCTTTTATTCTCACCTCTCCCGGCTCCAGCGGCGCGATCTAGCTCTATCCTCAGATGCTAACAGGAAGTCTCGCGATGTAAGAGTCACATCAGCGGTCATGTCATGTCATGAGGCGCGATTGTGATTGGCCGCTGTGGATTTTCAAAAATGGCGCCGCGATTGTGATTGGAGGGCGCATTCCCATAGAGATGCATTGAGAAATGAGGCGCTATTCTGATTGGTCGGCGTCAGCACACAGCGACCAATCAGAAGAGCGCCTCACTTCCCATAGACATAAATAGCGGTGTGTCGCCGATTTTATGGCCGGAAAATAGAACCAGAAGGGCGGGCATATATTTAGCGAGACACCGCTATGTATGTCTATGGGAAGTGAGGCGCTCTTCTGATTGGTCGCTGTGTGCTGACGCCGACCAATCAGAATAGCGCCTCACTTCCCGTAGACATACATTAGCGGTGTATCGCGAAAAATATGGCCGCCCTTCTGGTTCTTTTTTCGGGGACGGGGCTGGGCTATTTCCGGTCCAAAAAAAAGATGTTCAGTATTTATGTATCTTTATTTGTATCTATTTTTCTGTCTATATTCTTAGATAGATAGATAGATAGAAAGATAGATAGATAAGAATATAGATAGCAAAATAGATAAAAAGAAAGTTAGAAAAATAGAGAAAATGTTTTTTTCGGACCGGAAATAGCGGAGCCCCGTGGCCGAAAACAGAACCAGAAGGGCGGCCATATATTTCGCGAGACACCGCTAATGTATGTCTATGGGAAGTGAGGCGCTATTCTGATTGGTCGGCGTCAGCACACAGTGACCAATCAGAAGAGCGCCTCACTTCCCATAGACATACATTAGCGGTGTGTCGCCGATTTTATGGCCGGGCCCCTGGTTCTATTTTCGGCCAGGGGACTCGGCCCTGTTCGGTAGTTCGACGGGGCCGGAAACTCGCAATGAGCGCTTCGCGGCGATAGTTAGCGTATCAGCAAGGACTCGCAATGATTGCGAGTCGTTGGTAAGGTGCGAGCAATGTCCGCGAAGCGCTGATTGCGAGTTTCCGGCCCCGTGGAACGACGGATCAGAGCCGAGTTCCCTGGCCGAAAATAGAACCAGGGGCCCGGCCATAAAATCGCCGACACACCGCTATGTATGTCTATGGGAAGTGAGGCGCGATTCTGATTGGCCGCTGTGGATTTTCAAAAATGGCGCCGCGAGTGTGATTGGAGGGCGCATTCCCATAGAGATGCATTGAGAAATGAGGCGCGATTGTGATTGGTTGTTGGACATGGCGGTTTGCTTCCGATTGGTCGGCACTCAGTGGGGAAAGCGGCACTTTCCTTGCCGAGCGCCTGGTTCGATTTTCGGCCACGCCGTTCGGGAGGGTGGAAGTCTGTAGCTCCGCCCCGCTGTGTTGTGATTGGACAGCGGCATCTTCACACAGTAGCGCCGACCAATCGTATTCATGGCGCCATGTTTATGAAGTTTCCGCTCTCCAATCAAATAGCGGCTGGCGTCTGCCGGCTTTTTATGAATGAACATTTGGCGTCCGCCATCTTAGAGCGCGAAATTTGAATTTGTGAACTATGTAAAAGTTAAAAAGCTGTTTTCACAGTACAATCTCACATCAGAGTATATGTTCCTAATGCCTATGCTTATATTAACCCCTTCTTTATACTAATTTCATATCAGCTACGTTTCACCATATTGACCTGTTTTTTTCAAACTTTATTAACCCCTTCTATTCTATTTCTGCTTCACTTGCTATCTCACTATGTGCTGTACTAAGGCCATTTCTACATTAACCTCTTCTATGCCTTTTGCATTTTAGTTTTCCCCCACACTGTTTTATATGGTTCAAAGTGCTACATTAACCCCTTGCATTCTGTTTGCTATTCTCTAACTGTGTTGCTATGTGCTGTACTCATTACATTTGAAAATTAACCTCTTCTATACCATTTCTTAGTTATTTTCTCTTCCACACTGTTTTATAGGATGCAAGTAGTACATTAACCCCTTCTATTGTCTTGGCTATTCACTGCCTATGTCACTATGTGGTCTACTACTGCCATTTGAATACTAACTTCTTTAATACTATTTTTACTTTTATTGATCATGCAGTATTTTGTACGCGTGCCAGTGGTACATTAACCCCTTACAGACTGTTCTATATTTTATTTCTACTTGGAGTGTGTCGTTAGACTGTTAGGAGTACATTAACACATTATATGCCATTTTGATTCTATTTCATACTAATGAGTCTGTAGCACTACTACCTGTCTTATATTTAACAGTTTGGATGTAATGCTACCTGTCCCTTTCACATCAGCGGTAATTTTAAATCGTGGCAGATGCCGTGAAAAAAATCACATCTGCTCTGTTTGCTGCATAGCTGCTGCATAACTGCGGCACTTGCGGTCCCGTTCCGGTAATCGCCATAGTCTGTATATAGGGACTTGCGGCAGATGCCGCAAGTGCGCTTTGGCTCTTGCGCCAGGTGCTGCCGCAAAATAAATCACGGTCGCCCACCGTTTTTTATCGCCCCACCACCTGCCGCAAGTGCTAAACCCCAATTGCCGCACCTGCCGCAAGTCACTATATACTGACTATGGTGATTAACGCAACCGCCCGCAAGTGCAGTGGTTATGCTGCGGCTATGCACCAAACGCCGCAGATGCAGTTTTTTCACCGCATATGATGCTATTTCAAATTACCCCTATTGTGAAAGGGCCTGTCGTCACAGTAGGACATTAACTACTTTTACATACCAAATATATTGGTTACATGCCATTTTACACTCTATGACCGACTGGGGCCCCTTTCACACGCGCGTTGTACATGTCGATTTACATTATTCCATAACATGTGGAAATATTTCCATTATTAAAGCAAGTTCCCCATACCCATCACCAGGGGTGCGGTTGCGTAAGGTCACGCTACATCGCCGGATTAACGTTGATTTTTACATTGACCTGCCTGTTTCACCATGTACTCCAGAAGTTGCCTTATTTCTATTTTCACCATGCTTGGTCACATTGTGCCATTTCACGCTCGCTGCTAATGCCGCTGTTTCCACCAACTCCAGCAAGAAATACAAAAAACACTACTTCCCCTATAATCCCAAAACCCTACGTTCAAGGTACAAAATAACGCTACCTCTCCCATTTTGCACCACCTTCTGCAACTCCACCCTGCTGGCGGTTATGCGGAACTTCCTGTCATATCGGTACTTTAACCGCTTTTCTTACAATGTTGGAAATCTGCTTTTACAACGCACCTCTCAAAGGGCCCTTACATCCATTTGTCTTGCCTTGAAGTCTCTTTTAAAGGACTTTAAACACACTGATTGCCATTCACTACTCCATACAGTAAACATCTTGAAATATTTGTTTCGTACTTTAAAGAACTCCATCATTTCATTTTCACAGGTTATTGAAATACACACTTTCCTTTTATTGTTTTTGCCTATTTAGACATAGTTATTATTGATTGTTTCCTTAACTAACACACTCTAGCTCATTTTGGATTTGATTCACTGACTATTCTTACTAAGATGAGCTCTCCAACAAAAAATATCGCTCTTGCCAAGGAGGCTGCATCTACGCCTAAGAAGAAGCGTGCAGAGGAGACTTCGGAAAAGACACGTCTTCGGTTAGATCGTGATAAGGCTGCTAAAGCGAAACGCATTGCAGAGGAGACTTCGGAAGAGAGACGTCTTCGCTTAGATAGTGATAAGGCTGCTAAGGCGAAACGCACTTCTGAGGAGACTTCTGAAAATAGACGTCTTCGCTTAGAGCGTGTTAAGGCTGCTCAGGCCAAACGCATTCCCGAGGAGACTTCGGAAGAGAGACGTCTTTGTTTACAACGTGTTAAGGCTGCTAAAGTGAAACGCATTGCCAAACTGTCTTCTCCAATGAGACGTTTTCGGTTGGATGCTGCGAAGGCTGCTTCAAAGAAACGTATTGCTGAACTGTCTTCTGAAGAAAGAAGTCAACGAAAGTCAAAAAGAGCCA
The DNA here is from genome assembly GCA_033576535.1 of Allobates femoralis. NCBI lineage: Eukaryota > Metazoa > Chordata > Amphibia > Anura > Aromobatidae > Allobates > Allobates femoralis. The sequence continues at coordinate 157,604,875 of JARQOC010000011.1, read as the reverse complement.
TGGATGCGCGTGCCAGACGGGAAAAAACAACAAATTACTGTCACTGAAGAACCGTCTGACAAAGATACTACTCCTGCCTCTTCGTGTACTGACATTCTACCAAGTGAACAGCCTGTAACACCTCCCATGACCTCCATGGAAAACAAGGAAGCAAAGGTTCAGAAGGAGTCTGTGCTTATGCGCAAGAAGCGTGCCGAGGAGAGTTCTGAAGAAAGACGACTTCGCTTGGATAAGGAAAAGGCTGCTTTGAAAACACGGGTTTCAAAAGAGTCTTTTGAAGGAAGGACGGAACGATTAGGCAAAAAATTCATGCCTGCGCGTCAAAGACGCAAACACCAAGAGTTCATGCCTACAGGAGATCCGTCTGACCCTCATACTGCTGCCACCTCTTCCTGTGACCCTCATACTGCTGCCACCTCTTCGTCTGACCATCATACTGCTGCCACCTCTTCGTCTGACTGTCATACTGCTGCTACTTCTTCTTCTGATCCTCATACTGCTGCCACCTTTTCATCTGATCCTCATACTGCTGCCACTTCTTCGTCTGATCCTCATACTGCTGCCACCTCTTTGTCTGATCCTCATACTGCTGCCACCTCTTCTTCTACTGTGTTAAGTACAACTGAACAGCCTTTACCACATCGCAAGGCCACATCTAAACGAAAACACTCTGCTGAGGAGACGCCATACAGCAAACAGTGTAACATTTTGAGGCTTAAAAGGAAAAGACAGATGCGTCAAGATACAGAGTCTCCTACGTCTAGAACAGTCCGCTTGACCCATTTGGCTACATCACGTCGTGACCAACGCCAAAGTTCTTCTTCCACTTCAACATTGCAAGAGGCAGAACGGAATATATATTCAACTTCTTCATTTATGGAATGTTTTGATTCTACGTCCCTTCCACGTCTCATCTATGTAGGATTACACAATAAAATTCTACCTTTCTTATCTTCACCTTTCCCTCATCCAATGGGATTTATTGATCAGGATCATGCTATTCCAGAACATACCTGTGGTTTCATGAATGTAATATGTGAACATTGTGAGGCTCGACATTTTACTGATGAACGCCCATCAGATCAACAGTTTACTCTTTGTTGCCACAAGGGAAAAGTAAAGGTACCATTACCTCAATACCCGGAGGTCTTCCAACGCCTGCTGAAAGGAGAGAGTGAGTACAGTAAAAATTTGATGCAGAATATCAGGAGCATTAATAGTTCTTTTGCTTTTGCCTCCATGGGTGCCCATGTTTCTCCACCACCTGGACACGGCCCTTACTGTTTCCGAATTCATGGGCAAATTTATCATCGCACGGGAACACTCCATCCTGCTGAAGATCAACCTCCAGCATATGCACAACTGTACATTTTAGATACTGCAAGCGCTGTAGAACAACGGATACAGTCTCCAGAAAATGTGAAATGTCATCCTACTTTAATGAGTATAATTGCTCTTCAATTGGATAATATTAATCCCTTTGTTTTGGCCTACAAAATGCTACGTGACATTGAATTAGAAGAACAACAGAAGGCAGTAGAACATGGCACCGTTATGCTAAATATTATCATGGCCATTAAACAAGACAGAGACCAAGACTCTAGACGCTATAACAATCCTACTGTCAATGAAGTTGCTGTGGTCTTTGAACATGCTGATGGAGAGCCACCATTCAATAGAGACATTTTAATTCATTTGAAACCTGATCCAAATAACCCCTTGGCCCCAAAAACACAGCAAGTCAGTATTCTACACAGCAATTTAGATGCATTACTGTATCCCTTATTTTTCCCTCATGGAGAACAAGGCTGGCATGAGGGACTCAAGCATCAAGGCCAAATTCAACGCAGGGTTACACAGCTCCAGTATTACTGCTATTTGTTGTCTATACGGAATAGGTTCAATCCTGTCCTGAATGGTGGCAAACTAACGCAGCAGTACTTAGTGGATGCGTATGTGAAAATCGAGGCTAAGCGCTTAAATTTTATCCGTCAACACCAAAAGGATTTAAAAGTGGAGGATTATTGCGTACTCCAGGAACATCTCCTGAAAAAATCTGTTGAGAAAGGTATTCCCATTGGCAAGACGGTCATTTTACCATCTTCCTTTGAAGGCAGTCCAAGAAACATGCAGCAATGCTATCAGGATGCCATGGCTATTGTGACTAAATTTGGACGACCGGATCTTTTTGTAACCATGACCTGTAATCCTAAATGGAGGGAGATTACAAACAATTTAGAGCCATGGCAGCGTGTGGAACATAGACCTGATTTAGTCGCCCGTGTCTTCAGAATTAAACTGGAAGCGCTATTAAAAGACATTAACACTGGATTATTTGGAAAAGTTTGTGCAATGGTTCATGTTATTGAATTCCAAAAGCGTGGCCTACCACACGCTCACATTTTGATCCTTCTGGATAGCAAATCCAAACTAAGAACTGAGGTTGAAGTGGATAATATAGTTTGGGCTGAAATCCCTGATCCAGAAGATTACCCTGTGCTCCATGAAATTGTGATGCAACACATGATTCATGGACCCTGTGGACAACACAACCCCAATTCTCCATGTATGGATCTTGGAAAGTGTAAGAAAGGTTTTCCTAAAGATTTCCAAACAAAAACACTCTTAGCTGAGGATACATACCCTTCTTATCAAAGAAAGGAAGGATCATCCTTTGAACACCATTCAAAGATGATTGATAATTCTTGGGTTGTTCCCTATAACCCTTTCCTACTATTAAAATACAAGTGTCATATTAATGTTGAGGTATGTGCTTCCATTCAAAGTGTTAAATACCTATTCAAATATGTCTACAAAGGACATGATAAAGCCAATCTTGAAATTTGCCAAACTAATATCCACCATGATGAAACACATCAATTCATGGATTCAAGATACGTGAGTGCACCGGAGGCAGCTTGGCGAATATTTGCTTACCCGATGCATAGACAATCGCACTCCATTATTCGCCTTGCCGTACATCTCCCACATTCTCAACCACTTTATTTTCATGAGGATGACTCAGTTGACAACATCAGTTACACAATGCACAGAAAATCCACTCTTATGGCGTACTTTGAGCTCAATGAGAATGACCCGCATGCTCATGATTACTTCTACCGCCAAATTCCAGAGCACTATGTTTGGAAACAAGGTGCATGGGAAATTAGAAAGCGAGGAGGTTCTTCAGTGATTGGAAGAATGTATACTGTCAGTATGAAAGATCAAGAACGGTACTATTTAAGGTTGTTGTTACTGCATGTCAAAGGAGCAACAAGTTTTGACAACATAAAGACTGTTAATGAAGTCACATACCCAACTTTTAAAGAGGCAGCATTAGCTCTTGGATTGCTCTTCGATGACACTGTTTGGAGAAATACTTTATTGGATGCCTGTGTTCTTCACATGCCTGCACAGCTTCGTGATATGTTTGCATATATATGTATTTTTGGTCCTCCAGCTCATCCATTGGAGTTGTGGCAAGAATTTAAACAAGACTTTATCCAAGACTACTGCCATGCATATCACTCCAACACTGAGGAGTGTGAGAATTCTGAAGGATATGCAATGACAGATGTCTAAAATGTTCTAAAATTTCATGGCAAAACTTTTACTGATTTTAATCTACCACGACAAAAAGAAAGCCACACATCGCTCCACTATACAACAAGGATGATGAGTTAAGAAGAGCTCAGCAAATGAAAGCTACTTTAAATGACCAACAACTTTTGGCCTATGATGCGATCAATCAAGCTTTACACGATAGAAGTCTACAACCTAACTGCTTTTTCATTGACGGTCCAGGTGGCAGTGGGAAAACATATCTGTATGATTTATTAATTCATGAACTAAGAGGAGAAGGCGAAATTGTATCACCTGCAGCCAGTACAGGGATTGCAGCTAACTTACTGCAAGGAGGAAGAACCATCCATTCGCTTTATGGCATACCAATTCCAATAAATGAAACATCCGTTTCCAGAATTAAAAATGATACAGATGCTGCACAACATTTGAAAAGTACCAAACTTTTCATTATTGACGAGTCCACTCTGTTATATAAATATGCATTGCATGTGATAGATCAACTTTTACGGGATGTCATGACCATATTTCCAATAAAAATACAACACCTTTTGGAGGGAAAGTCATTGTTCTGGGAGGAGACTTTCGACAGTGTCTGCCTATCATCCCTCATGGTACAAGAACTGACATTATAGAGAGTTGTATTAAATACTCACGACAATGGCAGCTTCTCACTCAATTGCCACTCTTCAACAACATGCGTTCCATTGATCCTGATTATAGCAGTTGGTTACTTCAACTGGGAAACGGTGAATTGTCCAATGATTTCAACCTTGGAGATGATATCATTGAAATCCCACAAGACATGATCTGCACTGGCTCACTCATACTTGCTATATTTGGTGAAAACATTCTCATTGATGTACATAACAATGAAAGCATTCAGATTGCTGCATCACATGCCATTCTTTGCCCTAAAAATGACCATGTGGATATGGTGAACTCTAAGGTCATGGATTGCATTGCTGGTGAATACACTGAATACATTAGTGATGATTCCATTGATCCTGATGAGACTGAAGATCCAGATCAATATCCTGTGGAATTTTTAAATTCACTCACACCAACGGGAATGCCTTCGCCTCAAATTAAAAATCGGTACAATTGTCATGCTTTTGCGCAACTTTAACAGCAGAAAAGGTCTTTGCAATGGGACTCGCTTGATTGTCATCGCTTTGTTTGACAATCTGATTCAAGCAAAAGTCATTACTGGGTCTGCAGAAGGAAATGTGGTGTTTATTCCAAGGATTGATTTATCTCCATCAGAGACTGGCTTACCTTTCAAGTTAAGACGTCGACAATTTCCCGTGAAGCCTGCTTTTGCCATGACCATCAACAAATCCCAAGGCCAAACACTGGAGAAAGTAGGGATTTTTTTGCCAGAACCAGTTTTTGGACATGGACAGTTATATGTGGCTTTTTCACGAGTGAAAAGACGATGCAATGTTAAGGTGAAAGTACTGGATACTCCCATTCAAGGCAAATTGCTCCCTAATCCTGAAAAAGTCTTTACTAAAAATATTGTCTATAAGAATATTTTATCTTAAATTCTTTAGATATATTACATTTCCATACATGATGGATATAACAATGAAAGCATTCAAATTGCTGCATCACATGCCATTCTTTGCCCTAAAAATGTCCATGTGGATATGGTGAACTCTAAGGTTATGGATTGCATTGCTGGTGAATACACTGAGTACATTAGTGATGATTCCATTAAGACTGAAGATTCCGACCAATATCCAGTGGAATTTTTAAATTCACTCACACCAATGGGAATGCCTTATCGCCTCAAATTACAAATCAGTGCCATTGTAATGCTTTTGCGCAACTTTAACAGCATAAAAGGTCTTTGCAATGGGAATCGCTTCATTGTCATCACTTTGTTTGACAATCTGATTCAAGCAAAAGTCATTACTGGGTCTGCAGAAGGAAATGTGTTTATTCGAAGGATTTATTTATCTCCATCAGAGACTGCCTCACCTTTCAAGTTAAGACGTCGACAATTTCCCGTGAAGTCTACTTTTGCCATGAGCATCAACAAATCCCAAGGCCAAACACTGGAGAAAGTAGGGATTTTTTTGCCAGAACCCGTTTTTGGACATGGACAGTTATATGTGGCTTTTTCACGAGTGAAAAGACGATGTAATGTTAAGGTGAAAGTACTGCATACACCCATTCAAGGAAAGTTGCTGCCTCATTCAGAAAAAGTCTTTACTAAAAAGATTGTCGAAGAATATTTTATTTTAAATTCTTTAGATATATATTACATTTCCATACATGATGGATATAACAATGAAAGCATTCAAATTGCTGCATCACATGCCATTCTTTGCCCTAAAAATGTCCATGTGGATATGGTGAACTCTAAGGTTATGGATTGCATTGCTGGTGAATACACTGAGTACATTAGTGATGATTCCATTGAGACTGAAGATTCAGACCAATATCCAGTGGAATTTTTAAATTCACTCACACCAATGGGAATGCCTTATCATCGCCTCAAATTACAAATCGGTACCATTCTCATGCTTTTGCGCACCTTTAACAGCATAAAAGGTCTTTGCAATGGGAATCGCTTCATTGTCATCACTTTGTTTGACAATCTGATTCAAGCAAAAGTCATTACTGGGTCTGCAGAAGGAAATGTGGTGTTTATTCCAAGGATTTATTTATCTCCATCAGAGACTGCCTTACCTTTCAAGTTAAGACGTCGACAATTTACCGTGAAGTCTACTTTTGCCATGACCATCAACAAATCCCAAGGCCAAACACTGGAGAAAGTAGGGATTTTTTTGTCACAACCCGTTTTTGGACGTTGACAGTTATATGTGGCTTTTTCACGATTGAAAAGACGATACAATGTTAAGGTGAAAGTGCTGGATACACCCATTCAAGTCAAATTGCTGCCCAATAGTGAAATACTCTTTACTCAAAATAATCTCTCTAATAATATTTTATTTTAAATTCTTTAGATACATATTAGATTTAGATACATAGTTACTTTCTAATTAAACACAAATATTACAATAAATTACTTTAGCTATAGATGTATAGGAATCGGAAAAAAAACATACCAAAAAAATTCGGTTAGTTATAGATAAAGACATTATAATTAGTTATTAGATATAAAATAGTCATTTAAGAAATATAGTTGTTAGTGTTCATTTTCACTAAAAATATAGTGTATAAAAATATTTTACTTAAAATTCTTTAGATACATGTTACATTTAGATACATAGTTATTTTCAAATTAGACACAAATATTACTATATAAATTAGTTTAGCCATAGATGTATACAAATAAAAAAAAAGACAAAAAAATTAGTTTAGTAATAGATGTATAGCAATATAAATAAATCAAAAAACTTAGTTTAGTTATAGATAAAGACATTATAATTAGTTATCTATTATATAATATAATTGCCGTAGCGACTTCCGTCGGAGCGGCGCTGCTTCCGGTGGCTTGGTTAGCGAGTCCGAGCTGCTTCTCCTGGACTCTCCCCGTGGCCGCGTAGCGGCCACGGCGACTCCCGAAGCAATGCCCGCAAAGCGGGCATTGCGAGTCGTTGCAGCCTCGCGAAGCAATGCCCGCGAAGCGGGCATTGCGAGTCGCTGCCACCCACCACTAACCAAGACACAGAAGCCTCTACTACTCTACTCTACACCGCTATAGTATACTACAGTCCCATGCCCATCAGCGCCATGGGACTGTAGTATACCATCGCGTTGTACACTACAGCCTCCTGCCGCTCTTACACACTACCCCGCCAACCAAGACACACAAGCCCCTACTACAAGACACACAATCCCCTACTAAGCCCCTACTACTCTACTGTACACCGCTATAGTATACTACAGTCCCATGACCATAAGCGCCATGGGACTGTAGTATACCATCGCGCTGTACACTACAGTCTCCTGCCGCTCTTACACTAAGCCCCGACCCGCCCCATCTATGCCCGCCGCTGTCGCTAACACCGCCGCACCCCTATACCCTAAGCCCCGACCCGCCCCATCTATGCCCCCCGCTGTCGCTAACACCGCCGCACCCCGATACCCTAAGCCCCGACCCGCCCCATCTATGCCCGCCGCTGTGGCTAACACCGCCGCACCCCTATACCCTAAGCCCCGACCCGCCCCATCTATGCCCGCCGCCGCCCCATCTATGCCCGCCGCTGTCGCTAACACCGCCGCACCCCTATACCCTAAGCCCCGACCCGCCCCATCTATGCCCGCCGCTGTCGCTAACACCGCCGCACCCCTATACCCTAAGCCCCGACCCGCCCCATCTATGCCCGCCGCTGTCGCTAACACCGCCGCACCCCTATACCCTAAGCCCCGACCCGCCCCATCTATGCCCCCCGCTGTCGCTAACACCGCCGCACCCCTATACCCTAAGCCCCGACCCGCCCCATCTATGCCCGCCGCCGCCCCATCTATGCCCGCCGCTGTCGCTAACACCGCCGCACCCCTATACCCTAAGCCCCGACCCGCCCCATCTATGCCCGCCGCTGTCGCTAACACCGCCGCACCCCTACACCCTAAGCCCCGACCCGCCCCATCTATGCCCGCCGCCGCCCCATCTATGCCCGCCGCTGTCGCTAACACCGCCGCACCCCTATACCCTAAGCCCCGACCCGCCCCATCTATGCCCGCCGCCGCCCCATCTATGCCCGCCGCTGTCGCTAACACCGCCGCACCCCTATACCCTAAGCCCCGACCCGCCCCATCTATGCCCGCCGCTGTCGCTAACACCGCCGCACCCCTATACCCTAAGCCCCGACCCGCCCCATCTATGCCCGCCGCTGTCGCTAACACCGCCGCACCCCTACACCCTAAGCCCCGACCCGCCCCATCTATGCCCGCCGCCGCCCCATCTATGCCCGCCGCTGTCGCTAACACCGCCGCACCCCTATACCCTAAGCCCCGACCCGCCCCATCTATGCCCGCCGCCGCCCCATCTATGCCCGCCGCTGTCGCTAACACCGCCGCACCCCTATACCCTAAGCCCCGACCCGCCCCATCTATGCCCGCCGCTGTCGCTAACACCGCCGCACCCCTATACCCTAAGCCCCGACCCGCCCCATCTATGCCCGCCGCTGTCGCTAACACCGCCGCACCCCGATACCCTAAGCCCCGACCCGCCCCATCTATGCCCGCCGCTGTCGCTAACACCGCCGCACCCCGATACCCTAAGCCCGACCCGCCCCATCTATGCCCGCCGCTGTCGCTAACACTGCCGCACCCCTATACCCTAAGCACCGACCCGCCGATACTCCTAAGCCCCGACGCCTATCCCCTAAGGCACCGCCGCCCCTGACCTCCCGCCGCTCTCCCCTGCCCCTCTCGCTAAAGCCCTACACCCTAAGCCCCCGCAGGTCCCTAACCTAACGCCGCTATCACCTAAGCTCCTACACCTCTAACCCCCGCCGTGCCCTAGCTAACGTCCCCGTCGATCACTTACATGCCTTCAAGTCATCTGATCGTCCGTCCGATCCACAAGTCCTCCGTCCGGCCAGCCGTCCTCTTCCTCCGGCCCCGGGGGTCTTCTGTATTCTTTCCGCCATCTCCGCCTCTTCGTCCGGCCCCGGGGGTCTTCTGTCTTCTTTCCGCCATCTCCGCTTCTTCGTCCGGCCCCGGGGATCTTCCACCTCCGACGTCCTCTTCGTTCTCATTCACATACAATGGAACAAAAATCCCCCATTGTATCTCAATCAGATCTGAGGCCCTCTTCTGATTGGTCGATGTATACTGCCCTCAGCCAATCAGAAGAGCCCTCACAACTGACACGCAGTTCTCATTCAGGTCCGACTTTTTTTTCTCCATTGACATACATTACCGGTGTGTCGGCGATTTTATGCCCGCCCATCTGGTTCTATTTCTCGGCCCTAAAATCGAGGACACACCGCTAATGCATCTCTATGGCCAGTCAGCCCGATTTCGGATTGAACGCCGACCAATCAGAATTCGAGCTCACTGCCCATAGACATGCATTAGCGGTGTGTCCGCCATTTTAGGGCCGACTAATAGAACCAGGTGCCCGGCTATAAAATCGCCGACACACCGGTAATGTATGTTAATGGGGAAAAAATAAGGCGGACCGGAATGAGAACTGCGTCTCACTCTCTCTTAAAAAAATAAATCAATAAATTAAATAATAAAAATAATCATTTAAAAATAATAAAAAAATAATAAATAAATCATTAAAAAATAATAAATAATTAAATAAAAATAATATTAAAAAAAAAAAAAAAAAAGAAGGTCGGACCTGAATGAGAACTCTCTCTCCGTCTAACTTAAAAAAAAAAAATAAATTAAATAATAAAAAAAATCATTTAAAAATAATAAAAAAATAATAAATCAATCATTAAAAAATAATAAATAATTAAATAAAAATAATATTAAAAAAAAAAATAAGGTCGGACCTGAATGAGAACTGTCTCTCCGTCTAACTTAACAAAAATAAATAAATTAAATAATAAAAATAATCATTTAAAAATAATAAAAAAATAATAAATAAATCATTAAAAAATAATAAATAATTAAATAAAAATAATATTAAAAAAAAAAAAAAAAGGTCGGACCTGAATGAGAACTGTCTCTCCGTCTAACTTAAAAAAAATAAATAAATTAAATAATAAAAAAAATCATTTAAAAATAATAAAAAAATAATAAATAAATCATTAAAAAATAATAAATAATTAAATAAAAATAATATTAAAAAAAAAAAAAAAAAAGGTCGGACCTGAATGAGAACTCTCTCTCCGTCTAACTTAAAAAAAAATAAATAAATTAAATAATACAAAAATTCATTTAAAAATAATAAAAAAATAATAAATAAATCATTAAAAAATAATAAATAATTAAATAAAAATAATATTAAAAAAAAAAAATAAGGTCGGACCTGAATGAGAACTGTCTCTCCGTCTAACTTAAAAAAAATAAATAAATTAAATAATAAAAATAATCATTTAAAAATAATAAAAAAATAATAAATAAATCATTAAAAAATAATAAATAATTAAATAAAAATAATTTTAAAAAAATTGAAAAAAGGCCGACCTGAATGAGAACTTTGTCTCCGTCTTACTTAAAAAAAAAAAAATAAATAAATAATAAAAAATTTTTTTTAAAAATAATTAAAAAATAATACAAAAATAATCATACCAAAAAAAAAAAAATTATAATTTAACAAAAATTATCTAAATTTTAATAATAAAATAAAAAATTAAAAAAAAAAAAAATAATTAAATAAATAAATAATTAAAAATAATTCATTAAATAATTTAAAAAAAAAACAGAAATAATAAAAAAATTAAAAATAATAATTAAAAAAATATTATAAAAATGTTACGATTATTAACAATTATTTAAAAAAAAAAAAAAAAAACAACCATTAAAAAATAAAAAAAATATTAAAAATAATTATATCAAAATAATAAAAATAAAAAAACATACTAATCAAAAAAAAATTATAAAAATTTTAATAATCACAAAAATTATTACAAAAATATTATTAAATAATAACAAAAAAAAAAAAAATTAATAAAAAAAAAAAAATACAAAAAAAAAAAACACACACAGTCGTTGCTATTACGGTATTTATTAACGCGAATCGCTGATTGACACTTTACAGCCCCGTCGAATTATGGCTCTGAGCCGAGTCGTCTGCCCGCTAATAGAACCAGCGGCTCGCCCATAACATCGCCTCTTTTCTCTATCTCTCTCCATAGGAAGGCGCCGTCCAATCACAATCGCCGCGCCTTTTTTGAAAATACATAGCGACCAATCACATTCATGGCGCCAGCTTTCTGAAGTTGCCGCCCTCCAATCAGATAAGCCCGCTTATTTATCGCGCGAAATTTGAATCTTCTACCTCTTTGAATCCTCTTTGTGGGAGAACGAGAACCTATCGCTGGACTATCTGTTGGAGTATTTTTCTGCCGAGAAATCCATCCTTCCTGAGGGTCTTTCGAGGACAACGAGAAGCTACCGCTGGACCGTCTGTTGGACAACATTTGAGCCGAGATATCCATCCTTCGTGCGGGACGTCGGGAAGCAAGCGCCGGATCGGGATCTGCGATTGATCAGCTAAGATATCCTTTGGACAATCTACCTTTTCACATCAGAGCCTATAGTCCTGATGCTGACTTTTATTTTCACCTCTTTTTTACTATCTTTCTTTTTCACCTCTTTTACTATTTTGCGCCATGCAGCGCCAATCGCCGCTGCATGGAGCGTCCGCCACTGTTCGGACACTTCGCCGCTGAAAGCGCCGACTTCTGCGCTACAAGCGCAAACTTCGGCGCTTCTAGCGGCCTCCGCGGTCTATGAGACCGCTGTGTCCGAACATGCATTCACGCGCCGCCCGTACAACTCGCCGCTCTAAGATGGCGGACGCGAAATCTTCATTCATAAAATGGCGCTAGACTTCAGCCGCCGTGTGATTGGCCAGCGGAATCTTCATACACATGGCGCCGTCAATCCGGTTGGTCGGCGCTATTGTCTGAAGATGCCGCTGTCCTATCACAATTCAGCGGGGCGGAGCTATAGACTTCCACTCTCCCGAACGCCGTGTCCGAAAATCGCTCCAGGGGCTCGGCAAGGAAAGTTCCGTGCTTTTTCAAACTTCCCGCCGCGATTCTCATTGGATGTCGACTTCCCGTAGACATCCATTGAGAAATAAGCCGCGATTCTGATTGGTTCTTCTTTATGGCGCTTTGATTCCGATTGGTCGCCGCTCAGCGGGGACTTCGAAATTTTTCTGGCCGAGCGCCTGGTACGATTTTCGGGTATGCCGTTCGGGCGGCTGTAAGTTTGTAGCTCCGCCCCGCTGAGTTGTGATTGGACAGCGGCATCTTCACACAATTGCGCCGACCAACCGGATTCACGGCGCCATGTGTATGAAGATTACGCTGGCCAATCACACGGCGGCTGAAGTCTAGCGCCATTTTATGAATGAAGATTTCCCCTCGGCCATCTTAGAGCGGGAAATTTGAATTTGTGAACTATGGAAAAGTAAAAAAGCTGTTTTCACAGTACATTCTCACATCAGACTATATATTCCTAATGCCTATGCTTATATTAACCCTTTCTTTTTACACATTATATATCAGCTACATTTATCTATAGTGCCCTCTTCTTTTCATACTTGATTAACCCCTTCTATTCCACTTCTCCTCCATTTGCTATCTGACTATGTGCAGTACTACGGCCATTGTAATATTAACCCCTTCTATTCTATTACTGCTACACTGCCTATCTCACTATGTTCTCTACTACGGCCATTTTAATTTTAACCCTTTTATTTTATTACTGCTACACTGCCTATCTCACTATATGCTGTACTACGGCCATTTTAATATTAACCCTTTCTATTCTATTACTGCCACACTGCCTATCTCACTATCTGCTCTACTACGGCCATTTTAATATTAACCCTTTCTATTCTATTACTGCTACACAGCCTATCTCACTATCTGCTCTACTACGGCCATTTTAATATTAACCCTTTCTATTCTATTACTGCCACACTGCCTATCTCACTCTCTGCTGTACTAAGGCCATTTTAATATTAACCCTTTCTATTCTATTACTCCTACACTGCCTATCTCACTATCTGCTGTACTACGGCCATTTTAATATTAACCCTTTCTATTCTATTACTGCTACACTGCCTATCTCACTATCTGCTCTACTACGGCCATTTTAATATTAACCCTTTCTATTCTATTACTGCTACACTGCCTATCTCACTATCTGCTGTACTACGGCCATTTTAATATTAACCCTTTCTATTCTATTACTGCTACACTGCCTATCTCACTATCTGCTCTACTACGGCCATTTTAATATTAACCCTTTCTATTCTATTACTGCCACACTGCCTATCTCACTATCTGCTCTACTACGGCCATTTTAATATTAACCCTTTCTATTCTATTACTGCTACACTGCCTATCTCACTATCTGCTCTACTACGGCCATTTTAATATTAACCCTTTCTATTCTATTACTGCCACACTGCCTATCTCACTCTCTGCTGTACTACGGCCATTTTAATATTAACCCTTTCTATTCTATTACTGCCACACTGCCTATCTCACTATCTGCTCTACTACGGCCATTTTAATATTAACCCTTTCTAATCTATTACTGCTACACTGCCTATCTCACTATCTGCTGTACTACGGCCATTTTAATATTAACCCTTTCTATTCTATTACTGCTACACTGCCTATCTCACTATCTGCTCTACTACGGCCATTTTAATATTAACCCTTTCTATTCTATTACTGCTACACTGCCTATCTCACTATCTGCTCTACTACGGCCATTTTAATATTAACCCTTTCTATCCAATTACTCCTACACTGCTTATATCACTATCTGCTGTACTACGGCCATTTTACTATTAACCCCTTCTATTCTATTAGTGCTACACTGCCTATCTCACTATGTTCTCTACTACGGCAATTTTAATTTTAACACTTTTATTTTATTACTGCTACACTGCCTATCTCACTATATGCTGTACTACGGCCATTTTAATATTAACCCTTTCTATCCAATTACTCCTACACTGCTTATATCACTATCTGCTCTACTACGGCCATTTTAATATTAACCCTTTCTATTCTATTACTCCCACACTGCCTATCTCACTATCTGCTCTACTACGGCCATTTTAATATTAACCCTTTCTATTCTATTACTGCTACACAGCCTATCTCACTCTCTGCTGTACTACGGCCATTTTAATATTAACCCTTTCTATTCTATTACTGCCACACTGCCTATCTCACTCTCTGCTGTACTACGGCCATTTTAATATTAACCCTTTCTATTCTATTACTGCTACACAGCCTATCTCACTCTCTGCTGTACTACGGCCATTTTAATATTAACCCTTTCTATTCTATTACTGCTACACTACGTATCTCACTATCTGCTGTACTACGGCCATTTTACTATTAACCCCTTCTATTCTATTAGTGCTACACTGACTATCTCACTATCTGCTGTACTACGGCCATTTTAATATTAACCCTTTCAATTCTATTAGTCCTACACTGCCTATCTCACTATGTGCTGTACTACATCCTTTTTTATATGAACCCTTTCTATTGTATTACTGCTACTCTGCCTATCTCACTATCTCCTGTACTACGGCCATTTTAATATTAACCCTTTCTATTCTATTAGTGCTACACTGCCTATCTCACTATGTGCTGTACTACGGCCATTTTTATATTAACCCTTTCTATTCTATTAATCCTACACTGCCTATCTCACTATCTCCTGTACTACGGCCATTTTTATATCAACCCTTTCTATTCGATTACTCCTACACTGCCTATCTCACTATTCTGCTGTACTACGGCCATTTTAATATTAACCCTTCTATTCTATTAGTGCTACACTGCCTATCTCACTATGTGCTGTAATACGGCCATTTTAATATTAACCCTTTGTATTCTTTGTGCTACACTGCCTATCTCACTATGTGCTGTACTACGGCCATTTTAATATTAACCCTTTCTATTATATTAGTCCTACACTGCCTATCTCACTATCTGCTGTACTACGGCCATTTTAATATTAACCCCTTCTATTCTATTTGTGCTACACAGCCTATCTCACTATGTGCTGTAATACGGCCATTTTAATATTAACCCTTTGTATTCTCTTTGTGCTACACTGCCTATCTCACTATGTGCTGTACTACGGCCATTTTAATATTAACCCTTTCTATTCTATTAGTCCTACACTGCCTATCTCACTATCTGCTGTACTACGGCCTTTTTTATAGTAACCCTTCTATTCTATTAGTGCCACACTGCGTATCTCACTATCTGCTCTACTAAGGACATTTTTACATTAACCTCTTCTATGCCTTTTCTATTTTAGTTGCACCATGACTATTTCATAGGGTTTAAACTCATACATTAACCCCTTCTATTCTGTTTCCTATTCAATTACTGTGTCACTATCTGCTGGACATCTGTGCTTTTACAATTTCAACACACATGGCCAGAAAAAAACCCATCTGCTGCGATTGCCGATTAAACCTTGCACTTGCTGCGCTGTTGCGGGAATACCCATACAAACTATAGGAATACTTGCGGCAGGTGCGCCAAGTTCATTTTTTTTTTTTGCAACACTTGACGCAACTGCTAAATCGCACCGGCCGCAAGGCCCCTTATGGTTTCTATAGGGATTACTGCTACCGCACTGCAACTGCAATTTTCATGTGGCTATCGCAGTAGATGCTTTTTTTTCAATGCATCTACTGCAATTTTATCTAAACAGTTGATGTGAAAGGGCTATAAGGCAATTTGTACATTAACCCGTTCTATTCTATTTCTGCCCACTTCCTATCTCACTATGTGGTCCACTAAGGCCATTTATACATTATCCTCTTCTATGCCATTTGCCATTTTGTTTTCCAACACTATGTTTTATAGGCTTCGAAATGCTACATAAACCCCCTACTTTCAGTTTGCTATTCACTAACTGTGTTACTAGGTGCTGTACTCAGGGCATTTGCAATTTAAACTCTTCTATACTATTTGACATTTATTTTAACATCCACAAACTTTTATAGGATGTAAGTCCTACATTAACGTCTTCTATTGTTTTGACTATTCACTGTCTATGTCACTATGTGGTATACTACTGGCATTTAATTACAATATACTTTCATACTATTTTTATTTTTATTAATCGTCCAGTATTTTTTATGCCTGCCAATGCTATATTAACTACTTACTGGCTCTTTGACTTTTTCTTTTGGAGTTAGGAGTCAGTCATCACACCGTTACGAGTACGTTAACCATTATATGTCAATTTTTATTATTTTTCTTAGTAATGCCTCTGTTGCACTACTACCTGTCTTATTTTAACACTTTGGTGGTAATGCTACCTGCACAGTTGACATCAGCGGTTATTTGAAATTGCACTAGATGTCCTGACACAATTGCATCCGCTTGCTTTGCTGCATTGCCACCGCATAACTGCTGCACTTGCAGTGTCGTTCCGCTAATCCCCATTGTACGTATAGGGGAACTTGCCACAGCTCCCGCCACCATAAAAAGCGTGGTCAACCATCTTTTTTTTTCCATACAGGACCTGCTACAAGTGCAAAATCCAAATTGCTGCACCTACTGCAAATAAATACATACTGACTATTATGCCGATTATAATGAGTATGGGGATTCACGTAAACGCTTGCAAGTCCTGCAGTTATGCTGTGGCTATGCGCCACATGCACCAGATGCTGTTTTTCCAATGCTTATGATGCTATTTGAAATTAATGCTCATATCAAAGTCTCTGTCATTCCAGTAGGATATTCACTACTTTTACATACATAATATTTTACACTCTATTACTGACTGGGTACCCTTTCACACATCCATTGTATATGCACATTTACATACTTTTATAACATGGCCTAAGATTTTAATTTTAAACTCGATTTCTCCATACCCGTCACCAGGGCTGTAGTTGCGTAACGTTACACTACATCATCGCATTTACGTTACTTTTTACATTGATCTGACTCTTACAATATCTCATACGCAAGTTGCCTTATTTCTTTTTTCACCCTGCTTTGTCACATTCTGCCATTTCATACTTCACGTTTAGCCCGCTGTTTCCCCTATTCCACCAACAAAAATAAAAACCACTACTTCTGATATAATACCAAAACCTTTAGTTCTTGGTAGAAATTTACCGTAACTCTGTTTTTTTTCAACACCTTATGAAACAACAACCTTGCTGGTGGTTATGCATAAATTAATGTCATCCAGATTCTATTAACTTTTTTATTACAATGTTGAAAATTTGCTTTGATACCGTGTATCGCAAAGGCTCATTACATCCATTTTTTTTGCTTTCACGGCACTTTAAGGAATTTTAACACACTCATTGCCATTCAATACTCCATACAGTTAACATCATTACATCTTTCTTTGTTACTTTAAATAAGTCTATCATTTCATTATCACAGGTTTTGGAAAACCATACTTTAGTTTTATTGTTTTTGTCTGTTTACACAGTTATTATTCATTGTTTCCTTAACTAACACACTCTAGCTCATTTTGGATTTGATTCGCTGACTATTCTTTGTAAGATGAGTTCTCCAACACAAAATATCACTCTTGCCAAGGAGGCTGCATCTACACCGAAGAAGAAGCGTGCAGAGAAAACTTTGGAACAGAGACGCCGTCGGTTAGATCAAGATAAGGCTGCTAAAGCTAAACGCATTGCAGAGGAGAGTTTGGAAGAGAAACGTGTTCGTTTAGATCTGCGTAAGGCTGCTAAGGAGAAAACGTACTGCAAAGGAGACTTCAGAAGAGAGGCGTCTTCGCTTAGATACTGATAAGGCTGCTAAGGCAAAACGCCTTGCTGAAGAGACCTTAGAAAGGAGACGTATTCGCTTAGATCGTGTTAAGGCTGCTTACGCCAAACGTCTTGCAAATGAGACTTCTGCAGAGAGACGTATTCGGTTAGATAGGGCTAAGGCTGCTAAACTCAAACGGTTTGGTAAACTCTCTTCTCCACTGAGACGTTTTTCGTTGGATGCTGCAAAGACCGGTTTACATACACGTATTTCGGGAGTGTCTTCTGAAAAAACAAGCCAACGAATGCAAACAAGAGCCATGACTGCACGTTCCACATGCAAACAAACAAAAATTCCAGTCACTGAAGAACCGTCTGACACAGATGATACTCCTGCCTCTTCGTGTACTGACATTTTACCAAGTGAACTGCCTTTAATACCTCCCATTACCTCTATGGAAATCAAAAAAGGAAAGGTTCGCAAGGTGTCTGTGCGTATGCGCAAGAAGGGTGTGGAGGAGAGTTCGGAAAGAAAGACAACTTCCCTTGGACAAGGAAAAGTCTGCTTTGAAAACACCCCTTTCAATACAGTCTTTAGAAGGAAGGACAGAACGATTAGGCAAAAAATCTATCACTCTGCCTCAACGACGCAAACAGAAAAAGTTAATGCCTGCAGGAGATCCGTCTGATCCTCAGACTGCTGCCACCTCTTCGTCTGATCCTCAGACTGCTGCCACCTCTTCGTCTGATCCTCAGACTGCTGCCACCTCTTCATCTGATCCTCAGACTGCTGCCACCTCTTCATCTGATGCTCAGACTGCTGCCACCTCTTTGTCTGATCCTCAGACTGCTGCCACCTCTTCATCTGATGCTCTGACTGCTGCCACCTCTTTGTCTGATGCTCAGACTCCTGCCACCTCTTCTTCTACTATCTTGACTACAACTGAACAGCCTTTACTGCATCGCAAGGCCACATCTAAACGAAAACACTGTGCTGAGGAGACGCCATACAGCAAACAGTGTAAAATTTTGAGGCTTAAAAGGACAAGACAGATGCGTCAAGATACAGAATCTCCTACATCTAGACAAGTCCACTTGGCCCATTTGGCTACATTACGTCGTGAAGAACGTCAAACTTCTTCTTCCACTTCTATATTGCAACAGGCAGAACGGAATTTATATTCCACTTCTTCATTTATTGAATGTTTGGAATCTACATCCCTTCCACGTCTCATTTATGTAGGGTTTCATAATAAATTTCTACGTTTATTTTTTTATCTTCCCACATGAAAGGGGATTTATTGATAGGGTCATGTTATTGCAGAAATTTTGTGGTTTCATGAATGAATATTGAATAAAGTAGGCTCACATTTTATGCTGAAGACCATAGATAACGTTTACTCTTTGTTGCCCCAAGGGAAAAGTAAAGGTACCCTTCTCAATACCCCCCGTTTCCCAAGCCGCTAAAAGGAAGAGGAGTACAGTCAAAATTTGTGGGGAATAAAGGGCATTAATGTTCTTTTTCTTTTGCCTCCAGGGTGCCCATGTTTTTTACCCTGGACTGACCCTACTGCTTTGTATTCATGGGGAAATTTATATCGCACTGGGGAAAACCCTTGTAATAACTCCAACATATGACATTAATTTTAGTACTCACGACGCCCGACGTTAGAAATTTAATGGAATGTCTTTAAAAGGGAAAATTCCTTTTGGTAAAATCCCTTTGGTTGGTAAAAAACAAAGGAAAGAAAGAAAAAGGCAAAACATGGCAAAAAAAGCCAAAAAGGGGCCTAAACAAACGACCAAGGGGCTTAAAAACCCTCAATAAGGCTTTCTTTGAAAATTTTATAACCCCTTCAAAAACAAATTTATTTTAAACACCCTAATGCCCCAAAAAACCAAATTTTCTACAAGAATTTTGGCTTCCTTACCATTTTTTTCAGGAAACAGGGGGGAAAGGGATCAAAATAAGAAAATAAGGGGGATAAAGTCCATATTAAGCAAATTTTCGCAAAAAGGAATAGTTAATCCGTTGAAGGTTTGGAAAAAACACAAGTATTCTTTGGTTTTGGATTGAAAATGAGGCTTCGTTTTTAAATTTCCATCAAAAAATTTAAAAATGAAATTTGGTACTCCAGGCATTTCCCGAAACATTTGGGAAAAAATTTTTATTCAAAGGGATTTTAAACCCTTTTTTGAAGGGAGCCCCCGGAAAATGACCAAACCCTACAACCCCCATTTACAAAATTTGGCACCAGATCTTTTTTTCCATACCGTAAAACCAAAAGGAGGGAGATTAAAACAAATTTTGAGAGGCCGGTTTTAAAAACCAAATTTGGGGCCCCGTTTTAATAAAGGAGCATTAAAAGTTAAAAGGTTTTTGCTTTTTGAAGGTTCTGATATTCCCAAAAAAATGGCTACCCCAAGGGAATTTGATTTTTTGGATGGCAAATCCAAATAAACTATTAATGGATAAAGTTGGGGGGAATTGAAAAAATCCCTGTAAAAAATTGGATCAAAAACCCCATTTTTTGACCGTGGTTAAAACCCAATTCCCAAATAATTTGGGAAGGGAAAAAGGCCAAAATTTCCAACCAAAAAAAACCCAAATAAAATTACCCTCTTAAAAGAAAGGAATCACTTTCAAAAAATTTTTAAAATTGAAATTCGGTTGTTAAAAAAATTATATATTAACTTAAAAGGGGTATAAAAAAAGTGCCCCCAAAATGAAAAATTTCAAAAATTTTTACAAAAGCTAAAACCCTTTGAAATTTTTCCAAAAAAATATAATGGGAAAAACACAATTTTATCCAATACCAAAGCCGACATTTCAATTTTTTTACCCAAAGATAAAACGCCCCATTTTTCGCCCCGACATCCCCATTTTTAAAAACCCCTTTAATTTTTAAATACTCTTTTTACAATATTCACGACAAAAAAAATCCCAAATTAATTTTCTTACGAAGGGGTCCCCCATGTAGATTTTTAACCCCAAAAAATTAAGATAGGGTTTTAAAGAACCCCTGGGGAATTAGAAACGGGAGGTTTTGGAAAGAATGTTCGTCAGATGAAAGGGTAAAAGGTTAACTTTTGGGGTTTTTTTTTATGGCCGGAGCAACAAGTTTTTAAAAAAAATGTTTTAGGGAATAAACTTTCAAAAGGAGATTTTTTGGGGGTTTTTCATGGCCTGTTTTTAGAAAAAATTTTGGGGCCGGTTAACATGCTGCAACCAAACCCCTAATTTTATTTTTTCCTCCACTCATTTAAATTTAAAAATTTAAACAAATTTATCCCCGAATGCCCGCTAAAACAAACAGGGGAAAATTTGGGGGTTTTCTTGACGAAACCAAAAATTTTAAAATTTTTTTGGAAACCCCCGTTTTAACCCACCAAAAAGAAAATCTTTCCCCCCCACAAAAAAAGGTAAAAAAAAACCCCCAAAAAAAGCACAAATGACCCAATTTTTCCCCTTTTGCGATCATCAACCCCCTTCCACAAAAATGCAACCGACTTTTTCATTGACGGGCCGGTCATTGGAAAAAATTCCCGATATTTATTAAATTCCAAAGCTAAAGGGAAAAGGTTGTCCCCATGAAGAACAGGGGTATAAACCCCCAAGGGGGGCACCAACCCTTTTGGGTACCCTTCAACCCCTAAACTGGGGTTAAGTTAAAAGGAAAAAGCGGGAAAATTTAAAAAACCCTTTTAATTCGGATCCCCCCCCTTTTTTTAAAAAAGATTCTTTAAACAAATTTTTATGTCATGACAACGTACCAGAAAAATCAATTTTGGGGGGAAACAGTTTTGGGGGGAAATTTTGCATGTAGCAAATTCCCCCAAGGCAAGAAAACCCTTTGGGTTGTTTAAAAACCACCCACAAGGACTTTTTATAAAAGCACCCCCAATAGCCCCTTTCCCTTTAAAAACTGGACCAAAAAAGGGAAAACTAATAATTTTTCCCCCCGGGGTGAACCTTGAAACCCCCAAGACAGATCCCTTTTTGGTAACATTTCTCATTTTTTTTTAAAACATTTTCTAAAGTAGCAAAAGCATTCAGTTTTGACATCCTTTTTGCCCCAAAAAAAGTGATTTTTGGGGAAACTCTAAGGTCATATTGCAATTTGGGGGAAAAAAAAACTTATAGTCCCTTTATCCTTAAACGGATCCGAAAATTTGGGAATTTTAAAATTTCAACAAAATCCTTTCCCCCCCAAATTTAAAAACGGAAAAAAGGCTTTTTGCCAAATTTTCACAAAAAGTTTTTAAGGGACTCGCGAAAGCTTCTTTTTTGAAACATTTTGGGGGGCTTATGGGTTTCGAGGAAAAGGGGGTTTTTCCAAGGATTGGAAATTTTTCTTCAGCGTTCCAGTTAAAAGCAAAAATTCTTTATGTTTTTCCTGACCTAAAAACCAAGCCCCTGGAGAAAAAGGGATTTTTTCAAAACCCTTTTTTTTCAGGAAGTTTTAAGGGGTTTTTAAGGGAAAAAAATTAAAAAATGAAATTGGGGCAAATTAAAAAAGGGGTGCCAATTTGAAAAAGTCCATAAAAAAATTGAAAAAATTTTTTTTCTAAATTTTTGAATAAATCAAATTTTTACTATGGTATAAATAAAAAAAAATTCCTTTAAGGGAAATTTTTGAAAAATGTCCCCTTAAAAAGGTGAAATCCATTAGGGTTGATTTTATCGGAATTGGAGTTCCCTTTAATAAATTCAACCAATTCCATGGAAATTTTTTTTTTACCAAGGAATGTTAATGCTAATCCCCTTTACCTTGAGTTTTCCCCATTTAACCAAAAATGTTTGAAAGGTCCTTCATTTGACATTTGGTTTTAAAAATTCATTAAAAAAAAGTCAGTTTTTGGGGTTAAAGGAAATTTTTTTTATTCAAAGGGTTTTTAACCCTATGTGTTCTTTTTGGGTTAACACTAAATTTCCCCAGTTATTTTCCCCTGACCATAAAATCCAGAAAACTGGAAATAAATTTTTCCCCAAAATTCTTTTTGGGGAAATTAATTGGGGTTTTTTTATGATTTGGCGATTTTTTTAAGGGGAAAAAGCTTCAATGGAAAGTTGTGTCATTTTTTTTAAAAAAAATTTCAAAAAAATTTTTAAAGTTTTTAAAAAAATTTTTTAAAAAATTAAATTTTCTACAAGATGGGATTAACTAAGTTAAAGCTGCAATTCCCCTGACTCTTTTGCCCCCAAAAAAAAAAATGGGGCTCCATTAAGGGGAAACTTGAAAAGGAAATTTGAGAACCTTGATGGACAGTATAGTGGTTTTTTTAAAACAAAAAAAAAAGAAAAAGAAATCACAGGGAAAAAAAAAAAAAAAAAAAAAAAGGTTTAAAAAGAAAAAAAATTTAGTGCCTTTTTTGGAACCCATTAAGAAAAGGGCTTTTTGGGCAAAAAATTTTGTTTATTTTAAGGGTTATTTTTCTAAACGGGGGTTTTTCCTTTAACTTAACAATTACAATTTACCTGGGAACTACTTTTCCCCTTTCCCTAAAAAATTCCCCGGGAAAAGGGGAAAAGTAGGATTTTTTGCCCCAAACCCGTTTTTGGAATCATTAATGGGCTTTTTAGAAAAAAAGTGTATTTTTAATAAAAGATGCTACACCCTTTTAAAAATTTTCCTTTTCAAAAAAAAATTTCAAAAAAAATTTTTTTAAAAATATTTTAAAATTTTTTTTTAGAAAAACCTCTGATATTTTTTTAAACAAATTAAGCAACATTGCTTTCAAAGAAATTTTTTTTTAAAAATGATTAAATGGTGAATCTTTAAGGGTTAAAATTGCATTCATGAAAATTACTTTTATGACCATCAACAAATTTCAGCCAAAAACGGGAAATTTTTTTACCACACAAGGGGGAAAGCTTATACGTCTTCCCTTGGGAAAAAATTGTTTTAGGATACGCATAAAACTTTTTAAAAGGGAATTTTTGGTTTTTTTTGGGAGTCTTTTCAAAAAATATTTTGGGTTTAAAAAATTTTTTTTAATTTTAAATTTATTTTTCCCTGAAAGCCTTAAACCCCCTTTTCTAAAAATTGACAATTTTCCTAAGTACTTTTTAACCTCAAAAATCCCAGCCAAAAAAAGAAAAAAGTAGGGGTTTTTTCCCCAAAATTTTTTGGTTGGGAATATATTTTGGTTTTTAAAATAAAAGAAGTTTATTGTTAAGGTGAAAGTACTGCATACACCCATTCAAGGAAAGTTGCTGCCTCATTCAGAAAAAGTCTTTACAAAAAATATTGCCTATAAGAATATTTTATTTTAAATTCTTTCGATATATATTACATTTACATACATGATGGATATAACAATGAAAGCATTCACATTGCTGCATCACATGACAATCTTTGTCCTAAAAATGTCCATGTGGAAATGGTGAACTCTCAGTTATGGATTGCATTGCTGATGAATACACTGAGTACATTAGTGATGATTCCATTCAGACTGAAGATTCAGACCAATATCCAGTGGAATTTTTACATTCACTCACACCAATGGAAATGCCTTATCATCGCCTCAAATTACACATTGGTACCATTGTCATGATTTTGCACACCTTTAACAGCATAAAAGGTCTTTGCAATGGGAATCGCTTCATTGTCATCACTTTGTTTGACAATCTCATTCAAGCAAAAGTGATTACTGGGTCTGCAGAAGGAAATGTGGTGTTTATTCCAAAGATTTATTTATCTCCATCAGACACTGCCTTACCTTTCAAGTTAAGACGTCAACAATTTCCCGTGAAGTCTACTTTTCCCATGACCATCAACAAATCCCAAGGCCAAACACTGGAGAAAGTAGGGATTTTTTTGTCACAAACAGTTTTTGGACATGGACAGTTATATGTGGATTTTTCACGAGTGAAAATACGATGCAATGTTAAGGTGAAAGTGTTGGATACACCCATTCAAGTCAAATTGCTGCCCAGTAGTGAAATACTCTTTACTACAAATATTCTCTCTAATAATATTTTATTTAAAATTCTTTAGATACATATTAGATTTAAATACATACTTACTTTCTAATTAAATATAAATATTACAATAAATTAGTTTAGTCATAGATGTATAGCAATAAAAAAAAAAAAAATATTATTTGTTATACAAAAAGATATTAAAATTAGTTCTTATATATACAATAGTTATTTAAGAAATATAGTCATTAGTGTACATTTTCAATTACAATATAGTATAGAGAAATATTTTATTTTAAATTCTTTATATGCATATTACATTTAGATACATAATTATTTTCTAATTAAACAAAAATATTACCATAAAATAGTTTAGCCATAGATGTAAAGTACTAAAAAAAAAAAAAAAAATTACTTTACCCATAGCTGTATAGGAATTGACCAAAAAAATTATAAAAAAAATTGTTTAAAAATAGATGTATAGCAATAGAAATAATCCAACATACCAAACAAATTACTTTAGTTTTAGATAAAGACATTATAATTAGTTATTAGATATTAAATACGTCTTTAAGAAATATAGTCCTTAGTTTTGCTTTTCACTGAAAATATAGTGTATAAAAATATTTTACTTTCAATTATTTACATACATATTCTATTTAGATACATACTTTCTAATTAAACACAAATATTACAATAATTTAATTTAGCTATAGATGTAGAAGAATAGAAATAGACAAAAATACCAAAAATATTTATTTCGTTATAAAGATATTATAAATAGGTTTTAGATATAAAATAGTTATTTAAAATATATTGTTCTTACTTTTTTAGCTTTTAAAATTTCTTTTTAAATTTCATTGTATATGTATATAAACACACATTTTGTAGTAGATTGTAGATGTGTATCATCTAAATGCTTGCATTTAGTGATAATAACCTGAAGCTCCAGCAGTATAGTTGCTGCGAGATTTTATTTTCTTTTTACACAGGGTCAGGTTTTTGTCAACAGCTAAGGCTGCCTTCACATTTGCAGATGCATCTGCAGCGTTTTGAAAATGCATCTGCATGCACATGGTAGACCCTAGCTTTATAATGGGACGCACGGTGTCTGCAGATGCTTGCAGGCAGCCGTGCACACACATTTACTCCTATATGTGATCTGTGCGCAGGCGGATGCCTGCATACAAATCACACACTCCCACCCTCACCAGGGATGCAACATGTCGTGTCCCTGCTGCGGAGGAGAGTCTGTGATCTGTACCCAAGCATCTGCCTGCGCAGAGATCACATATAGCAGTGAATGGTTGTGCTCGGCTGTCTGGAAGCATCTGCAGACACTGTGCGTCCCATTATAAAGATAGGGTTTACTGTCTGCATGCAGATGCATCTGCAAAATGGTGCAGATGCATCTGCAAGTCTGAAGGCAGTATTAGAGACGGGTGGGACAGCTGTTCACACACATCTCTATCTTGAAGTGTGTTCTGTACATATAAATACATACATACATATAGGTACATATTTAGACACATAGGGAAAGAATATACATTTTCATTTTAAATCTGACTTATTCTGCTATTTGTGGAATTTATAGTGTGAACACATCAATTTTGACACTTGCTGTCTAATGGTGACCTACAGCACTCTTACTGTAAGTTGCATGAAATGTTAATGCAATTTGTGCTTTACTTGCAGTAGTTGCGGCACATGTCCTTTCAACAGTTTCAACTGCCAAAATCACAGTTAGCTTTGATTTTTAGTGGTTGCATTTAGTCAACCTGTTAAAGCTGTGCTTGCCGTATTTACTACAAGCTAATTGCAAGTTCCATATACATTACATGTTACTTGCTAAAAGTGAGCTGTAGGTAGGTCCTTTGGTGCAAAGTGCAGAAATTGTATTTGGTTATTCTACACCTTCTGCAAATAGCCAAAAAATATCTGCTTTAAAAGGAGTCTAACTATTAATTATTAGGGGTAGAGTAGAGTAGGTCCCACCAGTTGTAAGGCTACCTTCCCGTGGTTGGTGGGGAAACATGTACTGGCTCAATCATAGATTATTAATATTCATATATAAATTGAATATACGTAGTCTGTACAAAACATCAGTGCCAGTATCTGTACGAAAAGCCTTGCCTTAGAATCATGACATGTACTACACTGATATATACCATACAAACATTGGTAGTTGATAGATAGATATCATGTCTTATGTGCATTATTGTCAAATTTGAATGAATAATGTATATATGCATGCTACATTCCCGATTCTTTACAATTGAGCCGCCATCTATCATGGAATAATTGGATTATTAGTTAAAAATCTAATTTAATAAACTATACACCAGTTCTAGAATCCCGATGCAATCGCATCGGGCTCACAGCTAGTTAGATATAAAAGTCATTTAAGATATATAGTCGTTATTTTCACTTTTCACTAAAAATATAGTGTATAAAAATATTTTACTTTCAATTCTTTAGATACATATTACATTTAGATACATGGTTACTTTCTAATTAAACACAAATATTACAATAAATTAATTTAGCTATAGATGTATAGGAATAGAAATATACAAAAATACCAAAAATATTAGTTTAGTTATAAAGATATTATAATTAGTTTTTAGATATAAAATAGTTATTTAAAATATATAGTAATTACTTTTTTAGCTTAGAAAATTTCTTTTTACATTTCATTGTATATGTATATAAACACACATTTTTTTTGTAGATTGTAGATGTGTATCATCTAAATGCTTGCATTTAGTGATAAGAACCTGAAGCTCCAGCAGTATAGCTGCTGCAAGATTTCATTTTCTTTTTACACAGGGTGAGGTTTTTGTGAACAGCTAAGGCTGCCTTCAGACTTGCAGATGCATCTGCAGCGTTTTGAAGATGCATCTGCAAGCATCTGCATGCAAACGGCAGCCCCTATCTTTATAATGGGACGTACGGTGTCTGCAGATGCTTGCAGACAGCCGTGCGCACCCATTTACTCCTATATGTGATCTCTGCACAGGTGCATGCCTGCATACAAATCACACACTCCCGCCCGCACCAGGGATGCAACATGTCGCGTCCCTGGTGCGGAGGAGAGTCTGTGATCTGTACGCAGGCATCCGCCTGCGCACAGATCATATATAGGAGTGAATGGGTGCGCACGGCTGTCTGCAAGCATCTGCAGACACCATGTGTCCCGTTATAAAGATAGGGACTACCGTCTGCATGCAGATGCTTGCAGATGCATCTGCAAAACGCTGCAGATGCATCTGCAAGTCTGAAGGCAGCCTAAGAGATGGGTGGGACGGCTGTTCACACACATCTCTATCTTGAAGTGTGTTCTGTACATATAAATACATATATACACATAGGTACATATTTAGACACATAGGTACATATTTAGACACATAGGGAAAGAATAGACATTTTGATTTTACATCTGAATTATTCTGCTATTTGTGGAATTTTTAGTGGGAAAAAATCAATTTTGTCACTTGCTGCCTAATGGTGACCTACAGTACTCTTACTGTAAGTTGCATGAAATGTTTATGGAATTTGTGGTTTACTTGCGGTAGTTGCGGCACATGTGCTTTCCACAGTTTCAACTGCCAAAATCAGTTAGCTCTCATTTTTAGTGGTTGCATTTAGTCAACCTGTTAAAGCTCTGCTTGCCGTATTTACTGCAAGCTAAGTGCAAGTTCCATATTTATTACATGTTACTTTCTGAAAGTGAGCTGTAGGTAGTCCCTTTGGTGCCAAGTTCAGAAATTGTATTTGGTTATTCCACACCTTCTGCAAATAGCCAAAAAATATCTGCTTTAAAAGGAGTCTAACTATTAATTATTAGGGATAGAGTAAAGTAGGTCCCACCAGCTGTAAGGCTACCTTCCCGTGGTTGGTGGGGAAACATGTACTGGCTCAATCATAGATTATTAATATTCATATATAAATTGAATATACGTAATCTGTACAAAACATCGGTGCCAGTATCTGTACGAAAAGCCTTGCCTTAGAATCATGACATGTACTACACTGACATATACCATACAAACATTGGTAGTTGATAGATAGATATCATGTCTTATGTGCATTATTGTCAAATTTGAATGAATAATGTATATATGCATGCTACACTCCCGATTCTTTAACATTGGGCCGCCATCTATCATGGAATAATTGGATTATTAGTTAAAACTCTAATTTAATAAACTATACACCGATTCTAGAATCCCGATGCAATCGCATCGGGCTCACAGCTAGTAAAATATAATAGGCACAGTATGGGTTCTACCTGTGAAAACAATGGATAGGACATGAACAGGGAATATAAAAAGTCTACACACCCCTGTAAACCTGATGCTAGGTTTTTGACATATAAAAGAATACTTTCTGAACTTTTTGTTACTTTTAAAGAAGAACTCCAATTATTTTTTTCCATTAAATGTGTGCATACCAGTATGGTGTGTAGTTTATATTTTATAATATACTCACCTACGGCTGGCTTCCCGACATCCAACCTATTGTGTTCTGCTTCTCAGAGACATCACCACTATTCACATAATCCAGCTCTATCTACACTCTATGCGTAAGCCAGAGGTTCTTTTACTATACAGGCCTATGAAGCCGGGTTCTGACGCTCCATAGACTTATTGTAAAAAACACTTTTGGGTCACACGGAGCGCAATGTAACCCAGAGTGTTTGCATAGAGGTGATGTGACGGAGAAGAACAGTGCTGGATATTGGAGATAGCAGCAACAGGTGAGTATATTAATACACCACACTACATTAAATACAGATTTAATGAAAAAATATATATGTGACGAATTGGCCACTAAACCTGGCAGCTTTATGCTCAGGCCAGTGAGAGAACTGCCTGAGGATAAAAGAAGGACCGCAGCTGCTCTGTCTGTATTGGTTTATTAAGGCACCTTTCAGTGAGGGTGATATATACCTTCTGGTCCGTGACCAGAAGCACATATAATAACCCCCACCCCATCACTGATAAAGGCCCTGAATAACCCCAAGCACTAATTGCTGCCACCAGTTCCTCATTTGATATAATTCTGGTCCATGATCGGGCTTATATTGGGTCAGAAACCAATCCAGGTAGCGTTAAATGAGCACAAGGGCGTGGTGATTCATGGTTAAGATAAAAAAACAACTCAAGATTAAATTTATATATTTAATTGCCCTATTGGCACACTAGATTAATTTCATATGTACAGGTATTATAAGATATTACAAATGGTACAATCAGTTATGCAAATAAAAGATAAATGGGATACACACAGAATTACAGACACATGTGATCAGTAACCTTAATACTGGTGCCACCACAAGGGGCAGCATGGAGGCAACCAAGTTCCTGGGTATAATCTGGCTTGATGAAATACTGCCTCCTCAGAAGAATACCAATATGGAGAAGAGATGGGTCATTTTTATACTGTAAGAGGTCTTCCCATCTCACACCCATCATCTGCCCCTGGGCTGTCTCAAAGTTCCCACCCCCTTAGTTGGGACAAGAGATTTTCAAAGATTATTATGGATCATAACTTTGCCTGGGAGCGTCGTAGATAGAAGACAATGCTCTCATGTTTTTGGTTATGATTTTAGCTTTGTGGTGATGGGACACATAAACCCTTTGCCAGTATCCCACTGGCCAATATCAAGTTTAGCGTGCTTACGATCTTCGCACACTTATGTAAAAAATATGTGCGATGACCATCTAAATATCTAGGTCCCATATTTATTCTTGACATATTTAGTGACTGCTCATTAAATATTAAGCATTATACTCTCGGCGCCTCTTGGTTTGGGCTGTAATTGACTCTTCTACTGAATCTCCAGATACAATTATTCAGAATTGGAATAAACACCGATCTTGTCCAGTCTTTGGGCCATTTAACAGTAGTCAATATCTGCTGACACAGATATGTGATAACTTCTATAGCTGCTTCAGAAGACTTTATTAGCTCTATTGGAATATTGTCTTATCCAGATGCATTGTTTTTTGATAAAAGTTTGATTGCAGCAAAGACTTCTGTCAAAGTATTTGGTTTGCTATCATGTCTAGACTCAGTTTCTTCCCCTATCAATGACTTATTTTTGTAGAGATGCTCCATGTATTCTTTCCATCTTTCCTTGATCTGTTCTGGCTCAGGTAGTTTGTTCCCATTGGCGTCTTACAACATTCCCACTCTTGGTTGAAACTTTTGTTGTATCTCTTTAATATTTTGGTATGCCTTCTTGGTCTTGTCCATCAGATGTTTGTTTTCTATCTCTGCACGTATCTTCTGTTAATAAAGTTCTTTGTCTGCTTGAATGGCTCTCTTTATTATTTTACTGATGTTGTATGCATCCTGCTTGTTGCTTTTTGCTTTTGCCATTCCTCTGTCTTTGATTATCTTTAAGGTCTTTTTTGTTAACCATGACTGAGGGGGTCTCTTCTGCCTCTTGTTTATTGTCCTTCTGTCTTCTTCAGAAATGATAGTCGTTATATTTGTCCATAATTTTCTCAGACTTCCTTTCATCAGTGTCCAATGATTTGAATTGGTTGTGCACACCATTCCAAAAAACTTCAAGTATGTTGATTAAATTGAAATTAGAAATGACCTATTGTCTACTCTGTTTGTGCTGCGTGATGCTAACCTTTGTTGTCAAAAGTTCATGTTCAGTTCCACAGTCAGCTCCTGGACTTGTTTTTGTGGTAATGATTAACGACTCCCATGTTTGGCGAACACATATGTAGTCATTCTGATTTTTATAGACGCTATTGGGTGATGTCCATGTGTAAAATCTCTGTTTGTGATGCTGGAAGAAGGTGTTCATGATGGACTGCTTATTTGTCATACAAAGGTCAACAAATCTTCCTCCAGCTTCATTTCTTTCACCAAGTTCAAAGTTTCCAACAACAGTCCCATGTTTGCCATGATCCACTTTGAAATTTAGAGTAATGCCTTCTTACGATAAATATAATAAAAAAGAAGCTTTATTGTAAAAGTTTAAAAAAGTGATTCAACGAACAAAGACAAACATATGTTTGTCTTTGTTCATTGGATACCTTTTTAAATATGTGTACAATAACGCTTTTTTTTAATTATATTTATTGTAAGAAGGTATTACTCTAAATTTCAAACTGACATGGTACCTAGACTTGATTTCTACTATTTTGAGCACAAGAAGAAAATGTATAATATTATCCTGTAAATGCAAAGTATAGCAGGTAATTACACTGCTCAAAAAATAAAGGGAACACTAAGGCTGTTCCACATCTAAAGATGGTGTGCGTTTTGCTTAATTTGCGTTTTTACTGCTAAAAACACTTAAACATTTGCTAGCATTTTTGCCCCCATTGATTCCAACAATTTTTACACATGTAAAAATGCATGTAAAGACGCATGCAAAACATATGTGCGTTTTTTAAAACGCAAAAACGCATGCATTTTTGCCAGTGCAGCACAAAACGTCTTCCCCGATGTTTTGGGTAGCGTTGACAAAAACGCATGCGTTTTTGCATTTTTGAAAACGCACATGCGTTTTGCATGCGTTTTTACATGCGTTCCCATTGAAATCAATGGGGGCGAAAACACTAGCGTTTTTTATGCGGTTTTTAGCAGTAAAAACGCCTAAAACCCAAATTTAGCAAAACGCACACCAACCTTAGATGTGAAACCACCCTAAGACTGTGTACTCACAGTCAGGAATTGCAGCGTTTTGGACTCAGCATATTGCCGCTGCACCCAAAATGCTACATGGTACAGCATAAGCATAATGGATGAGATTTCAAGAAATCCCATGCCCACTATGCTTCCCCCACCCGCAGCGTTATTTCAGCTGTGGTGTGGGTTTCCGGACTTCCACATCTCGGCAGCATGTTAAATTCATGCTGTGGAGTCAAGAGAGATAACCATCGGGTGCACGCAGGAACAAACCGCCTTACACCCCATTACAGATGGTGAGTGCAGGACGGCTGTGGTCTCCCTGAGTACACCCACATGTTCCCACAGGTCTGGAGGCACTGCCTCCAAGACGAAGTGCCTCCAAATCATGAGCACATACCCTTAAATAATACAATGTAACTCCAAGTCAGTCACACTCCTGTGAAATCAGCCTGTCCAGTTATTAAGCAACACTGATTGTGAATCAATTTTTCCTGCTGTTGTGAAAATGAAACAGACAACAGGTAGACATGATTTAAAGTGATATCTAAAGTTTTTAGCCATTGTTAAATTCCGTCCTGTCAGGAGAATATTCCAGCTGTCAATATACTGAAGAATGTTTCTACTCTGCCTTCCCAATGAGGTGACAATGTTCACCCATCCCTGCAGTATATACTGTAGCAGGAACATTGGCTTTAGGACAGTGTCTGATACTTGTGGTTGCCCATTACTTTAACAACCCCTTCTTGATCTCTGTGTTTCCCCACAGTAAAATAATAACACCTATGCTCACTTTGTGAGCCATTCCAGTGGTGTCAGCACTAGCTCTCCTAGGTATCACAAGGCATGGTTATGTCACGTGATCTCTGCGGCCAATCAGCGCTAACTTCACTCATACTTTCTATGGACAAACCAGACATCTTGTGGTAGCAAGAGATCTGCTCTCTCTCTCTACCTCAAGATGTCAATTACAACTGAAGTATGGGACAGTGAAGCCAGGATTTATTGGCCGCTTAGATTACGTAACATATCCATGTCATGTGATACCCGTGAGAGCTAGTACTGACACTGCTGGGAAACATAGGGATTATACAATAAGGTAATTATCTGATGGGTGCATGTTAAATCACACAATCATGGGGGCTCCACCCACGATTGTTAAATGCAGGGCCTAGCTGCAATATGCAGCCATTACCTACCTCTAACATTCATGGGTTACCAATGGGTTGCTTTGACAGCAGGGGATCTGCTACACACCTCCTTGTTTGTCATACTGCCTATGGACGGGCTTCAAAGGAGTATGTGATTTTCAATTTATGCAGCAATACCTTGGCATTGTGGCATTGCAGCATTGCTGTATATAGCACAATCTATAGATCAGATGGTTGCAGCTTCAAGTCCCCAAAAGGGTGTCACGGTGTAGTGAGAATGCTGATGAGAGAATGGCAGTTATGGGCAGGGTGAGCAGGGAAGACTAGTCTGACCCTAGTCTAGGAACCCTGAATGGCCCTGGTCCGGAAGGTATCTCTGAAGGTGAGAAGTTTCGGGCCTCCAGCCTATTCTTTAAACTACCCTCATCTCTCTCCACAGAACTGGGATACAGCAACTCCAAAGGAAAGGACTTCAGCAACACAAACACACAGGTCAGCAAGGCTTCCAAGCATAGAGTGAAACTCTATCAGCAGCACCACCTGGTGGAAGGAGAGGCTAATTGAAGGCCAGGGGAGGGGAGCCCAGGTGAGTCACACATTAACCCGTCAACCAGCAGCCGAACCTCATAGTGAATGCAGTCCTGGAGCACAACACAGGAGGCCCAGGACCTTCACAACTATCAACCATGCAGCTCTTAAAGACAAACACATACACAGCAGCATCCAGCAAGGTCAGTGCCAACTAAGCAAATGACAAAGGGACTATTAAAAATAGTGAAAAGGGGGCTTGTCTGGAATGCAGTGCTGAGTGGTCGCATAGAGCCAGAGCTTAAATGTTTATCATTTGGCTCACCTGTTCCTTTTGTGCTCCAGAGAATTCCCAATACATCCATAAAGAGCCAGAGCTCCCACCAGCACTCAGTAAAAAACAGCACCAGCGGTATTACCGACAAAGCTCGACATCCTGCTATGGGTCCCTGGAGAGTTAATTCCTCCCAGATCCCTCCGGTACCTTCTTCCCCTGGACCAGAGGACGGTCCTGGAGGCCTTCAAGAGCCGGGAACAAGAGGCTCTCAGTGATCCAGTGCCATTTTTCCCAGACCTCATGAAGGAGGGGATGGAGGCTCCAGGCCGCGACTTGAATACAGAGGACGAGATAGGAGGCATGCAGCAGGGAGGGGGAAGAGGGGAACCCCAGCAACTCCACCAGCTCAGGAGCTCAGCAGACACCGGGCCCCTACCCCTCCCACTCCATATTACCTCAGACCACTGCCCAGACAGGGGCTCCTGAGGACACAGCCCCAGAGCCATCTAAATCCCAGTCAGCTTCAATGACTGAGATAAGTCCAACTTCCCCCACTCTTTAGGGACCTAAGGGCCCTCCTACATAAATGGGCATCCCTGAACCTAAACTGGCTGGGCAGTGTGGCATCAGTCAAGATGACCCTGATTCCCAAACTGTTGTATCATTTCGAAACACTTCCGGTAGCCATCCTAACATGGAAGAACTTAAAACCCTTCAGGCTGCTGTAATGAGATTCATATGGGGTAACAAATGACATAAGATTGCCAAGAGGGTGATGATAACTCATAAACATCAGGGTGGCCTATCGGTCCCAGATATTATGAAATATTACTGGGCGGCGCACCTCCGCCGGATTCCATCCTGGTCGTCACTCTGGGCTTTTAATAAATGGACTGAGATAGAAAAACTATATTTGGCACCAGTTCATCCAAATTCTCTGCTATGGCCTCCAGCCCACACAGACCCCTTGGCTCCCTTGCTGAGCCCAATGCAATTTACAAAGGAACTCTGGATCTATTGCCAAAAAAATTCTCGCTGGCATCTCCATCTTTGCCAGTGGTGTCTTTTATATACCACCCGCTATTATCTAGCGGAATGGAGTTTGTCATGGTGCGGCCATGGCTATCGGTGGGCCTTTTTAGATTCGCAGATGTCATTGATGGGGACACCATGAAAATCCAACCATTCGACAAGCTGAAAACTATCCCACTCTTGTCCAATAGAGAGTTTTATCAATACCTCCAGATTATAGACTTTGGGGCCTCTTTGTACGGCCCTTCAGGGGTAGCGGCCCTGATGGAATTTGAAAAAATATGCAGGAGAGGCACAGACAGTAAGGGTCTTATTTCAGAGATATATATCGGATGCTTATCTCCACGGAAGGGAACGTGGAGGAGGTTTTCCCCATATGAGAAAATGGGAGGCTATGCTGGAAAGGCAGATAACTTCCTGGCAATCTATCTGGGAGAGAGCAGCCAAGACACATATATACAGTATGTACACTGTACAAAGAAAATCAATACAAATGGATCATGTTTTGGTACCATACTCCTGATTTCCTCCGTGGGTTGAACCCTCTTCTTCCGGACACGTGTTGGCGGTGCAGCTCAGACATGGGATCACTGCTCCACATATTTTGGACATGGCTGAAACTGTCCTCTTTTTGAGGTTCGGTGCGGAATCTTATCCAGAAGGTCATCTATACTGACCTAGATCTGGATCCCCTGGTGTATCTCCTCAATGCTCATCTGGGGAAGGTGGGTAAGACTGGGGAAGTTACTCCTTCACATCCTGACGGCAGCTAAATGTTTAATAGCTTTGTTTTGGAGGAGATTAGACCCCCCTCATATAATTACCTGGTTTCATTATAGCAGATATTCGAATGAAGGAATAGGAATACCTGATGGCCTTACTAAACGGCAACGTGGATCGCTTTAATCAAATCTGGGCCCCATGGAATTACTTTGCCGCCCAGGAAGGGATTTAAACGATTCAGCTACCTGGTCCCAGGTCTCCCTTCTTCTCCTTCCTTTCTATTCCCTCTCTCTTTCCCTTTCTCTCTTCTACCTACTCTTTCTCTCCATGTTTATGTTTTTCCCTTTGTTTCAGTTTATAGCTAACGTTCGTGCTACAGAGACTGATATATAAGCACTATTCGCATCTCTAAGGGATTGTGGTGGTAAGAACTGTTTAAAGTATGTAGTGCCTAGAGCAAACCCGCCTGGATCCTCAGGAGTCGAGGAAGGGGTGAGCTTAGAGATTCACTGAAATAGGACATAAGATCACAAAAAACTCACCAAAAAATTGCCCGGTAAATATCCATTACACCTAGCAGTAGGCTGCCAGGTCCTCTGAGAGGCAACACAGGTGTCTTTATACCGGTGCTCAATCACCTACAACCCACAGATGGGGACAGTTGTGGCACCAGTGTCCAGCCATGCTGTCAGGGAGGTGACTGATGGCATTTACAGACACAAGGTTATCATAGGGTTCTGCCACTCAGGTGCATATGAAGCATAGTGTCAGAGCAGCCTATTGGTCACGGCCTACTATTAGATCAGGTGGGCTGCTCTGCACTGATTATATGCTTCACAAATGACAGACGGCCCCCAGAGGGCCCAGCCTCAAACTGCAAATAAAAAAAGTTACAACAAAATACTAATGATGAAAATGTGAGTGGTTAGTAGATATTTTGGGCCAAAATATGTAAGCTCGTAAACCCACCGTCAAGGGCCCTCACGCTTATGAGTCCTAACCATATCTTTGCTGCCATATGTTTGTTTTATATTCACATTCACCGAAATAGGACATAAAATCACAAAAAACTCACCAAAAAATTTCCCGGCAAATATCCATTGCACCTAGCAGCAGGCTGTCAGCTCCACTGAAAAGCAACACAGGTGTCTTTACACTGGTGATCAATCACCTACAATCCACAGATGTGGGCGGTTGTGGCACCAACGTCAGCCATGCTGTCATGCCCTGCTGTTAGATCAGACGGACTGCTCCGCACTGATTACATGCCTCACAAATGACAGACGCCCCCCGGAGGGCCCAGCCTCAAACTGCAAATAAAAAAGGTGCAACAAAACACTAAAGATGAAAATGTGAGGTGTTAGTAGATATTTTGGCCCTCACGCTTACGAGTCCTAACCATCTGTGGGTTGTAGGTGATTGAGCACCGGTATAAATAAACCTGTGTTGCCTCTCAGAGGAGCTGTCAGCCTGCTGCTAGGTGCAATGGATATTTACCGGCCAATTTTTTGGTGAGTTTTTTTGTGATTTTATGTCCTATTTTGGTGAATCTGAATGTTAAACAAACATATGGCAGCAAACATATGGTTAGGACTCATAAGTGTGAGGGCCCTTGGCGGTGGGTTACGAGCTTACGTATTTTGGCCCAAAATATCTACTAACACCTCACATTTTCATCTTTAGTGTTTTGTTGCACTTTTTTTTATTTGCAGTTTGAGGCTCGGCCCTCTGGGGGGCGTCTGTCATTAGTGGAGCATATAATCAGTGCGGAGCAGCCCGTCTGATCTAATAGCAGGGCGTGACCAATAGGCTGCTCTGACACTATGCTTCACATGCACCTGAGTGGCAGAGCCCTATGGTAGCCTTGTGTCTGTAAATGCCATCAGTCACCTCCCTGACAGCATGGCAGGATGCTGGTGCCACAACTGCCCACATCTGTGGGTTGTAGGTGATTGAGCACCGTTATAAAGACACCTGTGTTGCCTCTTAGAGGAGCTGGCAGCCTGCTGATAGGTGCAATTGCTATTTACCGGGCAATTTTTTGGGGGGTGAGCTTAGACAAGACGGCATTTTCAATCTCGAGGAATGGACTTGACTATCTGCAAGATTATACGGTCTCTATTGATGGAGTTATAATACGTCAATGCACAAACCAGTGGTGTTATATTTTGGAAAAATGTTCAATAAAAATTCATAGTTGGAAAAAAAAACAGTGAAAAGTAAAAAAAAAATATAAAAAAAAAATATAAATAAATTTAAAAAACATAAAAGTTGAAATCACCCCCATTAATAATAAAGGTAATAAAAAATACACATTACATTTTTTGGTTGCTGTCATACACAAAAAATGCTGTAAACAGCAATCAAACTGTCATATCTATCCCAAAATGGTATCAATAAAAACTTTGTCTCCCCCCACAAAAAACAAGCGATCACACAGCTCCATTGACAGAGAAATGAAAAGTTATCGGTCTTGGAAAATGGCATCACAAGCCCCTGAACTTTTTGAGGCAAATTCTGATTATTTTTTCACCACTGATTTAATTTAAAAAATGCAATGTTTGGTATCGCTGTAATCAGACTGATGAGTAGAATCATATTGTGAGGTCATTTTTCTACAAAATGTACATCGTAAAAACAATTACCAAAAAAAAGTCAGAATAGTTTTTTTGTACAATTTTTCCACATTTGTTTTTTTCCCCATTTTCCAGTACACTATATGATAAAATGCATGGTGTCATTCAAAAGTACAACTCATCCTCCAAAGAACAAGCCCTCATACGGTGATG